>OX387646.1:17760714-18325728 GCA_947568875.1 Fissipunctia ypsillon
AACACGCACAGGAAATACAACAATAAAAAGAATATTAAAACTAACAATATCTTAAACACAAATAAAATAAAAGGAAAGAAAATAAAACAAAGAAGACGAGACTGTGCGAGGCCAAAAAGGCTCCTATCTCAGCATGATGCTGCGATATTTGAAAATACAAAAACAAATACCGCAGCGCTGATATTCTGACAGGGCCCACTGTGATGCCACGGACACACCTACGGACATAAAATAAATGTAATCATCATTATGAACAACTTTTACTATGGGACCAACCCTGAAATCGCGATTTAAAAAAATCACCTCTATCTCTACATTTTGACGAGATATGCGAACGTAAATGAGAATGTGAACAGCTGATTTTATTTTTTTAATAGTATGCTGACATATTTACAAAAGCCCTTCCAAGAATATTTCAAAAGAGCAATAATAAATTGATTGTACTGTTCTGTAATATGTTAGCTTAAGTAGGTATTATGTGAGTATTAGACAACTCTTTTTCTTTTTTTTTTTTTTTGTGGATGGGAAATCATCAAATGACTTCTCCCGCTCTGGGCGGAGCGGGAGGGCGTGTCAGACTTTTACTGACTAAAACCCACCCGTGTTCCTTCTGTTGCCTGTGCCGGGGCCACGGTAACTCTTTCGAACATCCCGCAACCCTAGCTGGCATCGGCCCTAGCGGACCCCGTCAATAGTGCTGACATCTCTTTGAGGCGCGCGTGGAACACGACGCGCCGTCGACTCGGGCTTGGTCCTTACCGGACGGTGAGCTACCCATTGCTCGCCGTCCGCAAGCCCGCGCCTACGGTGGCCGGGAATCGGCTGCCAATTCCCGACGCTCAGGGCGTCTCCTGCGGCGACTAGGGGCGTGAGGGTGCAAAGCTTGCCTCTCCCTCACGCGTCCCGCCTCCTCCTTCACGAGCATTACTGCTTCGCAGAAGGAGGTAATGGCTTCCCATGCACTCTCGCTCCGTACCATGGCCTGGACCAGGGCCGGACGCGAGAGATCGCCGCCGCCGATCGCTTCCGCGAGGACACGGCGGTGCTCCGCCCAAGCCGGGCAGACCTCCACCGTATGCTCCACCGTGTCCTCCGGATTAGACAACTCTAACGTTTTATTTTTGATACTTTTAAAGAGAAGTTTCTAAGGTTTTTTTTTTTTGTATTGCATTTCATTCTGTGTTTAAGTTTTATAAGTATGTACTTAAATGTTTATAATAACTTGCTAATATATTATAATTGTTATTATTATAGGAAAGCTCTTTGGTGAGTGTGTTGAAGTTTGTATAACACTGTCAACATTTTCGTAACTCATGTTTTTAAAAACATGAGAAAAAGAAAAATGATTGACACACAAGTTAACTTGTGTGTCAATCTGCCTCTGTGAGTTTGCCTTTGCTTGTCTTGTGGTCTAATACATAAAACATGTCATATTTTATCAAATTACTGTGTTTGTTCTTTTCACTGGCGATATAAAATATTCACAGATTCCTGAAATAGTTTTTTTTTTCAGTAATAATTTTACACATTCTTACATCATTAAGTGTGACTGCCGGAGTACATCGACTATGGTCTCACAAATCGTACAAAGCTACGCTGCCACTACGCATCATACTTTTAACACTGTATACTATGGCATTTCAGGTTGGTTTTTGTAATATTACTTATTCTTATATTTTTTTAATAATAAATAAAAGTAGAAAAAAAATTCTAAACATTCATTACTTCCAATATTTTCGGTTAGGTGGCACTGCACCTACTATCGATACGACCAAACCATCAATATTTTCCCGTCCAAAAACTGTGAACGTATTTAAATGAGCCTTAAGCAGTTGATACAGAGTTTGCCTATATAATAGGTATAGACAGAAATGTGTTGATGGATAACGACAAATAAAGGAATCCGGGAAACCCAATAGAGAGGCTATTTTACAAGCTTGTTAGGGTTCCGTGCACGAAGGGCGTCAAACGGAACCTTATTAGTAAAGCATCCACTGTCCGTCTGTCCGCGGGCTGTATCTCATGAACTGTAGTAGGTAAACAGTAGTTTTCACAGATTGTGTATTTCTATTGCCGCTATAACAACAAATAGGTAATAAAAATAAAATAAAGATAATAAAGGGGTACAAGAAACGAAACTGAAGTATTTTTTTAAACATATAGTGTTAAATATTGTACGGTGGTACGGAACTCTTCATATGCGAGTCCGACTTACACTTGGCCGGGTTTTTATTGACTTACTTCATTCATGAAGAAAACAATGGATGACAAACAGAGTAACCGGAAACACATCGGTTACTCTGTCATTCATTTTTCAAGCGCTTCCTGGCATGCGATGAGCTGAAACCTGTTCAATGTTCCCTACTGTTTTAGCACTCAGTAATCGTATGGGTGAAAAATCATCGTATACATCACAAGTACTGCGACACGGATGCTGACCCGCACAACTCAACGAGAGGCTTCTTCTTCTCACATGTAGGCTGGATGCTGGTCAGAAGACACCCCGATTTCATATCCAAGAAGGTTGATTTGAGTGATCTCTGGGCCGACCCATTACTGCATTTCCAGCATAAGTAAGTTTCTTTACAAAATACACATAATATTACTTTTGAAGACACATTCTAGAGTCGTTAACTCATTATGAGACCAACGTCACCTTGAGAGAACGATAAACTATGTTTTCTGATTAGCTCAGGTAGTCAGTCAGGCTTTGTCATCAATCTGTCTTTGTTGGATAGCAGAAGTAGTACCAGAATCAGACCTAACTTAATTGACTGTGCTGACACGCATACTGTAGCGTCGGGGCTATATTGCGTTGAGCTGCTGGTAAACAACTCCCTCCTGGTCTTTAAGACTTATGAAGGTGAAACCAGGCCAGAACCTTTCCACAATCCACCTACTCTTTTTTTTGGGTGGGAAATCATCAAATGACTCTCCCGCTCTGGGCGGAGCGGGAGAAGTTCCTTCAGTTGCCTGTGCCACCAGGGGCCACGGTAACTCTTTCGAACATCCCGCAACCTACCTACCCTATGGTACCGTGGTGCGGAAGACGCCAGAGATGATTATTTCAATAATATTTCAATAAAAACGTAAGACATTTTGTATTTCGCGGTCTACCCGCGTATTTTTGCAAATTCCGGAGAGGTATTACTTTGAATGTTCATCGAAATTCATTACGCGACAATTATATAAATATATTTACTAAAATAGAATAGCATAGAAAAGAAAATGTTTATTTGCATAGAGTGTACACAGGTGAATAGTAACAAAATAATGTTTGGTTTAAGTGCATTCTAGTTACCATTTGGCGTGCAAAAATTTGTATTCTTACAATTATACAATATCTGATTGGTAACTCCAATTTTACAGTTTTTGGTTTAAAATTAAAATTCTACATACTAATAAATCTAAAGGTACATACATGTCCCGGAATTAACGCACAATGTACTCATTATTATGAACAACTTTTACTATGGGACTCAACCCGAAATCGCGAAAAAATATCAGCTGTTCCCTACTTTATGTCCGCATAACTCGTCAAAATGTAGGGAATTCAGGTCTGGTCCACAATGACCCCTTAAGAGGTTGTACGTTAATTCCGGGACATGTTGTATAATTTAAAAAAAAAAAAACTAAAATATATGTAGATCTATAATAACGAGACTATAATAGTTTATCTGCTAAAAATCTAATGCAGAATAATTGTTTTTTAGGCACCGGTACACAATAAATCTTGTTATTGGGACCTCATAGTTGTAGTTCGATTTTTAAACAGGTAAGTAAGTTGTAGTTGAAATTGTAATACTTTTCATCAATAGAGGTCTCGAAATTATATTTGCTGCAATTCGTCATGTTTTCAGCTTACGTTACTCCCTATAGTATCAGCTATCTGCCAGTGAAAGTCCCGTCATAATCGGTTCAGCCATTTCGGAGATTAGCCGGAACAAACAGACAGACAAAAAATTGTTTTTTTTTTTGTTATGAGTACCGTCTATACTATTATATGCATTTAGTAAAAAGCTGTTACTTTGATATTACAAACAGTAACTTCAATTTTTTATTTATTTGTATAGATTAGTTATCATTTTATCATAATAGTCGCGTATTGAATTTTGATAAACACATAACGTAAAACTGCGCTGGAATTTGCAAAAAATGTAAGAAATTTTGAATTTCGTGGGCTACTTTGACGGGGATACCCCTTATGTCAATTATTGCATTTTTTGTTTACAGATATTACTTAATCCTGAGTCTTTTCCTAGCGGTGTTAACTCCAATTTTTATTCCTGTTCTCTGGAGCGAGAAGGCATGGATTGCTTTTTACGTCGCAGTGATTTTTCGTTTTATTTTTTTGAAAAACATAACTGCGCTAGTGAACTCAGCAGCACACATGTGGGGCACCAAGCCGTATGATAAGCACATCAGACCGGTGGAGATCAAGGTGTTATCATTCTTTACGGCAGGAGAAGGCTTCCACAACTACCACCATACTTTCCCTTGGGACTACAGAACAGCTGAGCTCGGTGGCTACTCTCTTAACTATACTAAATTATTCATTGAAATTATGGCGAAAATCGGATGGACATATGATTTGAAATCAGTACCGAAGGAAATGATAGAGAGACGGGTAAAGAGAACCGGTGATGGAACTCACCCAGTGTGGGGGTGGGATGACCCAGCCTTAGAAGAGGAAGAAACAACAGGATCAAAAATTAACTTAGAGAATAAATGACCTTGAATCATCATCATCATCATCTGCCTAGCCTTTTCCCAACTATGTTGGGGTCGGCTTCCAGTCTAACCGGATGCAGCTGAATACCAGTATTTTACATGGAGCGACTGCCTATCTGACCTCCACAACCCAGTAACTGGGTAATACAATACCCCATGGTAAGACTGGTTGTCAGACTTTCGGTCTTCTGCCGACCCGTAACGACTGTCAAAGATCTACGAATGACAGCCGGGACCAACGGCTTAACGTGCTTAAGACTTTATATAACTAATGCGTAAGTAATTAAAATCACAGTTACAGTATTGTATGGTTTCCGATACTATTAATATACAGATGTTGTAGATAGCAACAGTAGTAGGTGTTTATACCAACTATTTTTGTGTTATATACCTAAATGCATGTTACATGTTAAATACAAGTGCAATAAAAAAATAAATAAATAAATGACCTTGAATATGTTTGAATAAATAACTTCACAAAGATCTGAATGATACAGAAGCTTTCCATCTAAAATTTGAATAGTGGGTCAGCGGGTGCAGCGGGTCTTATGACGGCCATTTATTTTATGAAGTTGTACCTACATATTATATTATGATGTGGTTATTTTTAATTACTTACAATTGTTTTATGTTTGAAATAAAATAATATATAAATCAAGCACATTTTTTATCTTCTCAAAAAAAATCGAAGCGGCGCCATCTCTACGGGCGAGAAAATCGCGGCGATAGTCTCGCCATGCCAACAAATTATCTTCGAGATGATATCGCCGTGTGAAGAATGCATCATAGAATTTCTGTTGAGTTTGATGACACGGCGAGCCGCCGCGATTCTCTCGCCCGTGAAGCGTACGACCCGTGTGTTTTGACTCATTTTATGTAATAACTAGCTGTGCTCCGCGACTTCGTTCGCGTGGAAGTCGTAAGACACACAATATGCTAAAACTTATTTATAAAAAAAAACAACCGACTTCCAAAAAAAAAAAAAAACACTGCAAAGTGAAAAATAACTTTAATTCATAAGTTTTTATTTTCCACTTTTTAGTTGTGGTACCTACCTCACCCGAATTCGTATACAACTACTTGCTAAGTAAATAACAGTGACAGAAAATTATCATAACACCATCAACATACACTAAATGGAACAAAATACTTATTATTGAAGCTAACGCAAAAACCACTGCAGGGCAAAGGCCTCTTCTCATACAGAGAAGGCATGAGCATTGATCACCACGCCTGCTCAAGACGGGTTGTCTATTTCAGACTTAGGTATACTATTATGTAACTAGCTGTGCCCCGCGACTTCGTTGTGTCCGTTTCGACGGCTCGGCCACAGTGTCGTAGAAGAAAAACGACTACGTCAACATTACGAAGGAATTTGTAAAACACTAACAATGAAAGTCGCAAATTCGTAGATCCAATATTCAGAAAGTTATAAAGGTTTAACCATGGCCGCGCGGTCGGCACATGGAGAACCGCGCGGCCACGCAGTTCTCTTAAACGGGGCTTAGTAGAAGTCCCATTCTTTTTACTAACCACTGATACGATTTCGAAGAAAATGTAGACAGTATGAATAAAGCCCTAATGTTAGGGTTTCACGACCTACAGCACTTAAATGCTATGGCCGCGCAGTCGGCACATGGAGAACCGCGCGGCCACGCAGTTCTCTTAAACGGGGCTTAGTAGAAGTCCCATTCTTTTTACTAACCACTGATACGATTTCGAAGAAAATGTAGACAGTATGAATAAAGCCCTAATGTTAGGATTTCACGACCTACAGCACTTAAATGCTATGGCCGCGCAGTCGGCACATGGAGAACTGCGCGGCCACGCAGTTCTCTTAAACGGGGCTTAGTAGAAGTCCCATTCTTTTTACTAACCACTGATACGATTTCGAAGAAAATGTAGACAGTATGAATAAAGCCCTAATGTTAGGATTTCATGACCTACAGCACTTAAATGCTATGGCCGCGCAGTCGGCACATGGAGAACCGCGCGGCCACGCAGTTCTCTTAAACGGGGCTTAGTAGAAGTCCCATTCTTTTTACTAACCACTGATACGATTTCGAAGAAAATGTAGACAGTATGAAAAAAGCCCTAATGTTAGGATTTCACGACCTACAGCACTTAAATGCTATGGCCGCACAGTCGGCACATGGAGAACCGCGCGGCCACGCAGTTCTCTTAAACGGGGCTTAGTAGAAGTCCCATTCTTTTTACTAACCACTGATACGATTTCGAAGAAAATGTAGATAGTATTAATAAAGCCCTAATGTTAGGATTTCACGACCTACAGCACTTAAATGCTATGGCCGCGCAGTCGGCACATGGAGAACCGCGCGGCATTCAGTATAGCATTCTGAAGAGACGCGCACGAAACGGACGAGAGCGGTGCGGGGCGATCGAGCGATGCACGGGCGGTGGCTTCGCGGTGGTGTCGCGCAAGCGACAAGAACAAACTTATTTGATTTCGCCGCTAGACGGCCGCTACTTCCTACTGGATCGACCGCCAGTTTCGTGCCCATCCCAAGCCCGCTCCCGGATCGCGCCGCCCCGCGCCGCTCCGCAGTCGCCATCGCTCGGCCGCCGCTGGTTTCGTGCCCGCAGACTTAGTGGCAGACCGTAGTGGGGTTCGGTATGAACAAATAGATTAACATACACAACAGTGTCACCTTTGACGCACATGTTAGGCTATGTTAATTAACAGTATAGGTACCTACAGTATATCTACAGTATATCTACCTCAACGCTAAACGGAAAATACTATTACCAGGTAATAAATATTCAGAATTATGCATGCAAATTTTGGCAATGCGTACCTACCCAAAAAACCGGCCAAATTATGCATGCAAATTTTGGAAAACAAAATCATTCAAATAAATAATCGGATAGAAAGCTAACTTGGAACGTATTGGTATCGCGGCGCGCAAGCGCGATGACTGCGATGCGGATGATTTGAGATGTCGGGCAAGAAGAGACGTCATTTATTGAATGTCAAAATATATTATTTTTTTAATTTGTATGTATTACATTGTTGTTTTATGGCTGAAATGATTGTAACCATTTATATCACTATGACAGGAAGAAAGATTTCTCGAAAATGGTGCAATGTTTAGTACCTATCTATGTTATCCATGAGGAATTTCATCGTATTTCGAAACAGAACCCGAGCATAGCATCCAGGATAAATACCTACTGTTGTAGTCGTTCTCGTGCGTTGAGTGAAGAGTTGCAGGAGAAATCTTTCAGAACTGGCGCTATGATGTAAAACTTTCGGCGGTACCGCCCTTACAACAAACAAGGGTTTGTTGTTAGCATCAATGGCAGATTTTTCGATACCCTGAAGCTCTACAGCGGATTTTATAATACTTTGCAGTTGAAGGTGCCTACCTACTTATACCAACCATTTGGCATAAACTGAAGGCTGTATTGTAAAAATAATTTCTACTAGGTACTAGTTACTGCGAATGTAACAAAGTAAATAAAAGTATATAATTCATTCGCCTTTTTCATTTCTTTATTATGAACTTTTGCTCGTTCTCGCAAGACAAAACGTTCGGTCTGCTCCTTAGGTAACAGCCGGACCCAGCTCAGCCGATCTTACTGCTACTGCCGATATAAATCGATGGCTTCTGCAGCTTGCTTACTCTTCGAGTTGTGATGTCTTTTTTACCCCTTTTTAGCGTAGCTAGAATGTGTTGACCGAGTCGACTTCTATTCACTGTTGTTTTTAACGTAACAATAATAAAATGTTAAAAAATTAAGTATGAAAACCAACGATGTGATTTTAAAAAGCGGCCACACGAATGGTTCCGAACAACCGTAGGTACAATATTTCCAAATTTTTACAAAATAATACTAAAGTAAATGACTAAAAAACATACAAAAAAAAAAAAATAAACACTAGTTGAGGATCGAACTTGCAATCGAAGTCTTGCAAGGCCGACGGCGCCGACCCGCCCCGACCGTACGGTTCGTTGACGAGTCGCTAAAATAGCCTTTCTTGTACCATAATTGACAGTTTAGCTTGTGCAGTGGAATCGTGCTGGGCTCAACCTCATTAAATGATGGACTTTCAGTAGTTTGAATACTATTTACTAAAAGATAAATTAATACATCAAGTAAGTGCGTGTTAGATAAAAGCTAACTTTGAAAAGACACACGTCATGACACTTCCTTATAATATGAGAGCCCATGACCAAAAATATTGCCTTATCGTTTTACGATCAACCGTATAAAATACACATTTGGTTTTTCTGAATCCAAAAATCATAATTTCAGAAATTTTCCGCGTCACAGGTGACATTTTAAAATGTCTGCAAACAGTTTTTTGGTAAACTTAACAGCCACACAAAAGATTTAAAAAAATAATTAACTAGGTTGCTATGAGAGATTTGTTAAATTTTTGGACATTCTTGAAAATGCGCTCAGGCCACATTTGACGCACAAAATGTCTGAAAACAAACTTTTTCGTAATAAAACGACGAAACCTACATGTAAGTATGTATTTAATTTTTTTTTATTTCAGACATATTATGATAATACCGTCTGACCAGTATTGTCCACCGAGTCGGGTTCAGAATAATCTAAACTAACGATTTTATAGAGTTTTGGCCGTAAAACGATGCGACATGGTTTTGGTCGTGGGTTGTCGAACAAATATGTCAAACGTCTATTGACGCCTGCAATAGTTACATATGTAAGAGGCAAATACTTGCTAAGACGATTCCACAAGGCTGTTTGCGTTCTTTCTATTTTATAACTTATCTCCTTGTAGGTTCAGCGTAACGATTTTCATTTCAGAGCTTAAATCCGTAACTAATTTATAATTTTGTCTCTTCTTATTACAATCCCGTAGCAACTATCGAAGAACAGGAACAAAATGCAATATTGCTCTTCCCCCCACAGCAAAAAGCGTGATATTGTATGGCTTATACTCAGCAGTGGGCGGAACAAGTCTGCCAGTAATGATACTGATGATGATGTAACCTATGTGTTGAGCTGACCTTTAATTAATATTTTTGCAAAACTCGTACATAGTCTATTGAGTAGAATTTGGTCAAAAGCTTGGGCATATATTCAGACAAAGAGGCAAGTTAATGAATGTACGCACATTTTATAAAAATCCTGAAGTGATGTAGCACGTATGGGTTTTTATCATGTATCTGTCCTCTGGTCACACGTGTGGATTTTTATAAATGTGTGTCCTAATTATTTAGGTATTATACAGTATGGAGCCCACATATATGCAATAAATGAAACCGTAAGTAATACTAGTCCACAGAAGTATAGCAATATTAAATTAAAAACCATAGATTAGAAAAGTTACATTCTCAAACAAAATAAATATTAAAATAAATTCAGTAAAAGTAAACACTGTTTAGACAACCGAGCTGACCACCTGCGGTGCACCACAGCGTCCAATCCATTGTTCGCCGAACATGTTTTTTTTTGTTTGCGCACATGTCCAAGGATTCAAGTTCATTGAATCATTCTACAGTGTTCAAATTTGCTCAAAATTAAAACTATACTTTTTGACCTAATTACTGGACCGATTTCGTAATTTTTTTGAATATCGTCAGAAAAGGCGATAACAAGTATGTTCTATAATTTATTGCACATATGTGGTCCCCATACTGTATAGTACGTTTGGAGCTGTGACCGCTTCTCACGAGCATAGTGAGAGCAAGCGTGCCGTAATAGTTGCAGGCAAAGTGCTTACCGGCTATTAAGTCAGCCCTATAGCAGTGGAGTCGTCATCATCATTGCAGCCAAAATACGTCCACTGTTGAACATATACCTCCCCCAAGCGTCGCCATATCGACGGGGCCTGTGCTTCATAGAAATGAAATGACTCCCGAAAAATAATAATAATAATATTTTTTATTAAATAGTCAACTAATTATTGATACAAACGTACGACCGTCCTGCTTATTAATGTAATGTAATAGTGTGACACCCCCGTGCCTAGGAAAGCACGTACAGCTGTACTAATCTCTCCCTGGTTACGTCGGATTGCTGACCCATCGGACTATGAGAGTGAGGGTAGAGGGAGTACACTTGTGTATGCGCACATACTTGTCTTGTTTTATATGGTAACTCCTGTATACTTGGCTATCTCCGTTGAAATTGGCCGCATTGACCGCAAATTGGTCGGGACTTCTATCTCATCTCAATGTATGGAATATAAAAAGGAAACTAAGTAAGTATGATAATAGTGAATCGACAAACAAATTCTATTATTCTTCTCGCATAATTTTTAAAGTAACGGTCACACTTCCAGCCTATTCTCAGGCCTTTCTTGTCACAGGAAAGTGCACATGTGTTTTAGATACACGTGGGTGGTTCAGGGCCAGTATGAGTTGCTACGCGGCTGGGAATCTGAAGAAATATAGTTTGGACCCATTACGAAAGTCTGGAAGGGACTACTAGCTACTCGCGTGAAACGCAGGGGTTATTAAAACCGAAAAAAAGTAGATAAGGTGATGACGAAGATGCTTAGAATATAGCTGCCTTGTTGCATATCAATCAATAATATTTTGATATATTATAATGTGTACTTAGTAGGCCAACCTTGGCTGCAACACCCAGTCCATTTCTTTGCTAATCCTGTGGGACATGCGGCTTCAGTTCGTAAGACTTGGTTAGTCTGTCAGTTTTTACAAAAGCACGGTCACTGCTGCTGTGTTCTCTATGTTGTTCATCCGCCGATTCATCATCCGCACGTTGTGCGAAGAATGTAATTTACTTCCACAGGCCGAACCCACTCGTTTTGTAATATTTCACCACACAGACACAAAATTATTTACAACACTGCTACTGGATAAGTTTTTACTTCATGAATCTAGGTTTCAAGATGATTTCAAGGATAAAATCGAAACAAAATGAGAAATATGAAAGTGCAGAAGCTAAAATTTTTACGGCCGAACCTAATAACCCATCTATCACTAGTTTTGGCATATTATAGATATAAAAACCTATCTATCTTTGGATTTAACGTCCCAATAATCTATAAGAGATTATGGAATCTTACCGGGCTGACATAATGGCAGGTAGAATTATACCGTCTACCATCAATAGCGATCTGTTTTTATTGAAAATAGGTTATTGGGTTCGGCCGTTTAGTCAATGTAAAGTCAACATTCAGTTACATGCCTACGTCAGTTTTGACGTATTTATATTTACGAGAATATCTATATTATTTTCTTTCGTCGAAACTTTAGCAGAATAGTTTTAGTACATTTCTTAGTTCCAGTCTAGTCGCAATCTCATGGCACAACACTTCAAGTTTGAGTTAGTTTTTTTGGTTTAGTAGAATAACTTCATAATGTCCTAACTATATAATGTTTTATTGTGTGTACATAAATAGTAAAATAAATAAATAAATAAACTTTTGTGACATTTTTGGAATTTTAAAGGCACTGCGACTTGAATTTGATCGTTTTTTAAGTACGAGAATTGGCCTTCTGATATAAATTTGCGAGACTTTCCGTTGTTCTAATATTTTGTACAGTATTCCCGTTTTAAACCCATAATATTCCATTATTTCCTAAAGTATGTTGAATTTCCGTTTTAAAGAGACCAACGACAGTTTAAAATATAATACTATCAAAAAAGCATTATTTTTCAAGGTGGGGGTACATTTATTGTGAAAATGCCCACCTACTTATTTTAGTGTAAATTAAACATGCATGTAGTTCGTACCTACATCTAGCGGGAATTTTTCGAACAACTGAGACTGTGCTAAGAACTACTAAGACAAGTCGCATGGTTGTATTGTACATGTTATATCGGCGAAGATTTTCATTATTTAGTTCTGTTCACTGCAGCACGATGGCGCTGTAATCCATGTTACATCGACATCTAGAGTTTGGTGGGAGAATAAACTTGGCAGCAATCTTGTCTTGTTTGTCAACTTATCAAACAAATGTCATTGTCGCCATTCCATTCGGTCGCCATAGTTAACTCCGGCTTTCCCAACGTTGATGCGCTTCCCGATATCACTAGTTTACCTCAGCTAATTCTGTTAAAATTGTTACTTGTTACTGTTATATTTTGTTTTGTTAAGTGTTGTTTTTATTTCATAACATTGGTATCACTTTGTTTTTCGTTGGTCATTTTTGTTGTTTTGGTAACATGAGTGAACTCCGAAGAAGATATTACTTACGAAGGTGAGGATAGTACGAAAAAAGCAGCTCAAACATATTATAATATGTATAAAACGAAAAAAAAATATTTGTTTGTTATTTGTTATAATAATAAAAGGATTCTGAACTTCATACGTGTCTTTTTTATTTAGGTCAAAACCCTGGTTGTGACCCTTAGGGCCGTAAGATCAATTGAAGTTTAAACTCTCTTCCGTAGTTTAAACTTCAGTTGATCTTACAGCCCTTAAAGTTTTAATAGACTAGCTACTCATGTAAGTATGCATACATATAGGTAGGTGTATATAATATATACACCTACCTATAAGTAATATAAGTAGTATATATAGTAATATATTATATTAGAGCCTTAGTTCACCCACCAAACTCAAGGTGGCAGCACTTTCCATACATGCAAATTTTACAACAGATTTGTTACTCTTTACCTCTATAGTTACTTTACTCTTTGAGTCGAGTCCGCTGCGCCAATGGGGATCCACACGCAAAGCTCAGCGCAGATGTCGCCACCGGCGAGATGGCCGCTGTCAAATCGTTTTCGCTTTGTTTACACTTTGGTTTTTGCTATTTTTTGTGTTTAAAACCGGTCCACTATCGTTATTGACAACATGTATTGTACCTGGAAGGTTAAAGAATTGAAAGAGGAACTGAGAAAACGAGGAGGAAGGATAACTGGAAAGAAAGCCGATCTTATTGAAAGGTAGACTTATAACTAATAATATATTATTTATCAGTGATATGCTCTAGATTTGGATATTTTTTCAGTTGTTACGTGGTAATTGTTACTAGACTTATGGTAGGAAAATTTACGAAAAATGAGAAAACATTACTTTAATGATAAATGGTATTGTTTATTTTTTAGGTTAGAAGCTTATGACCGAAATTTTAATTTCGGTAATCAAAGCCCTCAAGCTTCTGAAAGCCAAGCAATTGACGTTCCTGCTGCAGAACTTTACCACGATATTAATAGCTCCACCATATTGCCGAAGATTACTAAACAACATATTCAAAATTACTTTTTAATTTATATAATACCTATTATTTCCAATGATACAGGTAAATATCAACACATAGGTTATAATAACTCACCTGTATAAGCGGACTCTCCTACATAATCAGATTCATGGAAATGATTCCGGCATAACCTGCTACGCTGTGTCGTTATAAAATTTTTGCGACGTATAGCCTGTTCCCACTTTATTTTTAACGTTGCATCTTTGGGAAATAAATGTACACCGGGGTTAGTACATCCTGGTACAGCACACAAAGGCATATTACGAGAAAAATAAAATTTACTGAATTTAAGGTTATAAAATGTATTGAACTGACAGCTTTCAATGGCCATGTCGACGATGCGCCACCTATCGTGATAAAATGGCAGTACAGATCCCCATTATCCAAGATAACATCGAGCCTTTTCAGGAAAAACATCATAAGCGCCAAAAAACACAAAACTATTTTTTCTTCGCATTAGACAGTTTTACATCTTGTCGCGATTACTCTTAAATTTTATTTTAAATTTACACAAATTTATTGTTGTAAGAAATTATCATCGTAAATGAAAACATCGTTAATTGGGGAAGAAAAAACCCTTTCCTGTAAAAAGTGCAAATTGTCGCTTACGATATGTTCTTCCTGAAAAGGCTCGACATGTTGACAGACAAAATAGTTCGTCCGCTACGACTAAATGAGTAAACAATGTTTTTGTTTAGAAAATCTCTTTTCAAAAATGAGTTCCGACGAGGAAGACGTGTCTGCTGCAGCATTTTGTGATACCCACAACGTATGCACACGTGCCATACAGTATTGCGGTACGGGGCGGCGCCGCAACGCATAAGGACTTCACACTAATATCTACTATGTTTGGTACTTTGTAGTTATTAGAGGGAAGAAACACAAAATCTTAGCAGTCCCTTTCTTTTCGAGAGTGTCGTAAAAGGCCAAACATAAAAAAGGTACCTACTTATCTAATTATTATGGTAGGTAGTTATTTTTGCATAATTTTTGTCTAGAATAGGTACTTACCTAGCCGAATTCAAAACGATGCAACCTTCTTGCTGCGACTACAGAAAGCAGAATGATCGTTTTTATTGTGAAAAAAAATGTAGGAATGCCATTAAAGTTTATTTCTTTTTTTATCTTAGTGGAATTTTTTTAATCGGCCAGCTTTAACATACATAGAAAGAGTTTATAAAACCTTTTTTGTTATTATTAGTTAAACAAAAACAGGTAAAATAATAGCTTTATCCATGATTTTTTGAGGTACACACAACAATAAAGTCGATTAATGCTCCAGTTTTTAAAATCTTAATGAGCGAAATATTTACCTAGTTAAAATCGGAACAGAAGTAAAATTGAAAGAATATTACTCAATACTCAATACATTTATTTGCATTCCACAATGTACTCTCTTACATGAAAAGCTTAAAAAGCAGTTTACGGAATCATTTTGAGTCAATTTTGATGATAAATATGTAAAAGAGGGACAGTGTTAATTGAATATCATTAGCATGTTCAGAGCTTGTTGTAATTGCTGAATTATGTAACATGGTGAAGCTTATATCTATGGTGAAGAAAGAAGCTTATCAACACCTCAATATGGTTGGCACTTAGGTTTCATCCTGACATTCCCTTAAATACCGCCATAAGGTAATAAATAAATTACACTGTGTTATGGATGGTTCTGCTTCTGTCAAATAACTCCTTAAATATTTATTACCTGTTATGTATTCCGGGTGCCTACGTCATTTGCATGGAAATTACACAACACTATTTTACATCATCATCGGGCTATATCTTACTCCACTGCTGGAAATAAGCGAAGCTGGAAGCGCAAGTCCGATCCTGCATGGAGTATTGCAGCCACCTTTGGGATGGCTCGGCCAAATACCAACTTGCCGCGCTTGACTCGGTGGAACGCAGAGCTAAGAGGCTCATTGGCGACGTAAGACTGGTGGATGCCAAGCTTCACAGCTTGGCTCATCGCCGCAAGGTTGCCTGCTTGACGGTCTTCTACAGATTATACTTCGGGGAGTGTGCTCAAGAACTCCACGACCTCATTCCGCCGGCCCCCTTCTATCAGCGGACATCTAGACGCACTGCAGGTTACCATCCTTACCTAGTTGCTATCCCACCAATTCGCACTAAGCGTTTCCAAATGTCTTTTGTGATGCGCACAGCAAAGGAGTGGAACTCTCTGCCTGCGTCTGTGTTTCCGAATGCATACAACCCCGATCTCTTCAAAGTGAGAGTGAACAAGCTTCTTCTGGGTAAGCTCGCTCCATCGTAGACTTTGTCATATCTGACCTAGACTAGAGTCAAGAGCAAACCTATCTCAAAAAAAAAAAAAAATGCCCTATAAGTATCTAAAAAAAACATTTTTAGAAAAAAAAATAACCGACTAAAAAAAAACACTACAATGTGAAAAATAACTTTAATTTCGGAAGTCCTTGTCTTTGGATCTGTATTATCGTTTTTTGCCACTAACTTTGACCGCTGCTGATTTTGTGCACGCCGCCTCAGTATTCAATCTGCCACAGGATCAATTTCCAATTATGAATTATTGTTGCTAGCTTTCCTTCCAATCGTCATGAGAAGACTATTCTTATTACTGCAATAGTGTGGATGCCAAAAATAAGTAGATTTAAAGAGAATATTATTTAACATTCTAGCAATTAGATGTTAACTTTTTTTTAAAATCTTTGTTAATTTATAGAGGGTTTGATCAGTATGACCATGCCACCCTCATAGGGGCATTCCATGTCTATCTACGCTTAATACCTAGGTGTACAATGTTGTATAATTTTTTGGCTGTCCTGGACAAGGAAGCAGCCAAGATACTATTATACATGCCAACATTATTAAAATTAAAACCGTTTTCTATGAAATAGTTCCTCCTCTCCACCTGGTTCCGGACACACTCCGCTAAAATATGAGTGGTATCCTCTACCTTATCACACTCAGAACAATTGAGCGAATCACTCTTTCTCATTAAAAAGGCGAAGCTATTCAACGGAATATGTCCCGAACGTAGTCTGAAAGAAGTCACAATCTCATTTCGATGCATATCTGTACCCACAAACCAAGGAGCTCTGGAAAGGCTATGTTGAATGGTTCTGTACCAAATTCCCTTGCTAAGCGACCTCTCATCAAAGTATTCTTTCCATAATTCTAAACACTGGTCGCGAACTCGATACAAGAGGTCGCTAAATAAGGGAAAACATTCAACAGATATTCCGTCTGTGATAGCCTCTTTTGCTAAGCGATCTACTTCTTCATTTCCATACAAACCAATATGGGAAGGTACCCATTGGAGAACAATTCTTTGTCTTGTACTTTACCAAGAGAATCGGTGCACCTCGAATTGTCGAGGTGCACCGATAGCCTATAAAATTTTAGATTCTCTTGGTAAAGTACAAGACAAAGAATTGTTCTCCAGCCATTTGTGAGCCAGGTGTTGCAGAGCACTCCTAGAATCAGTCAGTATTACATAATTTCCTGATTCGAGTGACTCAATGTATGAAATAGCTTCTGAGATCGCTAGTAGTTCAAAGTGCATTATAGAAATTTTAGCACATGATCTAAATTTTATAGAGGCCTTCAGTTGTGGATCAAAAACAGCCCATCCCGACTCGTTACCTTCCTGCGATCCATCAGTATAGACTGAGTAAAAATGTAAATAATTAGCATTTAGATACTGCTCGCAAATTTCATAAATGTTGCTACATCTATACTGATGTTTCGGCTTGTCAATGACATCTATATAAGGTTTTACTACATTGGATAAGTCCACACTGCTAACCGATGTGGTCAAAGAAAATCTTTCCAATTGCTGCGATGAAAGTATAGATGCTAACTTTTGCAAAGATAAACGTAACTATGAAACGCTGAGCGCAGAACCGGAAACTTATCGGTCCATCTAAAATTCTTTGCTCCCGATTCCACAACGAGGATGTCGTCTCAGAAATTAATAACAGCAAAGAAAAAAAGAGCCGTTGAAATCCGCCTTGTCATATTGAGCATAAATCGTATAAAATATAGTCCTCGTAATCGTAACTATGTAAAGTCGAACAAACTATTTGTAATACAAACAAAAATATTCATACTTTTACTGCATTGCCAATTTTTATTATTCAAACTCTCTCAACAATTAGTTCTATGATAACTTCATGGAAATTGTTCTACCAGAACCGCGTTGCGCCTGTCTGTGAGAGCCTTTATTGTGGGCGTAATAACTTTTTAAGCTTATGACATATGTACTTAAAAGAGTGACGTACAATAATTGACCACTAACATTTTTTTTTTAAATTACCTTCAAATTGGTTGTTCAACTGTAGGTACTTCTACAGCGATATTGAACTTGAAAAAACGAAATTGGGTCACCTTTAATGCAGTGCCCTGGCTGGTTAAACAAGACACACGAATTGCAGTTTTTTTATACTGCCCATTTTAAAAGTAATAACCGGAAAATAATGCATAGATATTTTTTGCATACAACCTCGTTCATTCAACTATAATCTAACCTCCTCACTAATAAACGTATTATACAGGGTGTTTGGTAGAACGTTGAACCTACGAAAATGGTGGTTAGTTGGGGTCATCTGCTACCCACTTGGCCCAAATTATTTGACCTTGGCCCCACCGTTTTTTTTTTTACTTTTTCTTAATTTTACAGAAAATTACCAGTTTTTTAACTTTAAATTCGAATATCTTTACTTGCGATGGGTAAAACAGGCAGGATGTTGTTTTGTATTAATGTGTATTAATGTTTTGTAATAATAGCAGACTCTCATAAAATATTTGTTTGGTACAGATGTTAGTAGGAAAAAAGTTTAGAGTCTTTAAAGGTACAAAAGGATGTAAAAAAATACTTAGAGCATAACTTTGACTTGCATTAAAAAAAAACTAAAAGCGATTGAGAACTTAGGATAACATCAAAACATCTCTGCTGTATGAGCTTTCTAACGGTATGTAATTTACATTTACTAAAACAAAAAGTCAGGACTTATTTGACAATTTTATCAAGTAGGAGGTTCTTGACGAAACAGAAAATTAAAATGTTTTGCGAAATTTAAAAATGTAAAGTTGTCAAAAAATGTAGCAATCAATTTAAATGAGAGGAGTACTTAAATTACTCATTCAAAGGGCCTTTTTCTGTTACCAGTCACTGCACAGACTCCTTTGTTGCGAAATTTCTAGGAAAACTAAACCACATACATTTTGTTACCTGGGGTCGGGAGCACTAAGCAGGTAAACATTTTGTGTCACTCGTGCGCAGTCATGAGGCATGTTTTTTTCTCTTTCGCTCCCGGTGGGGCCCGCTGAAGAGGCCAAAACGATGATTTTGAATAATTTGAATCAGTCGAGACTTAACTACCTCTGCGATCGTTTGTGCCCGTCACTTCTGTTTTCGTTCCGAGTCGTTTTGTTAAATACTTGTTGTGTTATCTGTCTGTTAAGTTTCTTGTTACTGTGCGCTATTACGTTTTTCTTGGTGAAAAATGGCTACTTTACCAGTGAAGAATACGCTGACATGTTGTTAGCGTATGGACGCGCCAACACTAATTCGCATATGAATAGTTACACTCTTTCAGTCGTCAGTAATTTTACTTGCGAAAGAAGAGGACAAAGCATTGTGTAATTATACAGACGCTATACAACGTTTATTAGTAAGGAGGTAAATGAATTATAATGTCTTACACGAAGTGACTGCCACGTGACCTCTAAAAACTAAACGCTGCTATGTAAAGGCCAGAATCAAAATTATGAAACAACTTTAATTTCGGAAGTCGGTGGCAAAAAGACTAAAATGCAGATTCCAAGACACCGATCTCCGAAATTAAAGTGTGGAACGAAGTTCTTATGCGGCTTGCGGTAGGAGTAAACTGGCAGAAATCGTGATTAACGAAAAAGCGTTCATACTTATATGTTCCATGCGACTTTCTTTTTTCGAATTCACACTTTCTCTCTCTTTCGATAGAGAAAGAGAAAGACAGTGTGAATTCGGTCAAAATGTAAATCCGAGCAGGCTGCGAAGATTTTCAAGTTTTTCCTCATGGGTGTCATTTTCATAATTTTCGAGTGTGCTTAAGCCGATAGTGAGGTCAAAATGAAAATCCAAGATGACGGCTGCTAAAATTTTGTATTCTTTTTTAAATCACGTGAGAAGGAACTTCGTTCCTGACGGGGGTCGCCCGACTGTTAATTTCTTTTTGAAGTCTTTTTTTTTAATTACTTTTTTTATTTTTAACTAGGTAACTATTGGTTAGGTAAAGTTAATCTTCGAAACTAAAATACAATATTAATGTACAATATTAGGTATCTAGTAAGTTCCAGTGTGTTTTTGAGAAAAACTATGAAAATTAATGTATTTATTTAATAATAATATGTGGGTATGCGTTGAGAAGATACTAACGCTCCAAAAAACCAGTTGCGGAATAGGCACTACTTAAATAATGTTATTTCTTAAATCCGCTGATATAATTATGCCAACGGCCTTAATTAAGTGTGCTTGCTTGTTCTGTGCTGAGCTCACGCAACGCGTCGTACGTCCACCCAGCAGGACTCGCCTATCAAGGAGCGCTGTCCCAAATTAGGCGCATTATTAATTTATACATAAATGGGGACGGTTACGAGGACTATATTTTATACGATTTATGCTCAATATGACAAGGCGGATTTCAACCGCTCTTTTTTTCTTTGCTGTTATTAATTTCTGAGACGACCTCCTCGTTGCGGAATCGGGAGCAAAGAATTTTAGATGGACCGATAAGTTTCCGGTTCTGCGCTCAGCGTTTCATAGTTACGTTTATCTTTGCAAAAGTTAACATCTAATTGCTAGAATGTTTAATAATATTAACAAAAATACTTGAATGTTTAATATATTGTTATCATAATTAGATTAAATAGTTTTACAATAGTTCAGTGATGATTTTCGGATAAGTTAGCTTCCAATCTACACGTGCAGGTATGCGAGTTGTTAAAATTAACCATAGATTTTTGTTAAATAAGTCTTCAATGCAAAATGGCGGCAGTGGTGCAAAATCAATTAAACAAGGAGGCGCAATTGTAACATGTTACATATTTGATACTTTTATTTTTCACACTAGTTAATTATTTAATAGTACCATTTTATATATACTCTAATACGTCAGATAATGAAGCGTTACAGGGAAAGCAAAGAAAGATTAATGAGAAAAAGATACCAAAATTAAGAAATTTAGAATCTAAGCCGACAGGGAAGAAATTGACTAGAAAAAATACTGCAAGAACAAAAAATAATGAAACAAATAAAGACAGATGATGCAGACGAAGACAATCATTATTGTATAGTCTGTTTTGAACATTTAAAACGAGTAGAAAAGATTGGTTGCAATGCAGAGACAGCCATACAGGGCACACTCATGCTGTGCAAACAATAATCCTTTTTTTCTGTTTGTCAGAATAACTGTTATTGATTTTATTATTTTTTAAGTGTTAAGTTTTTTTTAAGTGTTAAGTGTGCTCTGTTGACAAGATTTTGTTAGATTTATATTTTTAATGTTGACGATTTCTGTATGTTACAATTGACTTTCTCGGTGCAGCAATTGTAACAATATTAGCTGATCTCACTAAGTGTCATTTTTTGTTGCTTTTGAATTTATAATTAAACTAGCTGTGCCCCACGACTTAGTTGGCGTGAAAGTCTTATCGAAAGAGACAGCCCTGGTAATTCACAATAACCACGTGGCGATGAACAGCTACAAAGCAAAACTCACTTTACGCTTGTAAGGTTAAGTATATTTTCGTTCGCAGCGTCTAGCGACTCGAAGGTGTAGGCTATTACAGCAGTAGCTATTGAAAATTTTGTATGGAGTGATTTATCTGGTAATCAGTGCTATTTCTTCGTTTTCGTTTAGTGTTCGTTCTGACTTTTTTCGTTTTGCTCGGCTCCTAAGGGTCGTAGCATGATGGTAAAAAGCCTATACCTATCCTTGAAAATTGGGCTAACAAATGCAAAAAGAATTTTTCAAATCCAACTTTTTGTTCACAATTTCATGGGTTTTATTTTTTTGCGCGGAACCCTAACTATTTTTCTAAAATAAATGCAGCCTAAGTTACTCCCCGTAACATCAACTATCAGAGTGAAAGTCCCGTCAAAATCCGTCCAGCCGTTTCGGAGATTAGCCTGAACAAACAGACAGACAGACAAAAATGTTAAAAATTGTATTTTTGTTCTATGTACCGTATACCTATATACTTTCATATGCATTTAGTAAAAAGTTGTTACTTTGACATTACAAACAGACACTTTTATTTTATTTACTTGTATAGATAACTATATTGTGACCAAAATTATTGCGCTGGGATTTTTAATTAAAATATTAACCCAGGTACCGCCTAATCAGATTTTGCAACAATTTCTAAGTGAATGGGGGTAAAGTGTCTTCTATTTTTAAATTCCATGCACAACAAATTATTATGTTTTAGTCACGTGTTTAATTAACATAATAAAATTAATTATACTGAGATAATCATCTTCGCGGTCGATGACGTTGGCGGTTGACTGGTCACCTCCGGAGAAATAACATCAACAGTGTAGCTTCTATCGTCACAAACAATCATAGTATATTTAAAACGAAAACTTATTCAATTGATACGAAACTTATTAACGGAGATTTATGTACCAGAGATCTCCATATTTTGAATGTCTGGAATAGACAAACAACTTAGCAAACAATTTATTTTTGAGGCCCTCTGATAATACTTGATCCTCTGAGAGTATTTTTTCCTAGCGCTCACTGAAACAGGAATATGAAAAAAAAATCCAACTTGGCATAAAATCTATACAAATATGAAATAAAATTGAAGTGTCTGTTTGTAATGTCAAAATAACAACTTTTTACTAAATGCATATGAACGATGATGTATAGACGGTTCTTATAACAGAAAAGCAATTTTTATAATTTTTGTCTGTCTGTCTGTTTGTCCCGGCTAATCTCCGAAAAGATTTTGACGGAACTTTCACTGGCTGATAGCTAACGTTACGGCGGGTACAAAAGGCTACTTTTATTTTAGAAAAATAATTAGGGTTCCGCGCAAAAAAATTAAAACGCATGAAATTGTGAGCAAAAAGTCTGATTAGAAAAATTCTTTTTGCATTTATTTTGGTAGCCTAATTCTAGAGGATAGTTATAGGCTATTAAACATCACGCTACGACCCTTAGGAGCCGAGCAAAAAGAGAAAAGCCGGAAAGAACACTAAGCAAAAACGAAGTAATAGCGCGGGCGGGCGATGCAACGCGACGGGTCGGGGGACGAGGGAGTTTTATTAAAATGTGAGTGTTATTTTAGTATATTGTGCATCTTTCGACTTCCACGCGAACGAAGTCGCGAGGCACAGCTAGTGTACCTATAAGAAGCTTAGTATTTTCTTCGTATTTTGATAGATATTACAGGTCGCCAAGGTAACCACGAACTAAAAGATCCAGAAAGTTGCTAGATGCTCGCAGGTCACAAACACGCTTGCTTTTAGCCCATTAGGCAATTGACAATGTGTTGCGAATCGGACTCGTGCATCAATTTAACAATTTGTGTACAATACGAACCTACTGTATCCGTACGATGCGATGTTTCAAATTGGCTAAAATAAGATACGAGAGTCTAACCTCCGTATTCGAAATCATTCTAGAGCATTCTAGAATGTTCTTTATGCGTAAACCACACGCGTTTTTATTAAAAATTTTGGTCATAAACTTTTTTGTAATAAATAGTTTTTATTATACTACATAAAAGATTTATTTATTTATTTATGCAAATCTTACCTACAGCTACCATTACAGATCAGCGATCCAATGCGATAGAGTGGCCTTAAAGCTAAATCCTTAATCTACATCCTATAAAATTATATATGTATTATATCCTAAATCTTAACCTACATCTAAATAACATATTATATATAATGTAACTTTTGCAAATTCACTCAAGTTGCACCACAATACATCAACCCTCTCGTGAACCTCGTTCACCACACGCATGGCTCTAGTGAGAGGAGTTCTCGCCAGTAGGTTGGTCCTGGCTACAGGCACAGCAAGCAGGGGCGGGCTTCGCCGTCTCCACACGTACCGGTCTGGCACGCAAAGTTCCAGGTGCTGCAGCACTCCCGGGTTATGCGCCACGCCACGCAGTAGCTTCACTACATACGCTGCAAGTGCAAAGTCCCGTCGCACCTTTAACGCGTTGTACCCTACCATACCCAGTACAAATAGTGTAGGGTACATCAATGGGTAAAGTGGATATACTCCATACAGCTTGAAGTACAAGTGTCTTGTGAACTTATTTTGGACCCGTTCTAACATGACACTATATTTCGCCTCATGAGGAGCCCATATGACTGCACTATGTTCAAGGTGACTCCTGACTAGTGCGTCATACAACACCTTGAGTGTCGTGATGTTAGTAAACACCTGAGCCTGCCTGAGTACGAAACCTAGGTTTCTGTATGCCTTCTTACATATCTTATTGATATGCTCACGGAAGGTTAGTTCCTGAGTGAAGATTACCCCTAAGTCTCGTACCTGAGACACTCGTTGCATTTGCGCATCCTCTACCTTGTATTGATAATACAAAGGAGTCCGGGCTCGAGTGAAAGACATCACCGAGCATTTGGCTACATTAAAATTAAGTTTGTTGCCAATGCTCCACTCGACCACTCGGTTGATGTCGTACTGCAGGTGTTCACAATCCGAGTGATCTCTAACCTCGAGCAGCAATTTCAGGTCATCTGCAAACAATAAACAAGTCCCATGTCTGACGACTTCCGATAAGTCATTTATCATTACAATAAACTCGAGAGGCCCTACATTGCTGCCCTGGCTCACGCCAGACCTAGTGTAATACGGTCGAGATTCACAGCCATTGTAATCTACATATTGCTGGCGATCCTTCATATAGCTAGCGAAGAACTGCAGCAGAGGCAGTGTACATCCAATTTTCGCCAGCTTCCTTAATAAGACGTCATTATCAACCGTATCGAACGCCTTTTTGAAATCGAAGTACGCAACATCTACCTGTACTCCAGAGTCTACCGACGGCACTACTTGCACCATAAAGTTTAGTAGGTTAGTGGCAGTGCTGCGTCCCGGCCGGAACCCATGCTGCGCATCTGATAGACGCGCGCGGACTTGTCCCTGCACGGAGCCTTGAATAGCTGACTCCAGTACTTTAGCAGGCGTCGATAGCACAGCCACAGGTCTATAGTTATAGATATCCGGACCAGATTTTCCTTTTGGAACCGGAATAACGCGCGTGATCTTCCACCTAGGAGGGAACGTTGCTTGTTCTAAACATGTATTAAAAATGTGAAGTAATGGTTCCGCCAGTACCCTCCCACAGTCTCTGAACAGAAACGCTGGTATACCGTCTGGGCCAGACGAACGTTTTGGCTTGAGACTTCCAAGCGCCTGCTGAACTTCCGACAGACTCAGCGTCTCAATATGCACATGTGCACTGGTCGCGTCGACCCTCGCCGCCGCCGCGCCCGCGTCCAGCTGGGGTGGCTCCTTGCTGTACACCGACTCAAAAAAGTCTGCGAACTGCCCAGCACACTCATCATCCGTTAGATGTTGACCGTCTTTTATAATACTGTGCTTGTTAGTGTTTTTTTGTTTTGACCTAATATACTGCCAAAACGATTTCGGATCCTTTACGAATTGACATTGAATTTTCTATTCTGTTCTATTTCTTCTTATGGCAAGCAAAGCCGATGTCGACCATTCTGCCAATGTCTAGAGTGAAATGGAAATCAAGTGTGCATTGTTGTAAAAAAAAAAAAAAAAAAATTATATATTCAAAAGTTTACGACGATATTGTTGGACTTAATGTGGATCTTGTGAGGTTAGTACGAAAAGATAAAAATACATACAAAATATTGTAAATTGTTAGAACACTTAATACGTATACCACACCCACACAGACAGAATATATAAGGAAATAGATTATAATTTTATATTATTGTGGCGGATGAAAATCATTAGCGCCACAAGGAGTTCTGGAGAGGAGTATGTTAAGAGGGAGACGAAATTAATTGGAAGAGGGATATTAAGTTTAGGAAGACGACTATATAGATTTAGAGGAGGGATGTTATTGGAGCATTTAAAAAATATGTGGTCCAGGGTGCCCTCCTCCAATCCGCACTCACAGAGGGAGGAGTCACGTATATGGATTTTGTGTAGAAAGACGGGAGTGCAACAAAAACCTAAGCGGATCCTACAGAGAACAGATATAACTGTTTTGGATACTTTTTTGTGACCAAAGAACCAAGGTTTTGGTTTTATGATCGGTTGCACTGCATAGAAAAAACTGCCTTTCTTCTTGCTGGACATATTCCACTGCTCCTGCCAGGAACATTGCAGATACAGTTTTGGAAGGGACAATAGGTCGTAACCCTGATAGGAATTGTGCGTGAGATCTGACGATAAAGACGAACAAGCATCTTTAGCCAGAGCATCAACACACTCGTTACCCTTAATGCCACAATGGCTAGGTATCCAAACCAACTGAACATCCTTTTGATTACTAGCGCAGGACAATAAAGATTTTTTAATTTTTAAGATAAGAGAACTGTGTAATTTACTCTTAAAGGGATTTTGGATTAAAGCTTGCAAACAGCTAAGGGAATCTGTAAAAATAACTGCTTTCCCAATATTGTAGTGTGACTCTATAAAAAGACAAGCTTCCAATATAGCCACACACTCACCAGTGAATACAGAAGACTCCTTAGGGCATTTAAATTGTAATATAATTCTGGAGCTTTGGTAATAGACCGCAGCGCCAGTGTGACTAAGGTCGGTTAATTTCGAAGCATCCGTAAAAAATAATTGAAAATCATTCCATCGCTCACCCACCACCGCATTGAAAGCTAAATTAGCTGACGGAGATTTTTTGGATATACCAATATTAAAGAAAATTTTTGGAGTATAACTTAAAACTTCATAAGCAAAATTAAAAAGGGGTAATCTGGGGTATTGGACGATCGGGCATACTAAATTTAGAATTTGTCGAAAGGATTTAAGGATTAAGGGAATTTCTTTATTTCTCCAGTAATTTGAGCTTCTGCTTAGGGCATCTAACTCATTTAATCTTCCTATAAGAGGATGGGAGGATCTACTGATTAGCCTAGACAAAAAGCGGGAGGCAAGATATTGCCGTCTAAGGGCCAGTGGGGGTTCAGCACATTCGACCTGCAATGGGTTAACGGGAGAGGACTTCATACAACCTGAGATGATTCGAAGGCATTTGGACTGAACCCTATCCAGCCCAGCCAAAGCACCCTTGTTACAAGGAATCAGGAGATATGTTCCATAGTCTAAAACACTACGAACTAAGGCATTATAAACTAATTTCATGGTGTAGGGGTGAGCGCCCCACCAAACACCCGCAAGGGCTTTTAAAATTGAAATAATTCTTTCAGATTTTTTAATAAGGAAATTTATGTGATGTATACCAGTTAATTTAGAGTCCAAAATAACGCCTAAAAATTTAGCTTTAATAACTACAGGAATATTGTGGCCTAAAATGTTCACTGAAATATGAGGAATGAGTCTTTTGCGAGAGAAAATTACCGCCGAACTTTTTGGTGCCGATAGCGACAGACCATGGCTTAAAAGCCATTGGTTCAAAGAATCCAGAGAGAGGCATAGAGATGACGCAGCGTTGGCTATGGAGGGGTCTGTCACGTACAGAACAATGTCATCGGCATATTGTAACATCTGACAATTATTATTTAAGCAGGACCCAATATCAGCCGTATACAAGTTGTAAAGTATGGGACTGAGGACGTAGCCTTGTGGAAGGCCCTTCCATGTCTGCCTTTCATCGAACTCCTCACCCTGGACTCTCAGAACCAGTGATCGGGACAGCAATAGTTCACATATGCACTGTATCATCTTAGCCGGAAGACTCAGCTGTTGCAGTTTTTGCCTGAGTACGGGAAGAAGAACATTGTCATACGCAGAGGAGATGTCAAGAAAAGTGGCAACAACGGATTCATTTTTGGAGAAAGCTAATCGGATGTCCGTAACTAAAATACTAACACTGTCCATTGTGCTAAGTCCTTTCCTAAAACCAAATTGGTGATGCGGCAGTAAGTCTCTCGATTCGACTATCCACTCGAGGCGATTTTTAATAAGGTGTTCCAGTAATTTGGCTAGGACTGAAGATAAAGCAATTGGCCTAAGGCCATTTGGATCATCTGCATGTTTACCTGGTTTCAATATAGGAATAATAATTTGTAATTTCCACTGATCTGGAACCCAACCACGACAATAACAAAAATTTAAAATATTTAAAAAGTAGGTTTTAGCCTTTTCGCCAGAATGGGTTATGAAAGAATATGGCACGCCATCAATACCAGGTGCTGAGTCCCGGACATGTTTGAGTACCACATTCAGTTCCTCCAAAGTAAACGGCGCATCGAAAGGATCCTCTGTTTCACTGTTCAGATGAGGGTTTTGGCATTCAGAGAAGAGTGGAACATAAGATGGTGCTATTTTATCAAAAAAATGTTCAGCGGTTTCCCTAGTGATCGGTGAAGAGATTGACGGGGAGCACCCACGTCTAAACCTATTGATATTCTTCCAGACAACTGAAACTGGAGTGGAAGGAGATAAGGAGGAGCAAAACTTAACCCAACCCGCACGTTTCTTCTTGCGAAGAAAACGTTTGGTTCTGGCATTTTGTTGACAGTATGCTAACAGATTTTCCATGCTCATATCTGTGTTATAACGCACCTCGGCCTCGTCCCTATCCCTAATCACTGAAGTACATTCTGGATCCCACCACGGGGGAGATGGGATTTTATTAGTGGCACTATTTCTCAATGGAAAGCAGGTATCTGCACTGGAGGTAATGGCTGATATAAAGCCCTCATAACAGCTCTTGGCATGGCAGTGATCAGAAGGGTCTGATAAATTTGAATTTAAATTTGGAAGAACATCAATTTTATCCTCCAATAATGACATAAATTTTGTCCAATCTGGTTTGGACAGGTTATATTTCAAAAGTGGAGGAGAAGTTTTTTCTAGATAAGATTTATTAAGCAAAGATATAACTATAGGGTAGTGATCACTACCATGCGACAAGGTTGTGCATTCCCATTGAGTAGATGCTGCTAACTCGATCGAACAGAATGTAAGGTCTACGCAACTCTTTTGCTGTCCTGGAAGAGATCGTCGTGTTGAGCAACCATTGTTTAGGACGCAGAGATCTAAGTCATCCAAAACATCAACTAGAGCCACACCAAAGGCATCACAGCGTTCAGACCCCCATCTATAGTGATGGCAGTTAAAGTCGCCCATGACCAGTATTGGACCATGAACATTAGAAAAAATATCTTTTAAAATTATTAAAAAATCAAGGTGGGGATGTGCAATATAAATAGAAAACACTGTGATGCCCTCGACCCTCCCTGCGGCAATGCTCATATCACCTGTAAGTGAAGGCAAGGCAAAGGGCAAGAGTGGGACTCGGTTGTTGACTAAGAGAGCCGACCCTCCATAGCCATCTGATCTATCACATCTGACAGTGTTGAAATGTGGCATACGGAAGCTAAGACTTGGGGTAAGCCAAGTCTCAGCTATGGAACAAGCCAGTGGCTTGAACTTATTCAGAAGGAATATAAGGTCGTGCTTTTTATGCCACACGCTCCTCACATTCCACTGAAGGAATACTTGGCGAGACGCCATTTCTAATGTCTGAGAGAAGAGTTATAAGTTGGTCGGCAACGTTGGACGGTGATTGAGAATTAGAAGTAGAAGAAGAAATAACAATAGGTATGAGTTTTATAAGTAGTTCTATAATAGAACAAGTACTATTATTGGAAGAGACATTATTATAATTGAGAGCGCAGCCATTAGGCTGAGAAGGTTGGGGAGAAAGAATTATTTGCTCATGAGCAGCTTTGTCATAAGACGGGGTAAGAGGGGCATGGGTCTTGGGTTTTAGGGTTACTGTCTTGCGATAAGACTGAGAAATCGGAGTTTTAGTGATGTTGGCATAGTTGCGGGAAACTGTTGGGATGCATTTGCTAGCCTCAGCATAAGAAATGGATTTCTCAGCCATAACGGTCTTAATGGCTTTCTGTCTACCATGCTCGGGGCATGACCTGCTATTAGCGAAGTGATTACCCGAACACAGAATACAGAAGGCCTCACCCTCAGAAATGTTGCAACCATCACCTGGGTGATCGTGGCCACACTTACTGCAGCGTGGTTTTGACCTACAGACATTAGCCACATGACCAAATCGACAACATTTGCGACATTGGATGGTGGGAAATATGTATTGCTCAACAGGAAGGGAGGTGTAACAGCAGAAAATCCTTTTGGGTAAGACTTGTCCATCGAACGTGATCACACAAGTTTCAGTGGGTTTCCACTCGCTATCCCCATCTCTCTGCACTTTCCTATTAATTCGACGAACTTTAAGGATGTTCCCACATCCTGCGGGTGCAGACAAAAAAGAAATCGCTTCATCTTCTGAAATATCAGAGGGAATACCTGTTACTACTCCCATCCTTGTGATGTTGAATGTAGGGATAGAAGCAATATAACTGTACTTGGTCAACAGAGTGTTATCCAAGAAACAGTTAGCATCCTGAGGGGAAACAAATTCTACGGATACGCGATTTCTACCAACCCTATTAACCCCACCACGAACTATGTTCGCAATGTTGTTGCTCATTAAAAATTTTCCAAAGTTAACTGGGTGTAAGGTAGTGCCTGAGTTGGGTTGGGTCTCTGTACGGGAGACGTGGACGATGTAAGGGCCCTTATCTATTGCCGAATATTTGACACGTCCAACTTGGCTTTTCTTTTGTTTGTTTGGGGGGGTAGGTGTAAAAAAATCTTCGTTACCTGGACGTTTACGAGAAGGTTGATTGTTCTGGGATTGAGGTACATCCATCTCAGTAACACTACATACAACATCCACGAATTGCGATAGTGGGTTTGGGAATAAAGGAGATGAAAGAACTAAAATGTCGGGGGGATCAGGATCGGGGGGTTTATTTTTATCCATTTTGGATAAAAGAGATTAAAATAAGATGATTACAATACAAACCGGTTTACAAACACAAGGACAACACACTTATATGATTACAAGTCACAAAATATCAACAATCACTAATAAAAATAATAATAAAAAAAAAAAAAACTTAAAAATTCTAAACACACGTGCTAACCACGAATACCCAGAAGCCAAAAAAACGACATTGAATTTTATTTCTATGTTCTAAGATAGCTTGATCTCTGCGACATATGTCAAACTCACATTCCTAGGGTTGTCAGGATATAAAAAATTGTCGATAGAAATTATCGACGTTTCTTACTATTATCGATGCTAATGTAACATATATATATATTTAAATTAAATTAAATTACAAACGTTAATAAATTAAACGAATATTTTAATATAAAATACATTTATTCTCTTAAAGGAGTACACCCGAAATCCATATCTGAATCAGTTTCTGAATCGCTAGAGCAATCTTGTAAAGGAGATGTTTCAAAATGGGCCCAGAATATGTACAATACCTCGAAAAATCGAGAAAAATCCGTGGAATTCGGGAAAAATACTGATAAATAAAATAATTGCATAAATACATATTTCTCTTGTAATAATTTGATATTTATCAATTATTTTATCGACTTTCTCGCCAATTTAGGTACTCTGTGGTTAAAAACCAATGACAGTAAACCATAGATCGACCATTGATCATAGATCGTGAACTTTCTACTGTCACTTCTGTCGCTTTCGTTGTCGATCGTGTTCTGATGTTCTGTTCTCTCGAGTTATTTTTAACAACCTGGCTTTCGTTTATCACTACATTGTTTTTGTCTGTACGTTTATGCTATGAGTAAAAATCTTGGCATATCGCAGGTCAACCTATGAGGTTGTCGTCTGCTTAACTGGACTACTATACTTTATGTACAGACGCCAGTACATCAAGCTACTACAATCTGTCAGATTTCTTTAATAGATTTTCGACTTTACAATTAGATCTAAAATAATATTGCAAAAGACTAGTACGACAATGTTATGATTCTCTTTGACAATGTAATATGACAGAAGTAAAAAACATGTCAATAATCAATCAACATGACAACTTACCACCATGATGGGTTTTTGTTGTGTTGCAATTTCAATTGTACATTCTTATACTTTACTACCAAACAAAGCCAGTTAAAAATAATTGGATGATTGGAAACTGTTTTAATTGTGTTTCCCCATTTTTTAGTAGGGTGTACCAATACCTGGCCGGGGCTCCATACATTTTGAAACATCTCCTTTATTATAAACTCTTGTTCGCAAATAACGCGGCGTGTCTTCTCCCGAAACCCAAGGATGGGACGTTGACGGATGGAATGTTACATGAGAAGGTGAGAAATTATATTTTATTTACTCACTATTATTTTAGATCAAATATGTATAAATGTAAATAATGTTATGATCTTAAAATATACAATAAAATAAAAAGATAAATTAATTTTAAATTAAGTTTTATTTAAAATATCGATAGTTTATAGTTTGTGGTCACGATGATTTATCGCCCATCACTAATTAGGTCGGCATGCCCAAAAAGTATGACATTGACAGATACTGTCTGTACTATTATGAAATTCAGGACTTAATAGGCGTGATTTTACTGACAGCTGTCGCAGAGATCAAGCTATCTTTTATGAAGTATAGAAGACCAAATTTTTATTAAACTTAGTTTTTATTAAACAAAAAAATAACAAATTGAAGCTTCTAGAACCTAATTTTTCGTAAGAGTGGTTTGTTTCTAAAAAAATAAAACGTTTCTTTGCATGTATTTATCACGTGACTATCTGCATCTTAAACTACTGATTTTCCAAGGAAATTGTACACTCTCACAATTATTTTCTCAAGATATTCTTATTACAATAATAATCACGCGCAGTAAAACGTGATAATTAACATCAAAGATGACAAGGTCGTGATCTTAAGGCTACAGACACGAAGTCAGCGGGCGCGGCGCGGCGCGGCGCGGCGGCGGCGGCAGCGCGGGTAGCGGCGCGTCAACGCAGACCAGGAGCTAGACCTCTTACTTCAGCGTGGGAAAGAGATGGAGCTAGACGTCCTGTATAGTTCCATCTCTTTCTCACACTGAAGTAACATTAAAATAATACTGCTTTAAGAGGTGGTAGTTGGCCCCCCGGTCTCGAAGCCAGCGGGCAGATCGCGCGGCGCTAGAGCGGCGTAGTGTTGCGTCATGGGAAATTAGTGCCTTTTTTCGCAAACGAAAGTCTGAGCAGCGACGACAACACCTTTTTGATACAAATTTCATCGTAACGTTAGATTTATTGCGGGCAAAAGAAGATGTGTGTTCCTCCAACTGGGCAAGGAAACAAAAAGGCGAGTTTCATCGGAATTATGACGAACAGAGACAATGGTGCCGATTCTCTTGTCGCAAATGCTTCTAAACTAGACTAAAAATCAACAAAATTTAGTTTATTCCTGTCAAACGACGATGTCCCATTCTGAAATTGACTATAGTGACACAATTTAACTATATTTTAGTTTGACAACACTAATATAGGACTGAGTTATTATTAATTTAGTAAAAATAGCAATTTTGCTATTCTGACTTGTCTAATTATCTCGTTGTCCTAGGTGAATGACAAACACGGTAATGCGACGCGAAAATATCAAATAGTCGTTGTACGTACTTGTGGCCTACATTGTCGCCTTAATCAGTGTGCGACGAAACGCGACAGTGTGGAATTGTTTTTTGCGCGACGAGACGCGCGACGCAGTGTGAAGTGACAACTTGCAGACGTGCATTTTTATTGCATTTGGATTTCGAAGCAAATAACCATGTTTTAGTTACAAAAAGATTGAAAATGCCCGCCAATAAATAAACTTATGTTTCGGACAAACGTACAAAGAATTGCTTTTGAATGAATTAGCAAAACTCGAGACACCACCACAATCATTAACAGGGCGGACCCCGTCAAGCACCAGTCCTTATTTCAATCCAAATGATGTATCGCAACAATTTATTAATAATGAAATGTTTGCTATTTAGGTATAAGTACGTGTTTTTCTTACCTTAAAGTCAATAACAACCTCTCCTCAATAGACAGGCGTTGTCCTTATATAACGCGACTACGCGACCATCGCAAGTTCGCGCGAATTTTTGTCATAAGAATCCGCGATCAAACATACTGATGTCGAATCCTAATTGAATTCGCGCGATGATCGCGTCACGTCGTCGGGAAGCGGGGTGAGGGGCAGGGCAGGACTCCTCGCGGGCACTCGCATCGCCTATTCGCGCGATGATCGCGTCACGTCGTCGGGAAGCGGGGTGAGGGGCAGGGCAGGACTCCTCGCGGGCACTCGCATCGCCTATTCGCGCGATGATCGCGTCACGTCGTCGGGAAGCGGGGTGAGGGGCAGGGCAGGACTCCTCGCGGGCACTCGCATCGCCTATTCGCGCGATGATCGCACAGTCGCGTTGTATTAGGACGACGCCATAGGTTTTTGAGAATTGGTTGTTGATAGTTGAATAATAGGTTTAACAACTGCAACAATATAATCGAAAGTGCTTGGTAATAAGCCACAATACTCTTTAAACAAACGTGGATTATTTCTTAGTTTCGGATATAAATGATGAAACTCTCCAAACTTATTTCTTTCTAAATATATGATATTCGTTGTCTTCCTTCTGTGTTTATGAAGTTTTTGTAGGCCTAAGTATTTGAAATATGAGTTTTTGGAGCTCTAAAACGGGTCCTAAAATAATGAAAATTTCGATCCCCTTAAACATGTAGATAATATTTTTTTCATTTTCATATTTTCCATACAAAAAGTGAAAAATTCCATATAAAACACGTCGAGGCTGCCCGAAAAATCACGAGTAGGGCAAACAAGTACTTACCACATGGAGTCGCGATTGTCAAATTCGAGGTAGTTGTATCAAAATTATTTTGAAAAGTGATATTTTTTTGCAGAATAGCTTTATGATTCTCATAACCAAAAGTAAGGAATTTTAGTGATAGTTTAGGTAGTTTAGTTCAGTGTACAAGAGAATCGGCACCAATGTTCCGATAAATTCTATATTATACTGTTAATATCATAATTAATTACCCTCCTATTTTTATGGTTTATATATTTGCTGTTCCTTATCGGTGTCCTATCAAAATTCATTGAAATAATTTGCTCCACCACGTCAGCGTACATTTTGAAACGTCGCGTCGGTCGCTAAAAAGCAAAAAATAAAATGCACAACACTACGTCAATGCAGACGCGCGGGCACCACTAGACTGGTGCGTATCGCTCGTACGCCGCTGCCTTCGAGGCCAGTTTCATATAAATCTATGCATAGAAACGCGCCGCTCCCTGCGCCGCCGCAGCTGCCGCGCCGCGCCCGCTGACTTCGTGTCCGTAGCCTAAATCATATCACTTTCCTTGAACTAGAATAATAGACCACACAGTATGTTTATGGTTCGAGAAAGTTTTTCTAACATTTTCATCAGCATTTCACATATTTCTTTTGGTATGCAAGCCACGTTATAGGGTGGACAGATTCCAGTAGGACTTTTATAATCTTAATGGGTTGAGTCTAGGAGGATTTACTTAGATAAAATCGAATCTCCCAGTAGAGTTGAAGAACACTGAAAGCTTTTATTTTAGTTTCACCTGTCCCGGTGTCTGTCTATCCGTCTAAAATGAAATCTTGAAATTTAAATTTGACTCACTTCCCGGTTTCAGACTGAGCTGAAATTTTTAATGCATATACATATATATATAAATCGTTGACAATGTAATATTATTATAACATGGAGCTGATCTGATGATGGATCCGGAAGATGGCCATGGGAACTCTGTAATAAAACGACGCAACCCCATTCAGTTTGGGCTAGTTTGATTCGTCTTGACACGTACTCTGGTCTTAGATGATGTACAGGGTCTGATAATGGTGCCGGAAGGTGGCCATGGGAACTCTGTAACAAAACGAGTCAAGAGCCATCGAGCCATCAAGTTTGGGCTCGTTTGATTCGTTTTGACAAGGACCTGTAATGTATTCACATGCCGTTTTGTCAGTCCGGCACACTTGGAACACTTAGAATCAATGCACAAGCACGCCCCTTCAGTTCACTCATACACATTGACGATAAATCAAGAGGGGCCAGTGGAAGCCCCTAATACATTGATTATGCATACGTTAACGAACCTTCTTGAGTGTTTCCAGCACATTAATTTATTCACTCTCCTTCCTGCCTCGTTGGTCTAGTGGTCGCAAACGCTACTGCTGAGCATGAGGTCCTGGGTTCGATTCCCAGGTCGGGCAAAGTGTTATTGGGTTTTTCTATCTGGAATTTCTCAGTAGCAGCCCGGAGTCTGGATTTGTACCCGGTAGATGGCAATAGGCTCGCCCCCTATTACATGGGACTTAAGCATAACTGGCGAAATGTGGGTGTACTATAGGTGCTCCTCTGCCTAACCCTTCGGGGAAACAAGGCGTGATGTTATGTTATGTAATTTATTCACTCATTCGAGGGTTTACTGCAAAAACCTGCTAAACAACATTTTTGGCAAAAATTAGTTAAATAAATGAAAATTCTTATCTTTTTGAGCTTAACCGTTTTATGTATATTTAACAAATTTTTGCCAAAAATGTTGTTTAGCAGGTTTTCGCAGTAAACTTTCGCATTCATGAAAATATTAAACACCTAATTCACACATGAAGAATTATTAAACTTAGATGGCCGATGGGGCCCAAAAGTTCTGGGGCAGTGAACTGGTGACCGCGTACTGGACGACTCAGTAGCGCGCGTACTGACGCTTCCTCAGGTGGATCTATGACTAACTGAAGGTCACGGAAATCTGCTCGTTTGAAGGCAGCGCAGGACCGGTCGTTTTGGTGATGCTAGGGCCCAGCAGTGAACTTCTTTCGATTTAAAATGATGATTACAGTCCTGAAATTCAGTGCAATTGGGTATTGAAAAATTGTTTTACATTTAGTTTTATAAGACAATCGTGTTCACAATCATCACAATCACACATCTAATTTTTCTAAAGTTATACCTTATTTGAATTAAGATTAGAAATTTAAACAAACCTTTTTTACAGTCCGTTCAACCGTTTTGACTTCTAGCCCTAAGGATGGCATTAAAAGCAAAAACGTGGTTTCATTACCAACTATTTACTGCAGATGCCATTTGTCATACCTCCAACGCAACAAAAGTTAAAATCGGTTGAACGGACTGTAAAAAAAGGTTGCGTTAAATTTCTAATCTTATTACCAGAGATCGGAATAGGTAGAGCTATTTTATGTACTTGCCATAGGTTAGAATAATATGGATACTCCCCGAGTCCCGGGATTTGGTTTTTATGTAGTAAAATCATAAAAAAAAACTATTCTCGCCTTCGGGACTAATGAAAGATTACACTTCCTTTCTGACGGGTAAATATAAGAAGGACGGGATTAAGGATACTAGAATAAATAGATCAACTTGATTCATTAAACCACATATATTTTTTTACGTAACAATTTCTTATTCAAGAATCAACAACCATTTAAACATTTTTATTCTGAAGTTGTACAAAAACATATTACCATACAAGTTATTTGTTCCTCAGAAAATCAAAACATTATCAAATAGAACAATTTGTATTTACAATAAAATCTTAATTAAAATAATCAATACGCTTCAACAATAATTCACTTATTTAAACAAAAAATGTCATTGGTCTGGTACGTCTTCAGCTTCAATAAAAGACTGAGTATGGCCAGAGTTAAAATAAATAACCATTATTTTTTCTAAATTATCTAATTTTAATCTATTTCTTTTTACATCTAACACTCATTTATATGTAGAAAACGAGCGTTCGGCATCTGTTGATGTTAGTGAAGCGAATTTATATGACAAAATTTCGTCATTCACATCAGTTTTAGATAATTTTCCTTCATATTCTCTGAGGATGTCAATGTCAGGATTCTTATCCATAAATTTTTCAATTTCGTTTTTTATTCTATCAGAATTACATTCATTCAAAGCAGCTCTGACTTAATCAAAAGCCAAAAACGAGTCACTTAATGCTAAATTTTGTTTCTGCAACTCTTTTAATGAAAATAAAATAATCGTATAATGATTGTCTATATATACTAAATGATTCCGTAGATTTTCCTTTTCCAGAATATTTTTCGTGTTACGTATTGCCATTAAATCAGAGCTGTTTAATCTAGAAATAACATTTATTATTTCATCATAATATTTTGTATAATACGATGCAACTTCGAGCCAAGTGCCCCATCTAGTTAACACTGGTTGTGGGGGAAGAGGTAAGTTAGGATATGTATCTTTCAATACTTTTATTCTGCGAGGGGCTTTTAAAAATATTTTTTTCACATTGGATATTAGCATATCTACATGATGGTACTCTAACCGTATCTGTTCTGATATGCGATGAAGAGCAACAAGTTAATATTATGTACTGATAGTGTTGCAGACAACATGTATGCAACACTATCAGTACATAATATTAACACATTATCAACTTTTCTTTCAAAGTTGTCCTGCCAAATATTTTCCAAACACTCTATTACAAAATTCGAAATAGTTTGGCCATTAACCACCTCGAGCATTTTACAGGCAAATAAATAAGGTCAACCAGAAAAGTTTTCATTTAATGGCTTTACTAAGAAATGCACAATATAACGACCTAAAAAGTCAGTTGTCTCATCTAACGATATCCAAAGTTTCTCATCTTTAACGTTTTCATAGATGGAGGCAATTTTATTTTTATAAAATTTGTCCAAATACACCTTTCGTAATAGCGACTCGTCAGGCACTTTCTTGTTATTGTAATTACAACAACAAACACCACACATGTATTTTTGAAAAAAATCTTTTAAGACATTATTTTTTATTTACGACCAGGGGATGTTACAAAGAATTAAAAACAATAAGGTCAAAATAAAATTCTTCTTGAGGCTGTTTGTATGTTCTTTGATGTTGAGCACCTTCATGTCGATTAACATTAGATTTTTTTACTGATAAATGGCTTTCACACTTGGTGCAGTAAATAGTACAGCTGGCAGCGTCAAAAATCAGCTCAGGATAGTCACGTATCCACTTTTGAACTATTTCAGGCTTGACAGAACTTGACGCCATGTTGAAGTACTTCACCTAAATTAAAATGTCGTTAAATTAGAAATGCTGAGTAGAGTCACATCGACACTTAGTGTTCGAAAAACAAAACCAGTAAAATATATATATTCCCAGTGCAAGTTTGAAAATGCAAAGTCAATCAAAAGTTTTTAATTTACGCTAAGAGAGGATACGGTTAATCGCACACAAGTAGTACACTCAGTACAGTTCAATGATTGTTCATTGTGCACGAACTGCAAACATGTTAGTCTATGACTCCTGCACTTTACCGTATAGCTAATTAATACATTCTATTAATAAGTTTCTAAGTTAATTTTGACACGTGCGTGACATACTTTAAAGCCAAGAAAATACTGGATTGGAATACATTAGTATTAATAAAGTTTAGCTAACAAGAAAAGGTTTTGCGTTTTGTGCGAATAACACTGTACTTTACTTTTTGTATTTAAAATGTTTTTTATTGGTTCGACTTAGGACAAGCTTTTCGCTAAGCACAAACAATTAATTTTTCTAATATGTTAGGGTAGAATAAGATTATACATTAGTTTTATTCAATATTTTACTTAAAAAATAGAACTTACCAAATCAGTATCCAATAAAATAACTCCAAACGTCCAATCCAATAAGGTCAAATCAGAGTCCGTAAATGTTAGCCAACGTCATAGTAGCAAGAAGGTTCCAGAATCCAGTAAATAAGCCAGGGTCAGAAGATATTCACCACACAACAAAACACATCAGGAAGCAAACAAGCGCACTCTAAGAACCGAAGTAATCGAGTGAGACAACAAGTTACTGCTGGTAAAGAATTGAATTCTAGTGGCGCAGAAAGAGACAAAAACAGTTGCGTCACTCTAGTGACAGAAACACCCCGCTATTGTTTTCTTTTGTTTCCATAATGCGGCGACATTACGCGTCTCAACAAAGCGACAACGTCGCGCGCTTGGCAAAAAGTTTTATAGCGTGCTGTTGACGTAAAATTTACAACGTCACCCATGCGCTTATTGGCTTACATAAACAATTTTTATACATATTGATAAAAAGAATGAAATTCAATAAAATCCCGTAGAATCAGTCGGAATCCCGTGGAATATCTGTCCCGTGGAATGTTTGCGGTCAATTAACCTAAATAAATCTACCTATTCCGATCACTGCTTATTACAAATGGAGTTTAGGTAAGCATATCTGCCCCCGATAGTGAAAAGGACGTATCTAACATGTTTTCCAAAATTGAGTTAGGTACATATACAGGGTGGCGATTAGGTTATCGCATTAATTGAAACCACGCATTCAGTACGTGATTCTGGACCCCGCTGCGTTGAAATTTTTCGTCGGTTATTAAAAAAAAAATTTGCTGCTCCATACATTTTGACCTCGTAGGTAGGCAAAAATGTATGGAGCAGAAAATTTTGTTTTTTAATAACAGACGAAAAATTTTAACGAAGCGGAGTCCAGAATCATGTACTGAATACGTGGTTTTAATTAATGTGATAACCTAATCGCCACCCTGTATTGCCGGAATGAGGAAAAAAGACGAATCTACTGATATTTTTTTTTAAATCTCATTTACTTTCGGAATTACCACAGTGAAGAAGGGCTCATCTCCATTATCAATTATACTTCAACTAAGATGAAAGAACACATTTTGATGGAAGTTAAATGAAAAGACGTATTTGCGTAGATGAGTCTAATATTTTAATGAATAACTACTCTGATCGAGAAGTAAAAGGCGCATCTATTCACTAAGTTCCGCGTGTGACAATGAAAAGACGTAACTGGCTATTGCGCCTCTCAATTCATTTGAAAATTAGGGCTATAGGAGAAAAGGACCTATTTACCACTTGCGTGTTTTCAATTTAGTACACCACTCCTTTCAATAGACGTATGTGGTAGATGCATTTTATTTTTTAGTGCATTACACTATTAATTGAATAGCCGCAACCGCTAAGACTAAGCTAGTGACCTGACACGATACTATAGGCAGGTCACCACGTTGTCTGTTTGGTCTCGACTCCGAGGTGTGTTGGTGGATGTATAAATGAAGAACACGGAAGCACTGTTATTCCTATTTATTCGCTTATATGAAAGCACATTATATTCTCAAGGGCAAAGCTAGCACTGCACTGACTCAATATAAAACAAGATGACCATTTATGTTATAATTTAAACCTATTCGACATATAAACCAGGGTTTGTCTTATCAGCCAATGTCACAATCCGAGAAGGATTCAAGCGGAAGGCCGGCTCAATTGCAGCCTCTAAAGTACTAAGGATGAAAGTCGTAAATAATAAAATGCGCCTTTTATTCTTAAACTTAATATTATGACATTGTATTTAATAATTCTTGACATAATTAGTAACCCCTGACATTGTATTTGAAAGTAGTTTTTTAACGTTTTCCTTATTCTCGACATTGTATGGTTTATTATTAATTTTAATTCTTTGAAATATTTGTACGCTGGAAACAGCAGAATATTATGGACATCATATTTTTTGTAACATCTATGTAACAACCATATTCTAACAAATAAATTCATTATTATTATTCTTTATTTCATTTTCTATACATATTATTTAAATTTTTAAATATTTTTATAAAAACAAAAAAAAAACATTTAAAAATATAAAAAATAGTGGCCCATCGGCATCAGCACAGGGCCCAAGGTGCCGGCGGTTAGGGCTCTAGAGAGAGGAACCTCCTCACTATGCGTGCCGTGTCCAGGAGTATTGCTTTCTGGATCAAGCCAATGACCCAGCCGCGCAATGAGAGCCTCCTGAGGTGTTGGTCGAGGCTCTGCGCTATTAGGCCATTAACCGTAACGATTATTGGTACAATTATTGCAGAGTCCACGTCCCACATGTCGACAACCTCGTGTGCTAAGTCAAGATACTAGATTTTTTTATCTTTCTCAGCTTTCACGAGATTCTCGTCATGAGGAACAGCGATATCAACAATCATTGCACGGCGCTCTCGTCGATCTATTACCACAATATCAGGCTTATTGGCTACAATAGTCCTGTCAGTGATGATAGATCGATCCCAGTATAATGTGGCATGACCATTCTCGAGAACTGGGTCGGGCACATACCTGTAGTACGGTACTTCGAACTCCACAAGGTTGTACTGCAGGGCAAGTTGCTGGTGGATAATCATAGCCACTAGATTGTGTCTGTGCAAGTACTCGCCGTTAGCAAGACGAGAACAACCGGAAATAATATTTCGGATTGATTCACCGGGGCGGTGGCATGCCCGACAGACGTCAACCGTACCGTCCTTGACAATATATTTCCGGTAATTAGTCTTTGCCTTGCCATACTTCTTTACGATATTTAGTATCAAGTACTGCAGGTTTGCGCCAGTTCTCTTTCGCCAAGGAGAGTGGGGTGAGGCCCTTGTGCACCACGACCACATTTCGATGCATCCCCACGTCGGCTTCTAAGAAATATTCCCTGAGACTGCATATCTCGCAGTTGTGGAGGGTCTTAGCGTTTAAAAAGCCTCGACCTCCACACTTCTTCCTTCGCGGGATATACAGTCTCATCACCGATGACCGTGGGTGATGCATTCAATATGCAGTCAGCAGCGCACGGACCCTCCTATCCAGGGCGTCGAGTTCGGTCTGAGTCCATTTGAATATGCCGAAAGAGTACATCAAAACTGGCATGACCCAACCGTTAAAGGCACGCACCTTGTTTCCGCCTGATAGAAGACTATTAAATACTTTGTACAGGCGGCCAAAGAAGCGCTCCTTCAACGATTGCTTCATGTCAGTAACATTGATTCCCAACGCTTCCGACATACCCAAATACTTGTAGGTTTCGGTTGAGGAGAGGGATCTAAGGTGTATGGGATCCGAGAGTTGGTACCCACGGATTCCATAATCCCCCCTCGCTTTACATGCATGGCTGCACATTTGTCCACACCAAATTCCATTCTGATGGCGCTACTGAAGGTTTCTGTTATCTTCAGTAGCTCCATCAGTCACAAATTGTTGGGGGCAAAGAGTTTCAAGTCATCCATATAAAAGAGGTGAGATATCACCTGACCACCTCTTCTCAACCTATAGCCTACACCTTAATCCTCCAGCAGTGTGCTTAGAGGATTCAAGGCTAAGCAAAACCAAAGCGGACTCAAACTATCGCCCTGAAATATTCCCCGCTCAATCCTGATCGGTTCATTGATCCCCCGGATCTGTCGATATCCTGGTTAGAGAAGGACCGTCCTCCACTGCCCCATGACATGACATCAAGAAGGTGCGTAGAGTTGCGTCTAAAGTGGCGTCACCCCTCCCTGGGGACAGCCTCTGGCTATCATGGCCAACAGCTGCTCACCCTCAAGGCGAACCACTCGTTTGCTTAACATGTTTGTAATCCAGTCCTACCTGCCCTACCTACCTACCTACCTGCTCCTACCTGCTCTACTCCATGTCTGGAGAGGGCGCTGCTAATGCTGGAGAAGTTGGTTTTGTCGAAGGCTCCTTCGATGTCTATAACAGTGCCCAGGCAGATGGCTTGCTGATGAATCGTACTAGTGTTTTACGACTTTCCTACTTAGTTCTAGGTAATTTTCCGGATTTTTTTTTTGCTAAAAAAACTAACTCACAGCATGGGTTTTCCCGTTTTTCAACTTAAAATATTTTTTTTCTCCGTATTTATTTTTTGTTAGATACGTCTTTCTTATTATCGGGGGCAGATATGGTACTCGCATGTTTCGTCGTTATCACTAAGTGCTACCCCGAACAGCTCATAACAGACAGATATTTTTAGGCGACAAGTTCAGCAGTTATCGGTATCACGTAAGTTTACCTACAAAACGTGATCTACGTGGAAAATAACGAGAACATGGTAAACGCTAATCCCAGCACGTAGATACTGCTAGCTTATCTCTCCCAGTCTATGTTTCTAGTTGCACTTAATAAATTACTTAAAGGTTATCGTTGATAGTCATTCACGCCAAATGCGCAAAACGTGTTTACAAATAAAAAAAAACTACCTACTGAACTTCGGTAGTACATTTGGTCGCTTAATTAGTTGGACCCTACTTTGACGTCCTGCAAGGAATACGTCGAGCTACCAGTAACCCTGTATACCGGTACCGATGTGATGAGAATGTCTTATTATTTAGAAGTCGAGCTCCTTGTAAAAGAGTTCGTTTGAGGAAATACTTCCACCAAAGGTATGGCGGATGAACTTCCTTGGAAATAGCTATTTCTGCCACTATTATACTGTCTCTGTTTGAAAGGTATAAGTACCAGCGAAATTTCAAGGCCTTTTGTCCTTTATGTCCAAAGCCCTTGGTGTAGCGAGTGTTTATCAGGTGGTTCTGTTATCACTTTAATATTAGGTATTACAGATGGGTCGTCGTCGATCTGTTTTCCTGCCAAACAAATAGAAAATATAAAAGATGTACCCAAAGCATGCAAGTGTTGTAATTATTCGTGGCTTGTTATATAACTGTTAGATACCTATGTATGTGTGCAATACGCGCGCTCTTATCCTTGTCGCCAGTGTTAAGTACGCGGGTGAGGGGAAAGGGGTAAACACTCGCTAGCTAATTTCATCATCTTAAGGTCTGACAATGATCACTAATGAAACTGAACGCGATCAGCACATCTAAACTACGTTCAAGAGCTGTCAGTGTCATTATTCCAAAGAAAATAATGACACCGACAGCCCTTATACGTGGTTTATGTGCTGATCGCGTTAAATTTCATTGGTGAAATCAGCCCTAACTCTTTCCTATTAATCGTTCGTGGTGGCTAAAGCAAAGGTCAGGATTTCATATTTCACTGTTGTTTCAGAATTAAGAAAATACTGAAAATAAAATAAAACATGTGATTTAAATAAAAAAAGTACTTCAAACTCTTGACTATTAATAAATGGCAATTTATTTAAGTTACCCAAATCGGCTTAAAGGGCTGTTTTCAATCAGGAATTAAGCCTAGTCCTTAACTGCCAAAACTCTTAAGAACTTAAATGACTGTTATTTGTTATCATTATTGCCAACTGTTTACTTGAGATTCGATGGGGAACCCGGGGTTAGGTCATGTACTCATGTTATTATATCAATGTGTTATAAAAGTGTGTAAAAGTCGTTAAATTTTATTGTCTGATTACTGCCAAGCATGAACTAGGTGCATGTACTAGAGCTGAGGGAGATTCGACTCTCGTTAATATTGTACTTTGCCCCTGTGACAATCAGAACAATGAAACTGAACATTTTGTTATCATCAAATGCTTATAATTCAGTCCTAAATAAATTAAACATTCCTTTTTTATTACATTTCTGAATTCAGAATTAGATTTTTCAAAGAGACTGTATCGATATTCCCTATCGATCGACAGTCTCTTTGAAACATCAGATTCTGACCCTTTCCACGAGCTATTTAAAGAGCCACTATAGGATGATAACAAGAGGATGGCAGCTGCAGCCTCCTCTTTGGTTCTGTAAGGTAGGTACATCGACTGAACCTCATCACCAATTTGTTTGCCAATTAGCGTGGTGTTTACGAGTGATTGTTTCTTTATCGGTTTGTAAGTTACAATTTCATTTATATTGCAATTAAAACATGCGGATAGAATGCACCAAAATGTATCTTCTTTTGAATAACTGTGGCCACAAGACGAAGATAACCACATATTCGGCGACATAGTAATAACTGCCTCTGATTGGAATAGAGCTGTTTTAGAAACCCATGCGAAAAGGCTCACCCAGAAAAGTCCTACCACTCTAGATGAAATATAATAACCGTTCAGATATTTCTGATGAGAATCGCAGCACGTGGCACCTGCCATCTTATCTCTTCACCACATTTGGTTGACTGGAAGAGAATGCCTATGGCATTAAGTCCACCTTTGTATCTTATTATGTGCGAGAAGTTTAAATAAATAAATCAGCATTGCTAACTGCTAATCTATCAGTGATGGTAGCTAGTTTTTATTGGGTGGCTTGCCTCCAATATAATAAAACAAAATGGTAAAAAATATCTCATAATATACCTATGGTGCTAATTAATTAGGTTTTAAGAAAACCGTTCGAGTTTAACGATAATTACCATTATACATTTATTAAACAAATAATGGTTATCACCCTTTCGTTATTATGATATAAACGTATTGTTGTTTTACGATAAATACAAAGCAATGTAATCTATTTAAAAAACAACTCTAAAAGTGCAGTAATTTCAACAATATTACACAATAACTGTCTTTATTTAGCCGTTATTTGTCTAATGCTATAATAAACGGAGTATAGTTTATATTCTTTTTATAGTTGGTTGCGGGATTACGGCGAGAATTCTCAGAGATAAGTATTTCATAATAGTCCACCGACCAGTCCTAAAGTGATGGATGGGCACATCACTTTGTGGATGTTGTACTGGATTAAATTATAACATGCTTATATCATGTAGATTGACACTAATTCAATCTGTTCATTGGGATACTAGCTTCCACCCGCGACTTCGTGCCTGTGAGATTTCTGGTTCCCTCGACCCATCCCGTCGCATCGCACCGCCTGCCCGCGCTATTACTTCGTTTTCACTTAGCGCGCGTTCTTACTTTTTTTTCTTTTTGCTCGGCTTCTAAGGGTCCTAGCGTAATGATACATACCGTATAGCCTTCCTCAAGAATTGCGCTGTAAAATGCAAAAATATTTTTTCAAATCCGACTGGTAGTAACAGAGATTAGCGCGTTCAAACAGTCAAAAAAAAAATGTGTCGGTAACTAATAGACTAAGCGAATTGTTCTTACTTTAAAGCATTTTCATACCCATCGTAATTTCTAAGCGCAAGGTCCGATTCGAACAATTTAAAAAGGAATTTACATGTAATTAATCTGCCTTGATTACGAAACTATTTATTTGGATAAGGATTAATACCATGTTTATGAAAACACCTTCGCAAATAATTCATTATTTTATAAGAAATTTGATTACCATTAAAAAGGTTATAATGAAACAACTTTAAAAGATAGACAAATGCTATCGCGGACTTCGTTTTAGAAATTTTTAAGAGGAACAATTCCGTCATTCATGATTTTTGGGTATCTTTAACCGTTTACGTAGCGCACGCAACGGAAGCTCTCAAAAGGAATAATTTTTCCCCGTTTTTGCAACATTTTTCATTAATACTCCGCTCCTGTTAGGCGTAGCGTGATGTTATATAGCCTATAGCCTTCCTCAATAAATGGGCTATTTAACACTAAAATAATTTTTAAATTCAAACTAGTAGTTCCTGAGATTAGCGTGTTCAACCAAACAAACTCTTCAGCTTTATAATATTAGTATAGATTCGATGCCAGCAGTTATCTATAATAAAGGGGACTGATGACTAGTGACCGATACCTATTTAAACAATGTAACCTGGCATTATCAACCGTACTAAAGTAAATTAATTAGTTATATGCTGTTAGGGAAATAATCATTTATTGGAATATTCGTTGCCAGCAGTTATCTATAATATAGGGGACTGGTAATTAGTGACCGATACCTATTTAAACACTGTAACCCGGCATTATCAACCGTACTAAAGTAAAGTTATATGCTCTTATGGAAATATTCAAATTAAACAAGTACACACTGATACATTACAAAGTTTATTGATTTAAAACTATTACTTTGGGTACACAAACATCATTGCAAATGTGGCGAGGCACCAAACTTATAGAACTTTCCCAATCTTGAAATAGCTAGGTATCCTCTCTAACACACTCGCCTCTGTTACAAGTGTGCTAAGGAAAATACTAGCATGAGACTGAATCACAATAAAGTCTCAAGAGTCGCTTGTGTTGTGTTTGTGTGATGAACGCTTAATAGCCTCTAGCTCAATCGTAAAAGTACTGACACATTTAGGATATGCTCATAAAAAAAATTATAACATTTAACAACGTGTTCCGAGAACAGCCACACACTTTAATTTATAACAACTGGTACTATTACCTTGTTCTTTAACTTTCAGTAGAAAATATTGTCGTGTCGATCTCACTCTCCCATAGGATCAACTTAAATCAGTTATCAATCAGATAGTATCCGCTAAAACTATAAATCTCAATTGGTATCAGTTACATTCGTTAATCTCTCAGTTTGATGGAATGAATCCCCTTGGCATGGAACAGAGGATAAACCTGGGTTCCCACGAACAAACGCGACCTACGCCAGACGTTCGGGAGAGAACGGTGACGCTAATGTTACCTGGATCAGCGACGCTTCCTCGCACGAGGATTCGGATAAGTAAGGCCTTCCTGTACAAAGGGATGGCCACACTACCTGCACTCGACGGGTAAAACCTATATTGCGCCTGACTCCGGGACGACACTAGGGCGTCACGTCTATACCCGTCCGTTTTAGCTCAGGTTAGCTAAACACAGCCAGACCTGGAACAAAATCCCCCCAGTCAAAAACAAGAGCTTAGGACTTCCAGAAGGAACAGAAAGAAATAGTAATGTACTCACATGTTCAGCCTCAACTTGAAACACTCCATATAAAACCCATCAGGTTATCCGGATACAGTCTGGTCATCACAGAACAAGTTCCTCTTACATTTTGGTAACAGCTGTAAGCCTAATAAAGAAACAGCGATAATGTTGCTCCAATGTTTTGGTCTCAAATGTTTACAAAATCCTTTTTTTTTACAAAATCCCTAAGGTTTACATACAGGCGACAACAACATCAGCTGCGTTTAGGATTGGGCTGTAATAACATGTTTTGTAACCTAACCAAAACTGCTTGACAGAGGCTTGTCCAGCAGTGGACTGATGATACCTGTGGTTCTTAGGGTTTTCTTCAAAATATTAAATGACTGGTTTTTGACTAAAGTTCTATTTTTATTTATCTATTTAAAAATCTACCTATAAAAATTCATTCAGCGGGCACAACGTTTAATTAACAGCAATTAATTGGTTTGGTCTGAAGAAATGTGGGTATACACCTCTGTCTAACCCTTCGGGGAATACAGGAGTTATATTATTTTATGTAATTGGTTTGCTACGAGTATATCTTTTGCGCATGGTTAGTAATCATAACATACATAGACCATCAAATAGGTCCCTAGTGTATAAATAATACAATTTAATTTGAGACTGTTCTTAGTTTCCTTTCAAAAGTACCCACCAAAGTACCCACCACTTTGCACCATTTTGCAGTTTTGAAGTTTTGCCTCATTTAATAACAAAAACCTGCCCAGAAACTGGAAATTCTATTAACAGTAAATTCAGTCAAAGCTTATAACTGCACTTCGCCACTTCACAACAAGTTTCATAAGCCAAGATGTGTGGTGATAACGGTGGACTTATCCACTTCACTCTAACTTTATATTATATGGGGTGACTTTGGTCCAAGGGTCACCAAAACAGTCAGCTGTGTGCATCACTCCACCCGCTGATTGGACCACGCGGGCGGGATTGTGTATTTTGACCCAAAGTCCTCGCGGTGACGTCGCATCAGTGCGCGCGCGCCGGTCTACCAGCGATTACGACGAATCATAGCGAAATCGCATTTGTATATAATCGGTCGCGAGGAAATTCAGCTGTCAGTCTTCTGCGGTGCGTCTGTCATCAATCACATCTAACGGGCTGTGACTAGACGTGATATAGAGTGGATGATACCCTGTTTCGCTTGTTCCGCTATTACATCGTTCTAAAAACAGTACAGGTAAACGTTTTTTATTTTTTATTGTTAGTTTAAAAGGTTAAATTAACTGCTGAGTTCCTTTTGTTTTTAATAATTGAAATTGTTCTAAAATTGTAAGTGTTCTTAGTAACTTAATAGCATTATCGATAGGTTTTTAATGACTTTATGATTTTTTAAAAACAGTAGTTAATAATATGAATCTGTTGTGTGGGTCGAATCGAATCTTATTTTGTGTGATCTTTTATCTTAATTTATGGTGTTTTTTGATGTCCAGTAAATTTGTGCATTGTTTTGAAATAAATAATATATAGAGGGGCTTGTGGTTAAATAATAACAGCCGCACGGGTCGATCGAAGGTTAAGCTACGCTTACCGCGGTCGGTTCATGGATGGGTGACCATCCATAACATACGGACCATCCATAAACCACGTTAACAGGTTGTATAGCGCCCCTGAAAGTGTTAAGTCGTTGGTCGCGGCTGTCATTACGGGTAGTCAGATGCCCGAAAGTCTGACAACTAGTCTTACCAAGGAGTATCGTGTGACCTAGTAACTGGGTTGTGGCTGTGTCAGATAGGCAGTTGCTCCATGTAAAATACTGGTATTTCAGCTGCTTCTGGTAATACGGGAAGCCGACCTCAACATGGTTGGGAAAAAATCTAGGCAGGCGGTGCTTTGAAATAAATAATACCTTATTATAATAATAGTCAATAATTCCCAATTTGCGACTGCGAATTTATCACGTGCGCTTAGATTTTTAATAATGAATTAATTTCCCATTTAATTAATTTATTGTTTCAGCATTATTTTTCATAAAAGCTGATTAATTTTCAAAAACGATTTTGTTAGGTTCCTAAGTAGCTATCCAGCAATCTACATGCAAATGAATTTGCGTGTATATTAATAGTATGTACATTACAGTTGCAAGTAATTTATTGTAGTTTATACAGTGACAAAACAGCAAGTTATAAAAACGGTTTACTTACCTACATATTATTATTTCTATTTTTCTTCACCTTTCTGGTACACCCTGTATAATATCGGGATCATGACAATTTATACTAGCCAATCAGCAAGTTAATTATTATTGGGATTGTGCAAACCTTGCACGTTATGACGTGGACCACACTAAGCCCAATTTAGCATCGAGTAATTAGTGTGATCATCATCCAATCACAGAACTCAACAATGTGGAATATTATCATGTTAATAAACACTTCAATTACCTAATTTTAAGTCTAGTATTACTCATTGAAGTTTTAAAAGTAGACTGTCTTATTTAATTAAAACTAACAATTTTATTATGGTGCCTACCTACTTTGTTTCGAGTTTTTCGCGAATAGTTCATGAACGAACTGACAAGACATTTTTAACCTCATTAAAACTAACAAATGATCTGGAAAAACTAAATTTCCAAAAACTGCGCACGTGTCAATCGCTTAATATTTTCACATAACTCAACCTTATTACCTTAATAATAAGGTCGAAAAGTGGTTGACCGCAATTTCCGCGACGGTACTTAGAAGGTACTACCTTTAACTTCATGACTGTTTAATTTTTTTGCATAAAAACTGGAAAAATAACATTATTCAAAGCCTTTTTGTGTTTTTACCCAGCATAGTTAATAGTCTTAGTTAATAGTTAAAACAAGATATTTTTTACAATAAAGCCAGATGGGTCTTGTTTCGTGAATAATTTAATGCCTTTGCACCAATAATTTAATTTATTTCGGTTTTGGTTTTGGATATACAAGTTTTACTGAATTAAAAATTAACTTGAATATTTATTTTAAAACATTAGAACACCTGTCGAATGTAGACTAAAATTTTAATGCGATATTGTAGGTACTCATTCAAATACTTATTATCAATGAATTTGTTTTTTTTAATAATTTTAGTAGGTACATAATAAAGGTTTTTGATGTGCGAAATGTACATAATTTAATACTAAATCAATGACCAACAACTGTGTAGGCCTAGTTACTACTAAAAATGGTTAAAAGTAGTTATTTTACGTGTCGATGCGGCAAAGCCGCCCGATAATAAAAGGTTACTAATATAAAAGACTCATCTGTGACGCGATGCGAGATCGCGAACTGTCATGTTTCATTGCACACAAAGCGCGCTCTATCTCGCGATCTCGGCGCGATTGTGATCGGATCAGACGGATCACGCCACTCCCGCGCAGTCGTCACCGCGGTCAAATAACACGCACATGAATAGCGCTAGGCTGACTCTACGAATCAACATAGGATTCGCAATATTAGATCGAATAATTCAGACAAATGAGCTCCATTTGGCAGAATATAGTTAATTTGGCGGAATAGAGTTCATAAAAATTAAAACTTTTACTATGAATTTAGAATATGGGCGTAAAAAAACCTTTATTAAAAAAAAACTTTATTACAAAAAAAAACAAAAGACTTCCAGAAAAACACTACAAAGTGAAAAATAACTTTAATTTTGAAAGTCGGCGTCTGTGGATCTGTATTTTAGTTTTTTGCCACCGACTTCCGAAGTTAAAGTTATTTTTCACTTTGTAGAGTTGTTTTAAAGTTGGTTATTTTTTTGTGGTAAAAAAGTTTAAATTTTTTACTTTTTAGTGGGTCGGTTTGTAATTTATCTAAGTTACAATAGCCTAATGTCAACTGCTCATCACCTTTTACAAAATATTGCTTTTTCCGATGCAGGGACGTTAATGGTTGAGGAGTTCTCCTGGTACTTCACCATATTAAAGTAATCAAATCGCAACCCGTGAAATACTTATTATTGAGTACTTCCGGTGGCCATTTGTGGTCTTCATCATCAGTTCCACTTCACCAAACGGTGCTTTCCGAGAGCAGATGCAAGTTTTACTTTAAAAATACCCAAATCGCTATAGATGTGCCTATAATATTTATTTGAAGAGTTCCTTCGATTTCTCCAGGATCCCATCATCAGATCCTGACGTGTTGACAATGGGACCACCTGAGAAGTATACCCTTTCAAACAAAAATAGAATTTTTCAAATCGGTACAGCCATCTTTGAGTAATCGGGGAACACGATGAACTGAGAACCTCCTCCTTTTTTTGAAGTCGGTTAAAAAAATAGGTCAAACGTATATGTAACTCCCTATCTATTTTATCTCTAATTTTAGAAGTTGAACGAGATTTCATGAATTTCAAGGAAATCGTTGTCTCACAGAATCAACCCGTCACTTAATATTATACTTATAATAAATAAATACTATGACGGTGTCAATTAATATTTAAAATTGTTTTTTTTAAAGTGAATGACGATACATTTATTTTGGTTCAAAACGTTGCAAGTCATACTTAACATTTAAAATACGTAAACAGTACCTAAGTATAACTTAAAGCTCCATCAGCTGACAGAGATTAATTAAGGCGAAAGCGCCAGGGTAACCTGCGAAATTCAAATTAGCTTAAGTTTTTTGCTATTTGCAGGTCAGCATTAGGTTGTATGTTGATTAAAATATGATGCATGACCGTAACAAATATATTTTTACAGAATTATGATCATTAGTCATCAATACAACTCTCTAAGACCAAGTCATTCTATTGAATGACTATTTTATGAAATCTTAACATTTTGGAATTATAGTAACTTAAAGAATTGTATTACTGATTCTACTGATTATAATTCTATAAATATATATTTGTTACGGTCGCGAATCATACTTTATTAGTCAACATACACCCAGACACTGAGCTGCGAATTGCAAAAGTCGTAAAAAATTTTTAATTTCGCGGGCTACATTAGCGCTTCCCCCTTAAGAAGTTCCAAGCATATAAAATGTGCGGAAGACCCATGTAGCTGCAGGTAACCATCAGACTCTTACTTTATGTTTTTTTTTAAGGATTAATAAAAAAATCTAAAAAATGCCATTGAAAACCTTGGCAATCGCCATTGGCAAGGTTTCCAATGCCATTTTTTTATTTTCAGAAGAAGCTTATAAATAAAAAATAAATATAAATAAAAAAAAACTACAAATAAATAAATTATAAATAAAAAAAAATAAATAACAAATACTGTGTGAATTAAAGAAGCTGATACAGTCATCTTTTGTAAATATTGTAAGTAAATATTAATTAACGTTAAGCTTACTTTAATGTTAGATTGCTGAATATTAGATTGTTATTATTTTTAAGATAAGTCTGGGTATAGTTTCTTAGCTCATAATATGAGCGAAATATTCTGAAACCGCCACATCGCAACAACAATTTTATTTCATTTAGTTTTTAGTTTGCAAATTGCATAAGACAATTCCCTATTTCTAACCAACTGTTGGGTTCTATCATTGAATATTATGTAAGCAATCGCGAAACGTGTACCTAGATCATAATATTCTGTTATGAATTACCTTTATTGTATCATGTTTTAAAGCAAATAAAAATAATCTATTCTATTCATAGAACAAATCAATTAAAACGTTTTATGAAGCGCGTTTAAAGCGCGGTTTAAGATCGTTTTAAGGCGTGCCCAATCTTTGTCCATTTTTAAAATGATGTTAAAAAAACACTAAGTATCTCCCTCCTTAAACGTCATTTTTATGTTCTTTGCACTTGTTTTATGATTATTATTGTATACAGGGTGTAAAAAGACACATCACATACCCGTTAACTACGCATACTGCCCATCGAGCTAAGTAACATAAGGCCAAAATTATTGCTGGGAAACGACTTTCGTTTTTGGTGTGAAAAATCACTTTTTATGGTAACATACGCGCAAAACGCAATGAAACAATGTGTTTACTGTTGCAAACAACAGTATAGGTCGTATCGGTATTTAAAGTACAGTTATAACATTGAAAACAGCTTTCATAAAAAAACGTAAGTAATAAAGTTGGAACTTTGACCTTCAATATTTCCGTCACCAGAAGATTCCGAGATATGGTCCAGATCAAAAAAAAAAATCGCAATGATGGGAAGAGCATGTAACTTTCGGCTTCGTTAAGTGTCTTTTTACACCCGATATACATTATATATTTATTTAGATAAGTAAATGTTTCATGTATGTATGTATTCATTATATACATTCTGTCAAGTAAGTACCGGGAATCGATCACTTAAAAAGCCCGCTTAAAGGGATTGTTGAAATTATTTTTGTCGCTAAGTTGACTCAATTATCCTCTATACTCACGCGGAGTTTGTTTACAGTGCGCCATTTTGTCAGTTCATCTCAAGTGTGTTTTGCGATTTTTACAATGGATAAAAAAATATAACAAAGAATGTCTTAAATGTTGCATTGCAAATGGAATTTCTTGTGCTGAGGCGCTAAAAATGTTACATAAAGCTTACGGTGATTCAACTTTATCAAAAACACGTGCGTATGAGTGGTACAGTGCATTTAAAAGCGGTGGAGATGTAGTGGAAGATTTGCCTCGCTCTGTTCGGCCATCAACATCTTCAACTGAACTTAACATCCATTAAGTAAAAAAAAATGGTGACTGAAAATCGCCGTTTAAGTCTGAGACAGATAGCCGCTGTCTGTGTCTCACGAATCAATCCGTACCATTTTAAACGATTGTTTAGGCATGAAACGCGTTGCCGGTCGACTAGTGCTGAAAGACCTGAGTTTTCCGCAAAAACTCAATCGCGTAAAGGTCGCTGAATAAATGATAGAACGAGTCAATTCCAACCCCACAATCACAAAACGCATTGTAACTGGCGATGAGACATGGGTTTACGGGTTTCGCTGCAAACCACTCAACAAGCTTCGGAATGGCGCCTTCCAACTGAGCCGAAACCGAAAAAGCGAGAATTCGCGGCGAGTTCTGAACTCGATTCCAGAAAATGCGTTAAAAAATGTTTTGATGATTGGATTATTCGTTTGCGTAAGTGTATCGTTTCTGAAGGAGCATACTTTGAAGATGATAAAATAAATTTGGATGAATAGCTAACGATTTCGTGTATTATTGATCATTTCCCGGTACTTTCTTGATAGAGTAGTATATGTAAATGGTACACCACAGACTACCTGAAGCACTCTCTCTGTTCTCCCTTACTCCAACCATAGGTTGTCTTTAAAATATCGCTCTTAGCGATAAGACCGCCAATTGTGTCGCCCCTTGTAAAATTTCTACATTTAGGTATATCTGTATAATACATATGGTTTGTATGCCATGTTGTTTTCTATTAACTAACGGCCGAATCCAATAACCTATCTATCACCAGTTTTGGCATACTGAAGATAGAAAAACCTATCTATCTATGGTTTTAACGTCCCAATAATCTGTAAGAGATCATGGAATCTTACTGGCCAGATATAAGGACTGAGAGAATTATACTGTCTACCATCAATAGCGATCTGTCTTTTACTGAACATAGGTTATTGGGTTCGGCTGTAACACGATACATATGGATACTGCATACAATAGTAATTTACATAACTCACGTGAATTGTCTACATTAATGTAATATTATGGATAACAGTTAACAACTCGGTGACCTGCAACTAGTAGAATTAGTGCGACTTTAATAAAATTTCTCAAAAACATATTGCTTGTAGGTTACTAAAATATGAAATCTTTATAATTATCTTTTAAACTGTGGGCACTGGCAGTGATGCTATCTATCAAAACAAAAATAGTGTAATCATTTATTTATGTTACAAAAAAAACACATAATGCGTGGCATAAAATAGTATTTTAAATAGGTATCTATATAATATGTTTTGATTACGTGCGTATCATCAGATATTGTCGCGTCGTACCAAACATAAGTGAAGTGTTGTTGTCAAATAGCATGCAAAAGGTTGTGAGAGTGTCATGTTACGTACCATGGGAGAAACGAACATCTATACACCATAAGGACTATTCTTGTTTGCAGCGCTCGGCTGCTCTATAGTCACCTTGCTAACAGATGTGTTCATCGTGTGCACGGGATTTTGTTTTCAAATAGGTCAGATGTAAGTTTCCTCGATAGTACGTCTCGTCAAACGGTCATCTACATATTTAATTGGGTCAGTTTTTACGTTCTTTACTTTTATCAGTCTAGCCCGCAAAAATATGCACATGCACCCTGAATTAACACTAGGTAGGTTTATTATTGTAACAAGCTTTTACCCGCGGCTTTCTCCCGTGGGAAAGCCGCTGATAGAAGCTGCATATTTCCGTGATTTAAGTAGGCTATGTCACTCTCCAGCCGATAAAATATCTCTGTGTAAAATATTTTTTCCAAAAACATTGCTGCCTAGACTCTGAATCAATAGAATAAATTACCAAAATGGCAAAACAGAATTTGTGAAAAACCTATTACAAGGAGCACATCATTGACAGTATTAATTTAAATGGTAGATAGTTAAGCAACAAAAGTAATATTTTCGACGTGTTGTAATGTGTTTTAAGTAATATCAGTCATCGGTATTTAATTTCCGAGTTTACGGACAAGGTCACCGTCGTCTTTCGAAATTATAACAGTGTCAAGTTAAAGCTGCTTATGTCTTAAATAATTTTGGTCTCAGCTATCATTATGCTTAAACAACATTGTGGCGTAATACCAAAAGGGAGCTGTGGGCTCGTTCACTTTGGCTCCACCGTTTCTACGGCACATAAGCTAAGGTGCCGTGGGTATAAACTAACAGATGGCATCTGCAGTTGAATGCTAACGATTAATCAAAGCAATTTAGTACAGTAGGTACCTACTGTAATGGCCAGCCACGATACTAGGGCAGACCACTACTTCTGTGTGTGTGGTCTCTTCTAGAGGTGTGTTATTGGATAAATGAATGAGACACACAGCAGCATTGCTATTACTATTTATTGGCTTATGGGAAAGCACGTTACATTGTCAACCGTAAAGCTAGAACTCCACTGACTCACTATAAAACAATTTGACTATACGTCATAGTTTAAACCTATTCTATATTTCAATAAACCAGGGTTTGTCTTATCAGCCAATGCCACAATCTGCAGAGGATTCATGCTGAAGGCCGGCCCGATTAAAGTCTCTACAGTACTCAGCACAGGTTCAGAACGATCGACGCTGGTCAAAGTTGGATGCGAAAGATCGATCGATCGAAGGGTCGATCAACTATTGCTCCGCTAAGCCATCTCTTGCCTCGTTCAAGAACCAATAAACCAGAATGTGTATTAAAATCGACACCGAGTAAACCACTGGCCTGTCAACTATATCGACTAAGAAGTGTGTAAAATAGAGCCATATCCTTCAGAGTCACTGAAACTAAAACTGTGGTACCCGTAATGTGCTAGACTTTTGCACTAGTCAAGACTTTTCAGTCCCTTCGGTCTGTACTAAACAATTTACTGTACTAATGTAAACGCGGCATCACGTGTGATTGGATGTCAAGCGTTAGACTTAACTGGGTTTACCGAGAGGCACAAACGCGTCACGTGACACGTACCGCAGTTTGCTTTTTAGGTCGTGAATTCATAATTATTTACAAAAAAAAACCTAAAAAAAAATAACTTTAAACGGCTTAAATTGATAAACTTACAGTACCAGCGTAAGCCAAAAGGTATTATTTACCCTGAAAAACTGTTCTGCAACCGACTTGCTAATTTTGTTTTGCAAAATGAATATTGTATCCATAGATCTATTCTTACGATTCCCGGCAATCCAAACTTCAAAAGGTAAGTCCAGACTGAACTTTGTGAATTGGATAGAGTTTTTAAGTGAAACATTAAACTGTAACTGAAACTATACCGAGGCACTGTAAAGAACAAAGCCACAGTTCGAAGATGCAGCGCTATTCTTTGTTTGTTCCATTTTAGTGGCTATTGGAAACAAAACATCGTATGTATGCAGCAGTTTATTTACTGAACCTAAAACTACGAACGATTGGTAAAACTTCGCATCTCGATACATCAAGAATAAATCTGCTGGCATGCCAGCGATAGAAAACTACCTAATTATACTTAACTACAAATAAACGTGTGTAATAGGTACTTAAATTATTCACTTTTATCATCATGTAGCATCTGTGAAACAGCATCTAATAGTAACAATTGTGTTGATTGTTCACATAGAAAAAACGGATGCCTAAGAGATTAACGATTATATTTAATATTTTTCACTTCTTGTACTATTATGAGAGAAGGCCTGTGTCCCAGCAGTGGGAACATTATTGGCTGATTATGCTTATGTGCCATTATATATCCTGTGCTTTTACATAATTATGAATAATAATTAATTCTATGTATAAAATGAGTTATCTGATTTTACGTTGCCTACATTATTTGTTGGCTTCTCTGTTTTTCATCAAAAAGAAACTTTTACGCTTTGCTTTTCTTACACCGTTCTTTCGATATTCGATCAACAATTTATTTTTAATTCCACAACAGAGAAATCGAAAAGGAAAACCCAATAAGTATGTAAGAGACATACTTCAGATGTTTTCGGGGCCCTGTAGATACGAAATTACGAACATTCAATAAGCTATTTGCATACGTAGGTTTGGACTCGACCTGTTTAAATAGCCTCCTTTGCTTCATTTTCAACTAGCTTTCAGTGATACTTCTCGACATTTCTCGGTAGCCTTGAAATTGTGGGGATAGAAGACAAACGGTGGCTTTGTCACGAGACTTACGTTCCTTACATTTTATCTGCATTATTTGAATTGTTTAAAAAAATCATTCTAGTATAATATTCGTGTCAAAAACGTATCTAAAATTAAGCCAATTCTCGCTGGTCGTAAAATGTTGTAAGGTCTCGTGTAAACCTAATCCTAGCGTTTGCATCACTCATGGCGCTCCGTTAAGAATGGATTAAATATTTCAAGAATAATGCGTGTTTGTTCGAAGAGAATTTTTCACTCGACATTTTCGTCATAATACCCAAATTACCTTTACCACGAAAAACCGATGCTGAATTTGCTATAACTTTACAACATGAACGTAAAAACGTTCAGTGGGGTGGCGTGTTAAAATAAAACTCATCTGACGCCACCGGAGCCATTTTCAGCGCTTTTGCATTCTTCGGAATTTTTACAATAAAAATTATGGACGCGACTATGCAGTCACTTTTATTCTGAAACTAGCTATGCTCGTGATTCCACCCAAATGCGAAGTTCTTTTTACCTAATTATAATTTTCCTTTAACAAACTTTTGGTTCATTTGTTCACCTTTATTTAACTTGGTTTTGGTTTTGCAATCCAAACTCAACTGCATAAATGCATTAGAAAGAGGTGTACAAATGAAAATTATATTTTAAATCTATATTAAAATATTATAATAAATCTAAAGTTTCTTAGCCCGTCTTTTTATCTTTTTGAATAGATAGGTATTATCAGATCGTAATTTAAAGTAATTATTTTATGTGTTAATAATTTGTTATCGCATGACGATTAGTGTAAATTATTTGTTGTATCTCTTTGGTTGATGAAATTTATTTATCTATCTGCTTATAAGGAAAGTTTTATTTCTACAAGTTTACCTGGGTGCATTAGTAACAGTACGTAGGGCGCTTTACTTGCGACATCACAAACATTCTGAAATTAGGTATTTTTACAGAATTTCATTAAAGAAAAGCTTTCTCGTTTTATCCTAAAAGTTTGATGACAATGGTTGAATCAAACTAAGTAATCTAGTTATTGTACTATGGATAGATGATACCTACTTACTTCGGGCCCTTATTACCTCCGAAAAACACCGAAAGTAACGCGTTATCATGTGATTGCAGTTGGTAAAATAGGGTTTTTGTTCAGAATATTCAAAGTAATTCTTACCATATTATTTTCCCTCCTTTTGCCCTTTGTTGACACAAGAGTTTGCAAGAACCGCAGAATTCTGCAAACGCTTAAAAATAATCGCGACATGATCTCAGTGTATTAGTTACGTAGTTTTTGATTTAATCATTCTTAATACCTTTCTATAATAACCATCATAATAACTTAATCTTTCACGATTTGCAAGACACATGAAGTGACTCATTGGATCCAACTGGGGCATTGAATTCAGTCTATGGTGGAGGTGGAGTAGTCTTTGTATCACTAATAAAGCTACGCATGTGCGTAAAGTATGAATTATTTTAATTCATTTCTAGACCTGCATTCTCTATGGTAAATGGTAAATTCAAACACTCGGGGGCAGTTTGCTCCTAACCCCGTCATTTAACGCGTAGCCACAATATTGTGATGCTGTAACAGGGTTGAAACGTGATTATTTAAAACATTATGGATTGTTACAATAATTGAAACGTGACAGATAAGTAACGCTAGTCGCCACGAGACCAATACAAACATCAGACGCTATGCACCACTGTGCACGTGATAAACTTTACCCCTCCACACTAGACATCTTATCTTACTGCTGTTAGTATAATATTCTACCTAATCCACATAAAGTATGCAAGTTAACCAAAGAATAAAAGCTAAAACTTGTGTAGCCCGCATTATATTACCAACTTGACTGGTCGGGTGTGGCACACTTTTATCTTGCACGAATCTCTTGAATCCCAGTATCGAATCTTGGCTGTAACTTCCGAACTTTCGATTCTGTAAAGTTTCCACTTTATACTTGCACCATTTAAAATATTGTGACAGTTTGAAATTAAATTATCTAAATTCTCATATCTTGGATAAAAATTACTTACATCTATTAAAAGATAACGAAATAAAATTTTTGCATAAATATGCTGTGGAAATGCCGATTTACATTTATTTTGCTGTGTATTATGTGATGTTGTAATATTTGGTGGTCTGTGGTCTAGTTAGCAGTTAATTAGCGTTATCGATTTGATGTTAAATTGTTAAAATGAAAGGTGAGAGCAATGGACATATCGTAAAATTGGTATAATTGATGGTTGACGCTTTTGATCCCAATTAAATTAAGGTATCATTGAAAACGAAAGGATATCAGCAGTCTATTAAATCATTTAAAATTTTAAAACGGCTATTGCTAATATTTTTTTTTTCGCAGATAAAATGCCTCCTCAAGGGCAAACTGGTGGTTCCTGGGTCCTCTACGAAACAGATGCTGTGAATGGGGATGCAGATGCCGCACCAGTACCTCCATCGGCCGAGAAAAGGGTGTGGAAGATAGTATGGAGAAACGTAATCCTCATGGGATTGCTCCATATAGGAGGAGTGTATGGTGCCTACCTATTCCTTACAAAAGCAATGTGGCTGACGAGTATATTTGGTAAGTTTCTTTTTTGTCTTATTTTTTATTTATAAATTATATTGCTTGTTGTTGGGCATAGGTACCAACGCGGACATTTGCGGTGAAGCACTTTTCAACCTTATTGCCTTAGTTATAAGGTCAACAAGTGGTTCACCGCAAATGTCCGCGTTGGTACCTACGACTTCTGTTTATTTATGTTGGCCCATTGCAGGGCAAGGACGTCCCTTTCTTTTTTTAACTCAACTCGATCTTGAGCTAATACGGACCAATTTGTAATTATATTTATTTATAATATTTTCCACATTCTCTTAACTTCTCGTTTACACTGACACTGGGGATCACCTTCATTTGAAAATAGAACCGTTTGACATCAGTGCATAAGCGAATGAAAACTCGCTTAGCTGGATGCGTCATCAAGGTGTAGGTACCTACAGAAATTTGTGAAAAGGTCTCGTTTTTCTATAAAACGGTGCACATTAACGTTAACTTACATTGTTACTTATATGGCTGCCCTGCAAATTAAATATTGGCGTCAAACGTTCACATAGTTAAATATTTATTAACATACCTACCACAAAGTATCTAATAACATGTCTCGAAAATAGACAAGAGTAATAGTTAAAAGTATTTCCGCGTGTACGTTCAGAGCACGTGTATTTTAATAATTTCATGTTGCTTTTGTTACTATGGTTGGTATGGAACCAGAGGAGTAATTCCCAAATTTTTACACAGTCAATCAAAGGATCGGTCGAATCTCAGTCTCAATCAGTCAAAAATAGGGACTATTGACAAACGCGAGGCCTTTCCAATTTTGAAACAATTTTGCTTGCAAGCTGCAATTGTACTTAGGACAAAGTAAAACAAAGGACCATGGGGCAGGGTTTCTTAAATAAATCAATGTATACAAAAAGCCACTTTAAGGTGTAAGGGGTTTGTTTTGTCGATAGTACCTCTAATTTCACACGTTTTGGACATTTTGCTCGGCTCCTAAGGGTCACAGTGTGATATTAAATAACCAATAACTATCGCCGAGGATTGGGCTACCATAAATGCAAAAAGAATTTTTCAAATCCGACTTTTTGTTTATAATTTCATGGGTTTTAATTTTTTTGCGCGGAACGCTAATTATTTTTCTAAGATAAAAGTAGCCTAAGTTACCCGCCGTAACATCAGCTATCTACCAGCGAAAGTCCTGTAAAAATAAAAAAAAACAGACAGAGACAAAAATTTTTGAAATTGCTTTTTTGTTATAAGTACCTACCATATATATTTTCATATGCACTTAGTAAAAAGTTGTTATTTTGACATTACAAACAGACACTTCAATTTTATTTTATTTGTATAGATGTATGTATAGATAATGATTCAAACGAATTTGTCTTGTAAACACTTGTCTGAATATTTCTGAATACATCTCGATTTCTATAGAAATTACGAATTAATGATACACTCGAACAAATATTACAGTTTCCGAGACTCATTTCCATTATTTTGTTCTCTTTAGTGTTTAGAGAACCGTGGAACTGTACATAAAATTAATTCCATGTTAATTATATGAGACGTGAAAATAAATAAGTAGGTACTGAGACTATCTACACAGCGGCGGCACAATTTTCGGCTTAAATAAGAAAATATAATTTACAAAGAGAATATTGTGTATATGCTGCTAAAATACGCTTTTCTATTAAGGCGAAAGCGCCAGGGTAGCCCGCGAAATTCAAATTTTCTTACGTTTTTTGCAACTTGCAGGTCAGTGTTGGGTTATAATATACATATGTTGACTAAAATATCATTCGCGACTGTAACAAATATGTATTTACAGAAATATAATCATGGCCAACGCACTTGCTAGATAACGCACTTCGAAGGAGTTATCAATACAACTCGTTAAGACCAAGTAATCTTATTGAATGACTATTTCATGAAATCTTGACATTTGAGGATTATACTAACATAAGGAGTTGTGTTGCTGATTCTTATGGTTATAATTATGTAAATACATATTTGTTACGGTCGCGTTTCATACTTTTATCAACATACACGTAGACACTGAGCTGCAAATTACAAAAATCGTAAGGAAACCTTAGCACTTTTCCCTTAAGTAACTTAAATTTATATCGAGGAAGGCTATATAACATCACGCTACGACCAATAGGAGCGGAGCATCAATTAAAAATGTTGCAAAAAACGGAGAAAATTTATTCCTTTTGAGAGCTTCCGTTGCGTGCGCTGCGTAAATGGTTAAAGTTACGCAACAATCATATATGATGGAACTGTTCCTCTTAAAAAGTTCTAGTAAAAAGTCCGCGATAGCATATGTCTATCTCTTAAGGTCTAGGTCTAGGTTTCAAAAAATTATTTTTGCATTTTATAGCCCAATTCTTGAGGAAGGCTTTAGGGTATGTAACATTACGCTAGGGCCCTTGAAAGCCGAGCAAAAAGAAAAAAAAGTAAGAACGAGCGCTAAGCAAAAATGAAGTAACAGCACGGGTAGGTGATGCGATGCGACGGGGTGAGTCGGAGGAACAATAAATTTCACGCGGACGAAGTCGCGGGTGGAAGCTAGTTATATTACTGAATTCCCTTTGGAATGTTGCTATAAGAGGACCGTTTTTCATTCTCTTGACACCCTGCCTGTTCTCTTTTTCCAGCGGAACTTTACTCTGCTTTGTATCCCGTCAAAATAATGAATGTTGTTTGTTTGTTTCCAGCTGTGTTCTTGTATATATGCTCAGGCCTGGGCATCACCGCCGGTGCGCACAGGCTATGGGCTCACAAGTCATACAAAGCGCGTCTGCCACTCAGAATTCTGCTTACTATCTTCAACACCTTGGCCTTCCAAGTAAGTCTATCTGAATAAAATATCAGATTGGCACAAAAGTAATGAGACACTTGGTTTACGTTTTATATTTTTTTATTATTATTACAATACAAAGAGATGATGTAATCACCATTAGCATCTTAGACTTCTTGCCAACGATCCGGCAAATTTTGGATGCCTTTCGCCCAGAACTCTGATGGCTGTACCTCGAAAAGTTTGTTCAACTCCGCCTCTACATCCGAGAAATCATTAAATTGTTTACCCCGCAAAAGTTGTTTCAGGGCTCTAAACAAATGATAGTCTGATGGGGCGAGATCTGGGGAATAAGGTATCGTCTCCCAGCCCAAGTTCTCCAACTGTTGGCGAACAGCACATGCGACGTGAGGTCGAGCGTTATCGTGTAGTAAAACTATATTGACTCGTCTTCGTCGTTTTTTCTGGATAGCAGCAGATAGTTTGGTGAGCTGGGTTGAATATTTATCAGCGTTTATAATTTCATTGTGTAATAGTTCATAAAATAGTACGCCTTGTGCGTCCCAGAAACAGCAAAGCAGAACTTTTAAGCGGTTCTTTTGACTCAGCTTCGGTTGAGTTGGTGGCGTTTCTTCTCGAAACAGCCTAAAAGCTCGACGTGTATCGTTCTCGTAATTAATTCATGATTCATCTCCAGTAACCAGATCAGACAAAAACTCTTTACGTCAGGGTCGCAGCAAAAGTGATTGACAGATAGCGACACGGACTGCACGACTGGCGTCTGTAAGGATGTGCGGTACCCACTGAGCCAAAACTTTTCGATACCCAAGCTCATGCAGATGGTATTCCACGGCGTGGTGACTGCAGTTAAGTGCTCCCGCTAATTCACGAGTGGTAGCATCCGGATTCGACTACAGTTTGCGGCGTACACATCACAAGTACCTAGAATGTTCTACAACATTCTAGAACATTATCGAAAACAATTAACCTAAAAAAGGAAATGTATAGAGTTTTGTAGAGTGTCTCATTACTTTTGTGCCAACCTGATACATCACTGAACACCTAACTAATTCATGAAGGCATTCAACGTATTAAACCCCTAACCTTGTTGCTTTTTGTCATGAATGTTAATTAAATAAAGGATAAAAGTATATAGGTATGTTATGCCTACACAATGCTGCATTTGGGTAGGTATCAGTATTTATTTGGGCAAATAAATACAATAACAGAGGAAGTAAAACCTAATTACTTGCAAAAATTCCACATATTCATGAAAGATTAAAGATTAACAAAAACAAAAGAATTTGTCTAAATAATGTTTGATTTCCATAACTGACTTTTAACAAGGGACATTACCTGAAGATTTTTAACTTCAAAGGTAGAGGGCTAAGAAAGGATACAGGTCTCATGAAAAGACATGTGCCTTGGAATAACCCGGCTATCTGTTGAAGCACGTGCACCCAGCACAAAGTTTATAAAGGTTAAAACGCATAGGAAATGTTTGCGTGACTGATAACGTCTTGCGTAGTTGTGACGTCATATATTATCGTTCGTCGATCGTAATCTAGGAAAATGGGGGAAATTATTTGTATGATATTTAAAGTCACCTTCAGTAAAAGCTTTTAGGTTTAAAGTTAGAATGACATATGATGCCCGTCTAATGCTGATTTTAGACTTTCGAACCCAGTCTTTAACGATACGGTAACCAGAATTTGCAGCTTAGCTTGTTTTTATTTACAGCTTAGTAGGTCTTACGCCTAAAACGATGATTGATTCTTAGCAGATATATTTTTTGTGATTTTCCGGCAGTCTTATCACGTGAAAGTATCGTTGTGATTCGAAAATCTGTTCTGTCCAGAGAATTGATAGATAATCTGTGTTCAACAGTGGGATAAAAAACGTTGGGATATTTTGAACAAAAAATAAAGATGAGTCCATATCTTCACCACGTGAACAAAAACCTATTATCAAAAGCATTCATGTGCTTATCACGCGTGAGAAACTAACGGTATCAGGATCACCTTTTAACACCAATATCGGCGATTACCCTCCGACTGTAATTAAGTTTTCGGCAGTAGGTAATGATCTGCGTGATCGATTGGTACTTTCTATAATAAACAATGTTTTATCTGCAGCAATTTGCCGTTCATAACTGTTGTGGAATATAATTATTAAATTATAAACATTAAACACGCGTGATAATAACGTGAGAGAAACTAATGGAGCTAATTAATCAATTAATTACGTAGAAAAGTGCACTTGTCACAATCTTACTTCAGTTTTGAAATATTTTAATATGATTGATTAATTTAGCTCTATTTTAAAATAGTACCATTAAAGTACAGTAAAATAGCACCTTTATATTTAGCTTTAAGAAATGCTAAACTAAAACAGAAAGCAGAAGAAGCAGAAAACTAAATAAAGCAAAATATCTAGTCTGAGTCCAGCTGTGGACTGCGATGAGCTGTAGATTGATAAATACCTAATCCAGTACGTGTGTTAGATAATGTATTTATAGCTACGTAGGTTTTTTATCGTAAAAATATCAGAAAACAACCCAGTTGTTGCTTTACTTGTCATAAAATCTAGTAGCAATAGAGATTACACAGATTATTGATTATAATCGTTCATTGCCGTGCGTCAAAGTAGACACACAATGATTTGTCAATTATTAATGAAACATGTGTATTCGCATCGTATCGACCGACAAGGGATTTATATACTTTGACAGTTCTTTGCTAAAAACATATTGACCAACCTTTTGTCAAATGTAGTTAGCCTATTGCTTATTTTGTTGGTATAATACTTAGGTATGTCAATGCACCTTACCAACTTTTCCATCATATTCACCCCAGAAGACGTTGACAGATTTTTTTAGGAATTTCCACTAAGGCAAGAAATACGATGCTTTCCCGGCTTAAGTAACTTTAGTTTCCAAACCTACATTTTAATTTTGAGCCAAACCGACTACGTATACTTTCAGTATTTACAACTATAAGTAAATAACCTCATACAACAGAATCATGAAGAATCTCCTCTCAACTTCTTGTCCTCCTTCCAGGATGCCGTAATCGATTGGGCACGTGACCATCGGATGCATCACAAGTACTCGGAAACTGATGCTGATCCCCACAATGCGACACGAGGCTTCTTCTTCGCCCACGTGGGCTGGCTGCTGGTCAGGAAACACCCACAGATCAAGGCGAAGGGACCCACCATTGACCTTAGTGACCTTAAGAATGACCCCATTCTACGCTTCCAGAAGAAGTAAGTTAATTTTTTGTGTAATAAATTTACATAACTCGTAGAAGTCGTCGACATATTGTGTTTAGATTTGATTTGTATTCACGCGACGGAATACGACGATGGATGTTCGAAACATATTGCACGAAATATTACAACCCCTTCCATTGGTAAATCTTGTACAACCAAGAACGTCAAAATTTAGTCGACGGGTAAGGCACGATCTATGTACGTACATTTAGACTCGTGTAGATGTCTCACGACCCAAAAATAAGACCGTTTTAATTTTTACGTGATTTTATACGCTTGACCCTGTCTAAAAATGCACTAAGCTGTTAAAATAACGTATCTACCTTACGTGTAAATAGGTACAAGTTTCCTTTTAAACAATTTATCCTTAACTTACCTATACTAACATGATTATTTCTCTGCAGATTCTACCTGATCCTCATGCCTCTGGTCTGCTTCGCGATGCCGATGTACGTCCCCACGTTGTGGGGTGAGTCTCTGTGGAACGCATACTTCGTGTGCTCGATCTTCCGCTACGTGTACGTGCTCAACGTGACCTGGCTGGTAAACTCCGCCGCCCACCTGTGGGGCGCCAAGCCTTACGACAAGAACATCAACCCGGTGGAAACCAAACCCGTCTCCCTCGTGGTGCTCGGCGAAGGCTTCCACAACTACCACCACACTTTTCCCTGGGACTACAAGACCGCTGAACTCGGGGATTATTCCCTCAACCTCACTAAACTTTTCATTGACACCATGGCCGCTATCGGATGGGCATATGACCTCAAAACGGTGTCCACTGACGTCATCCAGAAACGCGTGAAGAGGACCGGCGACGGCAGCCACTCCGTGTGGGGCTGGGATGACCATGAAGTGCATCAGGAGGACAAGAAACTAGCAGCTATTATTAACCCAGAGAAGACTGAATAATCAAACCGACCCCGTTTGATCCAATTCCATTAGTTTTTAGATCGAAGGGTGTACCTGTATTATACTAAATGTGAGGGAAATGTGATACCAGTAATATTATTTATTTTATTTATAATTCGCAGTGATAATGGTTATCAAGACTTTTAGAATTAATTCTTAGATTTTTAACAAATGATGCCCATCTGTTTCCTGTAGACAGAATACAATAAATAATACCAAATAATATATAGTTTCTTGTATCATCTCTATGTATTGTTACATATGTAAATTAACCCATATGCCCTTGAGAAATTGATCTTAGGAAGGCTTTCTTAAATAAAAAGGTAGGTAGGAACACAAAACTTAATCATGCATATTGCGTTACGTACACTTATGTTGAATTTAGCTCCTTTCTTTAAGATCGTTTTCCGTAGCAACTTGATATACTTAGAAACTTCGAAGTGACTTCAAGTAATGTTCACCATTAACATCCCCCGTCTGTAAGAAGCTCTACGTTCTCTGCCAAAGCAATGAGGTTTTACTGAAATTTATTTTATTTATTTGTGTATTTGTTAATAACCAACTTATATTTACAGTTTGCACCACGCATACAAGTTATCAGTCCATACTAGTAATTACACATACAATCATAAAATTAGGTTAAATTACATAAAACTAGACAATAGATGAAATTAAATGAAATTAAACATGACGTTCACTAGGTGGCAGCACTGAGACGTCAGGGCCGGGCACCTGTCAAAAGTGTCAAAGCGCCTATATTTTCTTTAGTCGTGACTGAATGACGAACGAATTAATGAAACGAATGATGAACGTCATCTTTTATATTCAGTGTCGGAATGGATGACCTCTTATCAAAGTGGCGCCCGCTGGTGGCGAGAATTTTCATGCAAACCCTCATTGATTGGCTACACTACATACAGATCCACACAACACTTTTATCTCTCCATTTTTATTTTTATTAAATTCTCGACCTTGAAAACATTTTGTCATAATAAGTTTTTATTACGTACATTATCACGCGTGTGAATTGCGCAATGTTATTACAATAAGTCCGAGTTTTGCATAACTACGATCGTCTTTATTTATAAAGAATTATCTTGGAATTATTATCAACTTGGGAAAGAAGAATCAACCTGTTCTACTGTACAAACATCTAGTTATTCTTATGAGCTTAGTTTTACAACAGATTTTTATTTCTTATATTATTTTCTTAGGTTATACAGAGGTTTACGTTTGTTTATGTAGACCAGCCAAGCTATTCTGTAAAACTCTCATCGTGAAAGCTAAGGCGAAGTGAGCTTGAAGTAAGCTGTTTTTTCAAATTGACAAATCACTTCTGGCACTACAGACTACAGACAGACCTTCGCAGTCATCTATGTAATAATGAAATGCTGTTCGTTGGTAAGCGCATCATTTCAGAACGGCTGGACAGATTTGGCAAATTGTTGTTTTATCCGAATCAGGTTGTTACGGAAAGAAAAATTTTAAAGGTTCGGGAAAAATTAAAGTGCATTTTTTATGGGAATTTTGTATGTTATTACTGTAGACAGGACAATGTCTGTCGGGTCAGCTAGTAAATCATAATAACCCTTTATTGTGCGTGTTCCGACACGCACAATAATGACAGACATTAAGGGTTACGGTATGAATTTATCCCAAGGACAAACTTAACACTGTAGTTGAGAAACATGTTCTCCCATACATTCAAACTGCAAATGTAAGTCTGTACGCACAATATTGGGTAATTTACCATGTTTTAAGACCATAATACTTCTTATAGGTTTTCCTGTAATCTATAAGTACAGAACTATTTTAAATATTTTTTCCAATGTTTTAGGCTTAGAAGTTAGTTTCAGAGATATTTAAAATAAAATATAGGCACTTGAGACCTCACAGAAAGCCCTTTCGTTTCATAAAACTTTTTTTAAAGGAGATCACCCATTTTGTTCGGCAATTTGGGATAAAAAAAAGTCGGCGGCCAGGAATGAATTACATTTTATTTGAATTGTGGCAGTAGTTGAAACATTTCTTTGTATGGTGACAACGCTGTAACGAATTTCTTATTTCTCACCACAGTACGTTTCCCATCACTGACGTTCTAATTCTTACCTGATATATGTACTAAATTGTTTTCGACTTTGACGCCTCAATAAAAAATAATGCGTTCTATGTGCAGGTACTTTAAAAATATGTAATTATTATTGATGATCGCCAAAAAACAAAACAGATCCCAGAATGGGTGATCTCCTTCCTTATTTGCCTCCCAAAAGTGACCATCATATTCAAAATTCATTTATGTATATACGTAACACGTCCGTGTTTGGGTCACAGAAATTGTTATGTATACCAAATTTCAATTTAATCAGTCCATTAGGTTCGGAGCAAATTGACTGTAACAGACGGATATACAGACAGACACACGAGTGATCCTATTTATATGGGATCCGTTTCTTCATTTAGACATACGGAATCCTAAAAAGTAGGTTTTATAAGTATTACAGTTAACGTCCGTTACTTCATAATTAGTAGGTATTAAAGCTATTGAACTCACATAAAAAAACCATTCCTATAAAGTAGAAATGTGAAGATATGAAGCAATTGACCTAATTTTGGTGAAGACGAATAAGGTCAATTACCCAATTATTATCAATTATCATTTCCCTCATTCAACTGGCTACATTTTTTTGTCTTTTTCAACAGTCAGTACTGTAGCTTGGCGGCGAAAGCATGGTTTAAATATCCCCGTCTACGTTTTAGTAAAGTTCCTAATATCTAGAATATGTCTCTTTTTAGACAAAAGTTGGGACAGTACCCACTTGTTTACATGGTAAATGATCCATTAGCTAAAGTCATCGAACCTTCCTACGTAGTCTTATGAACTGTAAATAGATACTAAGACAGGTACATACATAGGTAGGTTCTCCTGTCATAAGAGATTAATTATGTAAGTGTGGGCGAGGCAGTTTGATGATATTAAGCATTAGGATTATGACATTCGACACAATAAGGCCCATTTACCATATTAGGCCCACGACGTGACGTAGTATGTACGCCTCTGTATCTATCTATAGTATCTTCGAGTCAAAAACTTAGGCGGGTATCACACCTCCGTCACGAAACTGCATGATGCGGAACACTATACGAGTCAGTTAAATTGAACTACTGCGGTTTCGCTGCTATGGTTGCACGGCGGAGGTGTGGTACCCGCCTCAAGGTACGAAAATGTCGTAATTATGATAACTTTGGATATCTCATATCTGGTTTTTTCTAACAAAACACATGTTTAGACAGAAGAACCCAGAAGAATCAAGAACCTTCTTCTTCCTTGGCGTATCGATGAGTCCATTTATATAGTATATTTTAAATAAGCATCGACCAGAATTCGGCCACTTCGACAGTGTTATCATTGGCCTCGCCAAGGTCTCCCGTAGTGCAGGTGTTTTGCACAAAGAGCACGATAAGAGGTGATTCACACATCATTTGCGATGCGGCTCCACAGTCGCACTGAGGCTCAGCGAAGTAGCCCCTAAGTTGAACCAGTACCTGCAGTGACCCTCTTGGCTTCTGTGAAAAACTAGATCAAAGTTAAAATTCTGCAGGCATACGATTACGCAGATCGTAAACTCGTAAACAAGACATAGAAAAAAAATGCAATGCATTCATTGCAAATTCTTCAAAGTCTCAGTCTTCATTTCATCAGGCATAAACTAGACATAAAAACGAAAAACTCAGTTTCTTCCCCTTTCCGCCTATTGTATTATGGCACTACTTTCTACAATAGGCTGTAATTTCAATTAGGGGTGACCGTGCGTCTGCACTGTATGGTTGCCGCAATTTGATCGCTTGTTTAGATCAACGCAATTGCTTTTATAACCAGGGTGTAGCTTTTTACTGTATTATTAAAGAGGTACTTTTTTATAGAAGATACTACTAGATAGTTACTGGAATATGCCTCTCATTGGTAGGTTCCCTGCTAAATCATATAATAAGCTCATTATGAATGAGCTAGAAATGGCATATCTTTAATGCTGGGTCAAATTAAATGAACTAATTAATGTAATTAAACTTCGCAGATGTAAGCACGATAAAACAAAAATAAATTGATTGATGATATATTTTGTTGGGGTCTACGACCGTAGATGTTTAGTGTAGTACTTGAAATATTAGTTTAATAAAACTGTTATTTTTGTGCAAACTTCACCATATGGTGAAGTTTAGGTATCGGTACATACATCACGTCGCTAACAAATTAATGACTCTGTATAGTTCATCGGCTGGTAATCGAACTCAGGTCCTCTCGCTCGGTAAACCGCGCCAGATGCTGCTTCATATTTCAATTTCACAAAATATTAAATATTGGTCAGAGAAATGAAGCTAAATATTTTTTACGTCGATCAAATAATAAAGCAATGCGTAATACATAATGCATCAGGCAAACTTGCCTTCCCTGAAATATCGTAGAAGAGGACTCATAAATTACTCTCTCACTTTACCGAATCCGCATCTCAAGTATTGACGCTCTCGTAATTCCCTTGTGGAATGACTATCTCTAGTGTTTCGGCGAGAAAATACATCCGAACTTAAAAGGCTTCGTAAAAGAGAAAATTGTGAAATAGATACTTTCTTACTTGAAAATTCAACCCCCTTCCACGCAGTGCCAATCATAACTTTACAAAAATATATATAAGTATTCACTTAAATATAGTATTATTCAACAACAACAACCCCGATCTCTTCAAAGTGAGAGTGAACAGGCTTCTTCTGGGTAAGCTCGCTCCATCGTCGACTTTGTCTCTGTCATCTCTGACCTAGACTAGAGTCAAGAGCAAACCTATCTCAAATAAAAAAAAATTAAAAAAAATTATTTCCCATAAAGTGAAATCTAATTCACATGCCCAGTTTTTCGTACTGCGTTGCTAAAGATCGAAATCAACTCAACGATATCGACGATCGTAATAACACTAAAGAAATGTTTCAGGGCACCGACATATTTCTTTTATCACCTCACTGCATTGCTGTAAACGTGCCACGTAATACTGGAGGTGAAAATTTGGGGGAAAATGTCAGTAACGCTGAGTCAGGACCGAAAGGAAAGGAAAGAAATTAGGACAAACTTTTTTAATTTCACTAACCCTGAAAATTATTTAAAGTCAGTGAAATTCATTGTTAAGAAGATTGTCTACAACCTAACTTAAATTTTCCGTAAATTCAAATCTCAACTCTCATTCTTTAACAGTTGTATGAAATGGCTGTAACACAGCAAATAGCCGTAGGGTTTCTATTTGCCTAGAAATGAATTTCTCTGTCTGTACCTAGAAAGTAACGTACCGAATATTTTATAGTCATCTGATTTTATGTGGGAGATTAAGTGGCAAAATATAGTTTGCTCCATGGATAAAAATGCTGATAAAAATAACTTAATTTTACGTAGAAACCTAAAAAGTACATAATTTGGCTAGTAAATATTTTTATGTTTACTGGGCAATCTCGACTCGACTTGACGAAGTTTTCCAAACGCTGCCCAACCCAACTTGATCCTTCTGTCGGCTTCTTTCTCAAAGTTGTGTCTACCGAGCTGGACGAAATACCATAGGTGTCTACCTATGCTCCTTCACAAATTCGAGAAGCGACCCTTCTATGTGGGTTGGTCTCGGCAAGACGTGTGAATTGTACATGACTAAGGAGTAACTTGGCTACTTTTATTTTAGAAAAATAATTAGGGTTCCGCGCAAAAAAGCTAAAACCCATGAAATTGTGAACAAAAATAATAACTCTGGAACTACCAGTCGGATTTGAAAAACAGCTAGTGATATAATATGAGTACCAAAAGGGTATGTAACCCTTAATACGTACACTACCTATCGCAAAAATACTATACAATTTAATTTACACTGTCGTTGAAGAAACTTATCCTGTCCGTATCTGTCCTTAGCACAGAGCCTTCCACTTAAATGCCACGAGCAAAGATAGCTGCGTTTAACGTCATACTAGTGAGTGCCAACATTAAGTCTTTACCACACGACGTAAATACTATAAAACGTGGCGTTTTAATGAGAGAAATAAACCTACAGACACATTGTAATCCTTACGTCTTTGCATAGCACTTTTCTTTCAACAACGTATTTATTCAAAGCAATTTTGTACTCTTTGGTCGTAAGTTACGATTTATAGTTTTACAAGATAAACCGCTCGTGTATTCTGTTAAAGCCACTAACGAGGTACTGGGTTGGATTCCCAGGTCGGCTAAACGGTCGGTCAGGCGAGTAACAAATGAGCTCGGTTTATTCATCTCTGCAAATGGGATTTGTTTGCATCAGAAACAAGAAATAAACGTTTGTGGCATATCAATTGTTTTACATAACGAGCAGAGAATAAATACGGAACCCTAAAAATCTTAAATAGTATTGATATTGCGAAATGGGCCACTAATTAATCTTGTTAATATAAATGTTTGCATGCCGAATGCTGAAATATGGATGTGCTTTAATGTATCGTAGCATCTATTATGTATTACCCATATTTGTAAAATAAATATCTATAATATTCTATTATATTCAATCAAAATGATACAAAATAAAAATCACCCCTAACATCATACTCAAGCAAGTGCGCGCGGGTGCGTCAAGGCCTGACGAAATTTATTTTATATCAGTACTTCCCTATCGCTAGCCAGAGCGACACTGTGCACAGTCAATAGGTATATCGAACAACCATTGCATTAAAACAGTGCGAGTCGTTAATTCTAAAAACATTGAATGATAACTTGCAAGTAGTTTTAAGATATTATAAACTAACAAAACACAAATGTCGTTCATAAACGACAGCGAATACGAGAACAATTCCTTTTCTTTCTTCGGGCCAGTTGAGATGGCGTTCTACGACGAACTGGATGACACATACACAGTCAAGATAGTCGTGAGCATCATTCTGGGAATCTTAATGGCGGTCAGCTTGATCGGCAACGTGTGCACGCTGGCGGTGATAGCCAGGGACCACACCATGCGCACGCCCACCAACTGCTACCTCGCCAACCTCGCCATCACCGACCTACTCACAGCCCTCTTCATCCCGCTCGAAATATACATCATATTCGTACCAGATTTCTATCCTCTAGGAGAAGTAGGATGTCGGGTACATTATATTCTCTGGGACGTGTTCAGTAACAGCAGCCTGCTCATAATCACTGCTTTTACGATTGAACGGTACATCATAGTGACTAAACCCTTTTTTCGTCAAAAGCTGACGTTGAATTCTCGCGTCTTCAAAATTGTAGGTGTTATATGGGTTATCTCATTTGGCTTTTGTATCCCCGACGTGTTCTATATAGATCTGTTGGAACGAAAGGAGTACGTGTATTGTTACTACACGTTGACAAAGGCTGCCAGTACTGTGGTCGCCGTCGAGATATTCGTTTTCTTCGTAATACCGATGACGACGATACTGGTGTTGTATATTAAAATAACAATAAAGTTGAAGTCGGCGCAGAAAAAATTGCGGAGCAGTCCGGTAGTTGGAAAACAGAACAGAGACAAGGCAGTGAAAATGATTGGTTAGTACCTACTCATATTTTGTTTAACAATTTAAATGTGGGAACTTGTGACCAGTAGAGAACGATTATTACCCGACTGCGGCGAAGCCAAAAAAGGAGGGTTATGTGTTCGACCTGTATGTATGTATTTCCGTCCCCATGTCCCTCGTAACTACTAAACGACTGAACCGATTTTGATTAATATTATGTCGTTAGATTCGTCTTTATTATTTATTATTTAGATTCGTCTTTATTTATTCACCTTAAATTTAAGTTGAGCTGTACGATTACTGACAGATGCGTGCACTGACTAGACAGGTCCACTCAATCTGTGTGGTTCTTTCCTCAAAAGACCATTTCAGACACCAATCTACATGATCTTCACATGATCTGACCAAAATTATGTCTGGATTTTAAAAGAGACTGTGACCTCTGAGTTTGTTTCGGCCTTTCTTCTCAGAGTAGTCAGATAGGAAACGGCCTCACCTGGTTTTAAAAAAAAATGTTTGAAGTGTAAAAGTGTTTGTATAAACCTACTTACAGAAATAAAATCATTTATCATTTATCATTGCGCGAGTGTCATTTGGTATATTAAAATGGTAAAAAATCAAAATGGCGGTTTTTTGGAGCCAAAATGAATGCTATAAAAAAATTGTACCAAACCTGCAGAGTGGGGTATCAAATTTAAGGGTTTTAAAAGGAGATTACAAAAGTTTATACAAATAATATAATATGTTTAAATATAATTTGAAATGATAAAAAAACAAACCCGAAGATTTGGAGTGAGTGAGTAAGAGGCCGTTATCACCCGATTATAAGCGGGTATTGTATTTACGATCGTTGCCTAAAGCGTTACTTATTACAGTGAGAGAAAATAATCGTAACCAAAAAGTGTAAAATAAAAAAAGTAAATAAAAAAATCAAAAAACCCGACAGCGAAAAGGTGAACAGTAAAAAGATGGAAACAAGATGACCTATTTTATCTCCAAACATTCTCATGCAGTCAGAGGAAATTTATGTCTTTTTTGTTACATTTAAGAAGATGCCTCCGACTGCACGAGATTATTTGGTGACAAAATAAGTCATCTTGTTTCCATCTTTTTTAAAGTTCTCTTTTTACGTAGTCAGGTTTTTGATTTTTTTAATTTACTTTTTTTGGTAATTTATTTATTTCAGAACAAGGTATTTCCATATTTTGTTAGTGAGCACTCAAAAAATATGACAGTACCTAAACCTTATCTAAGATGAAAAATTGCAGGTCTGGAACATATTCCTACATAATATACCTACACTGTTATAGTAGCAATTATTTTAATGATAACGAAGTTTTCACCCATAGGTACTTGTTAAAAGCTATTTAAATAACAGAATTATTGTGTTTATGTAGTAATAATTTATTAAGGATACACTTGACATAGTTAATAAGAAAAATAAATTATTGTACCTAATGCTTTCTCCTCAAGCTCTCAGAACCAGATCTTTGTTGTTGTTCATAGTATTTCAATCAAGAACCCCTTTCTTGGAAGAGCAATAAGATAAATAAAAAAGATTCACAGCCGAACCCAATAACCTATCTATCATCAGTTTTGGCTTACTGGAAATAGAAAAACCTATCAATCTATGGTTTATCGTCCCAATAATCTATAAGAGATTATCAAATCATACCGGCCTGACATAAGGACAGATAGAATTATACTGTCTACCATCAATAGCGATCTGTCTTTTACGGAAAATAGGTTATTGGGTTCGGCCGTAAAGCTTCCTTGAGCTTATGGAACCTCTTTGTTTTGATTCTTTTAACTAAGTTTTGTGCAAGTGCCTGCACAAAGTGGTGTTAATTAATTTGCTAAACAGTCCGTACAAGCGGGTGCAATGTATCTTGTGTACTTAAAGTTGGACTCTCAGAATTCGAGTTCATTTCCTTGCAAGAAGCAGCACGATATACTAAGCGCGACAATAGAATAAGTAGAAATGTGTTTACCATTAGGATTTTAACTTCGGGATTGAAGTACAACAAGAAAATGAAATAAAAAAGTTTCACAATGAAAGTAACTAAGCGTAGCATATTCAGCCTATAATGTTCCCACTGCTGGGACACAGGCCTCCTCTCTGTGAGAGGGAGTGGGCTGTAATCCACCACGCGGGCCCAGTGCGGGTTGGTGGATGACTGGTGTTCTAGGACATGCCAGTTTCTACACAATGTTTTCGTTGTGCGTGGTGATGAAATAATTGCACAAAGTAAAGTGTCTGTCTGGGCTCGAACCTACAGCCTACAACTCGTAAGTCGAGGTCTTTTCTACTTGGCCACTACTGACCTCACTGGGCCGCCACTGCTCACAAAGACGTAATAATAGGTACATTGCAAACTCAAGTGTGTGAGTTCCTAACTGCATAAGCACATCATACCTAAGTAATTGGCATTAGAGAAACCCCCTTAGAAAACAATTCTTAGATATTGATATACTAACTCTGCCTTCTCTTTCTAACTAAGAAAGTATTTTGTAAGTTCGCAAAAACTTAGGACTTTTCAAAATAAGAAGCAAGTTCCATAATACACGTAGTAAAAATGAAGTTGTGATACAAACATTTTGTTTAACTAAAACAAGCAAGTCATTTCTTATAAACAGTACCTTTTATAACAAGTTGCCAATGTCGGTTGCAGAACTTAGCGATGGAAAGTTCAAAACCCACATCCTACGTCTCCTTATCAAAAAAGCATATTATAAGATTAAAGACTACGTTGAAGACAGTGAAGTTTGGCAATAATTCCTTCAGCACATGTGGCTTCCCAGGTACCTCATTAACAACATATCTATGTAAATGTCTATTAACAGCTCCCAAATTACGATGTTTATTTCTATTTTGTTTTTTTACACACCTACTTCCTTGACATAATCTTATTATTTAACATTATATACCTACAATTCTAATTTCAACTATTTATTAGTGTCTGGATTTATGCCCGGTAGATGGCAATAGGCTCGCCCCCTATTACATGGGACTTAAACATAACTGGCGAAATATGGGTGTAGTATAGGTGCTCCTCTGCTTAACCCTTTGGGGAATACAGGCGTGATGGTATGTTTGTGTTTTGTATTAGTGGCTTTTGTAAACACGATATTAATTCAGATTTGTTACAGTTGTAATGGCTATCATGTCTATTGGTTTAAATAGGTTTTTATTTTTATAATTTTATTTCTCTTTTAAATAGATTCTTTTATATTTTGCGAATGTGAGAATGTTGCAGGCTTAATAGACTGTAGATTTGTAGACCATTTTCTATTTTGTTAAGTACTTGGCACTTGTTGACAGGCCTACACTGTCCTGCCATACGTGTAATTTGAAAACATTGTAAAAGCCAATTATTTTTAGAAGAGTAACCGTGGAGTTTCTTGCTTACTTCTCCATAGGAAACGTACAATTGGAACCGTGCACATAGCTTCTGATGTTTCATAAGTGCACATGTAGGATTATGTGACATAAAATATTTTGGTTTTGAAAGAACTGCCGCGGCATGCCTGGCCGAGGCGAAGCCGTGGCACACATATGTGAGAACAATGCCTAGTAGCGGCCAAGTCTTGTATAGTACTTTTCTCAAATAATGCACTGAAATTCAAAATAAGTAAATTAATTATAAATTCCAGAATCAATGACGAACAACGATAATTTTCACCCGCCAATATGTTCATTTGTTTCTTTTTTACTTTAAACATCTCTATTTGCAAGCCGAATTGAAATTTAAATAAAATCTTTGTTGTTATCTCCTCTTATCCAAGTAAGAAGTTCTGTCCATTTTTAAATTACACCACCAATTTAATCGGCCGCTAACACCTTTTTCACACCGATGCCGCAGTAAGCTAAAACCTGGCGATAACTCGTCAAATTGTATAGAAAATACCAGCAGCGATACCGCAGCGGTAAGCGTCGATGTAAAAAAGGCGTAAACATGACAGATATGGATTTCCATACTAACATTGCCGGCCGCTGCTCGCATTTATTTGACCAGTAGAGCATTTTCGATTTATCTCGAAGAAGGTTGTCAAAGTAATGCTCGAATGTCTAAGCATTAGTGTTGCCCAAATGCAAGAACAAGACGAGACTTAGCCAGTCTTGGTCTTGGTCTTGCGCCAATACACCTGGTCTTGGTCTTGGTCTTGGTCTTGCGCTCCCAGTCTTGGTCTTGGTCTTGGTCTTGCAGCAAGAGTCTTGCAAGTCTTGCAATTACCTATTAGTCTATTACTATTTATTAAAGTTTACTTTAAATCTTAGAAAAACGTATTAGAATTGGAACATTGTGAGCTTGAATTAACATAGCCATAGTAAAGATCAAGCAGATTAATAAATAACTGAAGATTTGATAAGAAATTCGAAAAATCAACTGACCTATATGTCGTTTTCCATGGAAGTAACTGTTTCTTAATAAACATTTATGATTTATAAGCTTACATTTGCTAAAACATGTAAAAAAACAAATTAATTACAATAACTTGACTGTATTTTAAAGAACAATACTTATCTGTCTAGAAAGAGATTGAACCCTCAACTTATAAGAAATTTAATAAAAGAGTTTTACGATTTATCATTTATTTGAATAAAAAATAAAATACAACACAAATCAACAGCTTTATCATTAGGTTATGATACTTTATATCAATTTTTTTGACCAAGAATTAATACAAAGTAACCATCTGGCTGACTCATCACTTAACCTATTTCTATGTTTTCTAATTACTAATGATGCTTTAGAAAATAACCTCTCAGCAGGTACTGAAGTTGCAGGTATTGAGAGAAAATCACGGGCCATTTTCGATAAAATCGGATACTCTGTCTCATGCGTCCTCCACCAATCTAAAATGTCTTCCGAGCTGGCAGTTCTTGGTTTTCTCAGGTACTCCTCCAACTCGTCTATCACTAAGCCTTGAAGACAAGATCCAGATGACGTCGAGGGACATTCATAGAGTTTATCAAAGTCTATTACGTCTTCATCTTCATCACATACTTTATTTTCTTTTTCTGTTAATTCTAGAGATTTGTTCAGTGAGTGTAGACTTTTATATTCTTCATAAAGTTCATTGAACTTGCGCAGACTTTCTGTTTTAAGTTGCTTCCCCCACATTGGCAGGTCAAAAGTCTGAGCCTTATGCCTTGGGTCTAAAATTAAAGAAGTACAATAAATCCAGTTGCTCTTCTTGTAATGTTTAAGCATTTTGTCTCGAGCTGCTTGGAAAGCTAGAATGAGCCTTTCATCCACTTCAGATCGATTAGGTTTCTCATCTAACTGTTTTACCATGGATTCAATTTTATCTAGCAAGAGATTGAATGATACAATGACTAGCGGTAATGTAACATATTTGTCTCCACCAAGTTTTGTACTTAAAAGTTTAAAGTTTATTAGAAATTTATGTAATTTTTCGAGTACCTGCCATTCATTAGCTGTGATTTGAAAATCATTTAATTCGGTGACAGAACTGCACAATATGTCAATGCCCGCTCTCACTTTTAAACCAAATCCAATCATATCATGTGTGGAATTCCATCTCGTTGGACAGTCAAGAATGGCATTTAGATTTGATGGCACGCCAGCTGCTTCACAAGCAGACTGAAACTTCTTCTTCACTATCTCACTTCTTTTTATTTTACTGGAAATACTGCGTAACTTTGTTACAGATGTACGCGAGTCAGCAATATTTGGTGCAGATTCTTCATCTTCCTCATCCTCAGTTTCGTCTGCATAGTCTTCGTACTGCTGATCTTGCGCGTTAGTGTCAGACTCACAGTGTAATGCTAAGGTCTTTAATAAATCTTGTACACCAAGGTTAAAAATGTGAGCAAAGCACCGGAAATGTTGATTGTCTGAATCAAAGTGTGGCGGCAGCTGTTTGCCCAGTTCATACATAAATTTGGTATTTGCAGTTGCGTTGTCGACCGTGATACCTTGTATTTTATCAATTATGCCATATTCCAATAAACATTCATGGAAAATCGTTGCAATATCTTCCCCAGTATGTCGACCGCGTGATGGTATAAAATCAAGAACTACAGATTGATACTTCCATTCGTTGTCTATATAATGAATAGTAACCCCGTCCGTAGTAACTCCTACCAGCAATTGACGTCCACCCATCAATGGTAAAAGACATTTTAGATGATAATTGTTGAAGTCGTTCCTTGAGATTCAATTGGAGCTCTTCAAATCGCTCTTTGACTTTCCTTCTAAGTGTAGACCTTTTAGGAAACACCATATTAGGGCAAATACGTCGAAAATATACTTGTGTAGCTTTGTCATCGAAAAATGAGAAGGGAAGATATTTTTTCACCACCCAATCAACTGTAGCTGTCGTGATGTTGTCACTGCTGTTTTCCGACTGAAACAAAACAATAAATCTTGTGTTATTATTTAAAACATACTAGGTTTGAGCGTATAAGAGGAGGAGGTTTGTTGTTGTTAAATCGAGAAAATCGTTAAATTGATATTTGTTATATTAAGGTTGCACTGTACTGTAATTTACCAAAATAAAGTACTTAGTTGTTACTGGCCGATTAAATGAAAATATGGGTGTTTATAAAAAATATTTAAGACGATAATTACATACTTAATATGTCGCACCCCTAGATGAAAACACCACTAACTCAAAAATACTTACGTAAGTTAATGGCGTTTTTGAAAGTATCGCATGAATAGCTACGCGGAGTTAAAATTCTTTTAACTGTTAAAAAAATATTCTTACCTGTCCACTTCTTCCAGCGGTTACTAAAAAGCTTGTGATATCTCCACTTAATTTTGGTTTAACAGGAAGAAATATTTCTGATTCCTTTTTGTGGAAAGATATTAGATGTTTCCTTAAGCCTGAAGTGTTTCTGTTTTTCATTTTTATTTCAATCTTTTTATGTTGGCACAATTTACAGAAGGCAGTTTGGGATGCATGAATTATTTCGAAAAACTCCTCAAATTTGCTTTTGGGTCTTTTAGATCTGTGACTCAAACTCTCGTTACTCGGACTAGAATAATTTGAATCTTCGTCACTCATATTAAATTGTACACGTGATACGTTTTTAGAAAACAACGAGAATTAGTAAAAACAATTATTAAGTTAGACTCGAAGCACAGCTCAATTGGAAATGACTGGAATTAAAATAATTCCTTTATTTATAGTACGTTTCCTTGCTTTCTACCGCGCCGCCTCGCCACGTGCCGGCTCTATGAAAAGGATGCCGCCGCAAATCAAACAATGCCGCGTGCGGCGTACAAACACACACTAAATATTACCTACTTGTACAGACGCGACGCGTGAATAAAATAGAATTAGTGCCAATCACTATTCTTTACATATAAGTGAATGTTTTGGCGTACATCTATACTAATATTATAAAGCTGAAGAATTCGTTTGTATGTTTGATGACAGAAGTTTTAAAATAAATAAATAAGTCCTGAACGTCACTATACCTCCAAAGTTACTATTCCTCGTGGACGAAGTCGCGGGCACAGCTAGTAAATACTTACTCTCATCATCTCTCTCAGAGATATTCGGGCTGGTAAGTAATACAAAACTCTTATCGCAGGCTTTTTATTTTATTAGTAGGTAAGTACCTACGCTTTTTATATTATTTTATTAGTTTTGTAGAATTTTTTTACACGTTTCAAGTATATTTAAAAGTGGCTACAATATTTATTAAACGGGTGATATTTGAACACTTTTTTGCTATTTTTTCTTGTAAAAACTTAAGAAATATAATGACTAAATGTACAATAATAGTACCTAAGTAATTAGTTTAAAACCATATAAGTAATCAATATTATAATATATACTTACTAGAATGAATTAATATGACATCTACTACCTATCCTTACCATTTTATCCTAATCATAATACTACTTGCGTGATCAGTATAATGTATTCATTTTCATTCTAAGCACTCTGAAACTTATTTATTCTTTGGAACACCTGTAGGTACTCTTAAAAAAATTCGAAATTATTTTGCATGAGTATACCTACGCCCTATGGCGGCAATCAAATAGTGTCACAAATGTTATGATTTCGGCGTGGCGGCAACGATTGTTTTAGATTTCAAAAGAAGCCGCCGGCGCGTGTATCATAACCATGTACTTCCGAAAAGCGGCAAATTTCTTTGAGAAGTAAGTACAAAACCTTTGATGCCGCATTATCAAAGTGCCGATGGTTAAAACATAACTATGCATGCACTCAGTTTGATTTTAATAGATATTTTTTTATTCGCTATGTTTATGGTATTAGTCGTAATGCGCATAGGTCCAGTTTTTCATATTCTTTGATACAGTTTTTTGCGTCTCATAGAATTCCTAAGCGTACCTACCTATACACCGAACTGTTACACCTAACTACTCAGTGAAATAGCGCTAAGTCCTAGCTGCAAGACGCAAGAGTCTTGCAGGCTATGTCTTGTTCTTGCTCAAGTCTTGCACGGTCAGTCTTGGTCTTGGTCTTGCTAAAAATACGCGGTCTTGTTCTTGGTCTTGGTCTTGCAAAAACGCAAGAACAAGACCAAGACTGCAAGACCAAGACTGAATTTGGGCAACACTACTAAGCATGTTTGAGTAAAAAAAAAATCTGGAGGTATTTACACCATCTAATGAAATTCCACTTAATTTGAACAACAGATTCCGTACAAGGAAGGAATTTAAATATCATGTAAAGTGGATGAGTTATTTAAACAGTAATTTATGTTTTATTTTCAGCGGCCGTTGCTGCGTCTTTCTTTCTCTCGTGGACGCCATATTGTATTTTCCGCATAATGATGGTCTTACCAAAATTTGATTACGAGGATTATTACAATGTAAGTATAATGTTAGAACAAGGCTAATTACTGTAATATTATTATTTTAAATTACGTCATTTTTACATAAAATATTCATAAATTAAAAACTCACAATTGTACTTAGGATACAAATGTGAGTTTCTTTAAAATTACGCCCCCTCTGTAGCTGAAGGAGTTTACTTAAGTTTCAAATGTTTTTCAGGTTTTATAATCATGGAATAAAAATGAAACTTCTTTATAAAAGTTTACCGTTAAAAATCGTAACTGAACTTGAATCAACTCATGAATACCTCGTTTACCTCTAGAGAACAAACTAACTAAAATTCAAACAATCGTTGTTGCAGTCTGCTTCATATCCCTTGAGATGCAACTCATCAAAACCCTTCATTATCATTGTATGCTCAATCTCACTTCACTTCAACGGCAAGCAATAAAAATGTAAATTGTAACTAGAAAATAGTTATACAGAAACTTTTTAAGACCCAAGTTGGGAGTTAAAAACTTTTCAGTGAAAATCGTTTTTTTTTTAGGTGTGGAAAATCGTGAACTATCTCTGCTATAATGGGTACCTATCTACTGCTGCAAATCCGATCCTCTACAGTCTAATGTCCCGGAAATTTCGACAAGCGTTCAAAGTAAGTTTGCATTTACATTAAACTTCGTCTGGGAGATCGCCTGAACTTGAATGTGAGGGTAGATATGCTGTAAATACATCACTGAAGGACACACACGACGGGCTAGTGTGAGGTCGTTACCCTGTATGTCGCTATTGAGACTTATTTAAAAGTTTTAGAAAGGACAGTAGGTGAGCTCAAACCAGAGGGTTCGACGACCTGAAAAAAGCAGCTGGAATAGATAGGATAGGTATAACCCCTCCCCAAGATTCTCAGCCGATTCAGGGTTATACCTGTAACTTATACTGCGATTAATATTCCATTCCACCCAAATTACTTAATTACATTCCATGTAGTTAGTATTATAGCCAATTTGGAATGGTAATTAGATATGGTATTGGTATGTAGATACCGCAAAACTATTATCCGTAGGTTATTATTAATACAGTTAATATTAATGATCGTATAAACCAAGTTACTTCCTAAAACTTACTAGTTTATAATCATAATATTGTTATAGCTACAATGATCTTTGATCTTTGGGTTTACAGCTAAATTGTTGGCTTTAGTTCTAATACAAGCAAAACGCTGCCTCATTAAATCCTTAAATCTTCCTAAAATTTCTTAATTAGCGCACTTCGTTAATGTTCATCATCATCATCAGTCTATAGCAGTGCACTGCTAGAAATTGGCATCTCCTTTTAGTCCTTTTACAAGGCACAGAACTTCTCTTCTGCCATAACAGCACACTATAAAATAATAGCTTATGCTGTTATCAAAATAAGAGCCAGGCAGCAAGTAGGTAAGGCTGAAGGTCCAGAACAGCACTGGAGATATGTACATTTAGTGATAGCCATGTGTTGAGGCTATTAATACATTGTCCTTAGCTGAACCCTCGAAAAATGTATTCACTATTTCCAGCCGCCTCACAAAGACCGCTCTACTTATAAATTATCACTGCTTTAAAGAAACCACTTCCATAGTATTGTCTCTTAAGCAAATATTTGTCTGCTCTCAAGTGCTTGTCGCAGCCAATGTCCGACAGTAGTGCAACTTCACTACCTATATAAAACACATCTGCGCTTTATTATATTATCAACATTGTCATGCAGCATATTGTGCTGAATACTCCAGAAGTCGACGAAATTTTGATGAATGCTAGCTTGTGTTGAGATCTAATGAGTGACCATAAGTTACCCTATCCTTTTCCTTATGTGGAAATTTCTGCCTCCTGATTCACAGTACTTCTTAAATCTGTATGATCTCTTCAAAATAATAGATTTTTTTTATTCCGAGGTAAAATATTAGTCAGCCAGTAAAGTGGTGGTAGTGTTAAGGTGGCTGGCCATATTTGTCGAAAGACCGATGGCCTGTGGAGCAGACGAGTCCTAGAGAGAAAACCTCGTATTAGCAAGCGTAGTGTGGGACGCTCCCCAGCTAGATGGATCGACGACTTTAAAAAGGTGGCTGAGACAGACTAGATGCGGAAGGTGGAGGACAGTGTGTTGTGGCGCAGCTTGGGAGAGGCCTATGTCCAACAGTGGACTGCAATACACTGAATTGATTGATTGAAGGTGGTAACCGGGTTGATAGCGCAGGATGCGCTGGACGTACATTTGAGAATCACTAGTACCTATACCAAGATATTGAACGTTCGATAAAATAAAAGTTAGGAAGTCTGTAACAGAACAGTCAAATGAAAAGTCTTGTATTAAAAAGGTACCAAAGTCTTCTTGAAACACGTGTGGAATTAACGACGAAGTACGATTGTGAGGCACAGAGGCAGTTAAAGTTCAATTGGATACCTGCCAAACAGAAGCTGTAATGAACAGTCGTGTCCAGTGGAACGATTGTTAATTTGTTAGTTGTTACAGAGGTTGGCTCGGTGATTTTAGCCTGCATTAAGGCTAAAATAAGTATCAAACTCCTTAGATTGCCGTGTAAACATAGACTCATGTTGTCCCGACTGATGATATGTAAAGATTACGATTAAGAAGCGGTTTTTACCCGGATTTTTTATTTTATTTATCGGAACTTTAATTCTTTATTACAAACAAACAAACGGGACGCTTGATGTTTGCATCGAATATTGGTACAGTTACTTATTCAGTGAAATAAAAGTGCTCGAGTAACAACGAGGATTTTTCCGTTTGTTGGAAACTGACCCTTACACTGTTTGTCCACCGCACCGTAAGCGGGACGTGAACGATTATTCGAACCAAGCATGACGTCTCGTTTCGTTTGTCCACCGCGACCGAACTCGGCGGCTTAGTTTGATATCGCTGTCGTGCGTTTTCGTAAAAATAAAACAAACTAGGAGGATGCCTAGGTTGAACCGGCGACAACTTCTTCTGCTTTCGAAGGCGTAGACGTTGCAATGCATTTTAGATACATCATATTTTTCCACCATACAAGTTTATAAGTGCAGATTTCGAAAAAAAAGTAAGTACTCTAAAATAATTGTTATAAACACACTATCACTGCCGCCGCCCGCGCCAGCGACGGTCGCGCCGGTTTACTTGAAAATTCTGGGGCCGGGATCCCGGCCTCAGTTGACGTTGTGTGGTGGACACGCGGCCATAGTAAATGTATGCTACTTCAGCACCGCCATCTCGTTCTCGTTGACGTCGCAATAACGGTGCGGTGGACAAACAGCCTTAGGCGTCAAAGTATTCGTCCGCATCGCTGTCATCCGGAAACGTATTAATATTTAATAGCCATTCATTTAATTAATTTTTTTTAAATTTATTATGGTGTTTTTTTTAACTGTGTCTAGACACCGTTTTCAATTTCGTTTCTCAAAAGCCATAATTTAAAATGATTTTTCAATAATAAATTAAAGGTAAACTTATAGACTTGAATTTTAATACTTGTTCAAAGTAAAATTATCGAAGACGACGTAAACAATTTTTCAAGAAGCTTCCACGTCTGCATAATTATTATTGAAACATCAAGCATGAACTGATTTTCTATTTCTGGCAGATAAATAAGTACATTCCCGTAGAGATAAGACCTTACTTTTATAAGTTATAAGTACTTGATATTTTTTGATAGATTAATGCAAGAAGATGCAAGAATATATCAGAACATTTCTACTTTTTCAATTTTAAAAAATATCTTCCGATAGGTTCTAAAGGAAATGTTTTTATTTTTTCAGGATTTGCTGAAGACTCCAAGCGTTTTGAGCCGAAAAAGTATAACAAAGAAGACAACAACAACGCTTGATTCGGTAGTGTAGAACATTTACAGTGTAACATGTTAAATTTACAGTGTGGCAAGATTAAACACATCCCAAAACTGTACCTATGTTCTGAAAAACATATGTTTTTGATTTAGACTTGTATTAGCTATCTACAAGAAAATGGTAAAGCAACACTTTTTAAAAGCTGGTCTGGTTATAAAGTAAAAAATACATTAAATGGCCATTAATAAAAACAATATAAATTGAGTAAAAAAAGCCACAGCGAACCGAATGATGGTAAGTTTCCAATTAGAACAAAAATGTAGCAATAAGTATTCTCCTTGACCATTTCTATTCTCATTGGCCGGATATCCATGTAAAAAGTGACGTGAAGCCTTTTAGAGAAATTAAAAATATAACAAAAAAATTCAATTTTATGGCATCCATATTTTGGAGAGGAACTGGCCATTGTCTTTTTTATAAATCGTTATGAACAAACAGGTTGCTATAAAATGTTCTCATCAAAGGTACGGGCCGGCTTATGTTGTCTAAAGTAACGTGAAGACTTAAAAAAAATTATGACTAGATACAATTTATGGCATCCTCGATTTCTTTCAATTTTTTGAGATAAAATGGCCAGTTACAATTTTCAGTAACATTAAACTAATAAAGAGGTTGCATCATAATTATCATCATATATGTTTGACTTTTCAATGGGATTTACGTTTATTACATAACTATATTGTACCGATTATACTGTATTGTATTGAACTTAAGGAAATTCTTAGTAGGTATACAGACGAACAATTATTTTGACGCAGTATAACGTTGCAGAGCAGTTTACCTAATTGCTTATGAATCTCAAATCTATGACTACATCTAATACTAAGTATTATAACGGAGTTTATTCTCGTCGTTTCGGGGACACATTCAAATTTCATGGTAATTTTCGCAGCTGAGGTAATGGAATAATAACATTAAAATTGAAACAACCGGTACATTTGTCCGAGATTATAGAACTTCTATAAAATATGTAAGATTCTTAACAGATTTAAGAATCTTACATATACTTTATAGAACTTTATAGAATTTAGAGGAGCTCGTGGCTAAGTAATAACAGCCGCACGGGTCGATCCAAAAGGTTAAGCTACGCTTGCCGGGGTTGTCCGTGGATGGGTGACCATCTTTACATACCGAGACTCCTCCGTGCCTCGGAAAGCACGTTAAGCCGTTGGTCCCGGCTGTCATTCGTAGATCTTTGACGGTCGTTACGGGTCGTCAGAAGACCGAAAGTCTGACAACCAGTCTTACCAAGGGGGTATCGTATTACCTAGGAACTGGGTTGTGGAGGTCAGATAGGCAGTCGCTCCATGTAAAATACTGGTGTTCAGCTGCATCCGGTTAGACTGGAAGCCGACCCCAACATAGTTGGGAAAAGGCTAGTCAGATTGACATACTTTATAGAATTTTGTCGCTAAATGTATAAAGTTTGTTAGGTATTTTAACTTATTGTTACAACGAAATTAAATGTGTGCCGTAGCTGAAAATAAATATACATAACATCACGGCTTATTTCCCCGAATGGTTGGGCAGAGATATGTAATAGGGGATGAGCCTATTACCATCAACCAGGCACAAAATCCAGACTCCGGGCTGCCACTGAGAAATTCCAGATAGAAAATCCCAATAACAATGCCCGACCTGGACCTCATCCTCGGCAGTAGTGCTTGTGACCACTAGACCAACGAGGCAGAAATAAACATAGTCGGTAAAGCCTACTCTTCGCTAAAGCCTTAGAAATCTTTAAACCACTACCAAATGAGCAATCCGTTGATTGAACCGAAATATGTAACAAATTAGACGAAAGTTTGGAAAAAGAATAAGAGTCACGCAACAATAAACAACAGTTCATAACCTTATTAAAATTGAATCCCTTCAATAGATGACGAATCCCGTTCAGACATAAGTACTTATATAACTAGGTACTGTAAAGGTTACATGCAAAAGGCGACCTTATGTCATACAGGCTGATAGAAAAGTAACTATGGTTGCATTCGATCATTCAAGCGGCTTTAGAATTAATTTTAAACATAAATTAATAGGTTAGACGCGTAGCAGAATGCATGTTTCTGAAGTCAAAGTCAAAGTTTTTATTTTTTAAACATAGGTTTAAAAATAGGTGTTAGAAAAAAATAGGTACAGAGATCTCAATGTTTTGCCGTTAACGGCGTACAAATATCAAATACGAAATTTATCTAAGATAAATACTGATAAATATGAGGTGTTTCAAAATTAACTTTACTAACTTTAAGGAGTGCTTTAGATCATCGAAACTGAATAACTTTTACTAAGGGGCCAACTTTGAAATCGCGAAAAAAAATCAGCTGTTCCATGATAAAGTTTAATATCTACTACTTATTCTAAACTGCATGGGACACCTGATTGTTTACATCTTTGAGTTGCTTACTGCCGGAACCTTTACACTTGTGCCCTATGGTACAAATACACGCAGCGTGCTTATAACACGCCGCGTGTTCATTATAATAACGCATTTAGATGCATAATGGGTCTACCTTAGAGGTGTAGTGCGTCCGGTATGCTTGCCGAAAGCAGGGTAGATGACTTTTACGCAGTCATGAGAAAGTTGCAGGCCTCCTTTATGAACCGAATACATAAATCTGACAATAGAATATTGAGGGCCATATACGAGGTAAACTATTTCTACGTACATATATGGCAATTAATATTCCAGCTTAAATAATACTTATCTAATCAAGTAATAACATTTATAATTAATATTTGTAATTTTGTACTCTCGGTAAATTCTAAATTTTAATTGTTGTATGGGTACCTGAAATAAAAATGATTTGATTTGATTTGAGTTTGTAAAGTTTGAAACACCTTAAATAAAATAATCAATATATGTTTATTTGGTATGTTGATACGAATGAAAGTTAATCGTCTTGCTCCAAAGCCAGTTTAATACTGCTCGTACCCTCACTTACAACATGTAGATAATTAAGTAAGTACTTATATCTATGCACATACGGTTCATTATCACCTATCATTCTACGACCCCACACTACATCACATTATAGCTAGCGGTCTTCTAGCGGTACAGTTCATGCTAACAATCCAAAGTTCAGCCGTTAAGATGGATTGGGGATAGACAACTAAGATGACCTGCGACAGTAATTCTCTGATCCAATGAACAGTCACGATCCTACTAGAATGATAGACGTATCATACACGTACTATGTATAGTCTGCAATAATCAAATGTTGCATATAAATGAGAAATTGTATAAACTAATTTATCAAAAAGAACACAATTTTACCCATTGGTGTTATCTTGTTTGTTTTTGTACCTAGAACACTGAAAATACCAGACTAATACTCGCATTCTGTCTTGATAATTTGAAGTAGAGAACTTCTTAAACTCTACTTAGTATTGCTTCCTTCAAGTAGCCCGTGAAATTCCAAATTTCTTAAGTTGTTTGCAAATAAATTTTGAATTTCACGAGCTTTTATCTTAAATAATGCTAAAGAAGAGTTTGACAAGTTTTCAATCCTCAAATAAGAAACCGTGTATATCTCACACAGATTTTTGAAGGGCTTCTTCATTTCTTACAAAATAATTATAATAATAAGCTCCCTAAACAACCACACGTCCTGATTGATCAGCTAATCACGTGGAGGGCGAACACACGATAGAAAAATACAGGCGTGGCTAACGTGGCTCTGGAAACCCATTTAACATGGAGACTAGATCGAAAAAAATACGTATAGGACCGCTACCCGAGGGCAATCGTCAGGGCGCACCCGGGGCCGATGCTGGGTGTCTCAGCATGCGACTCATCGGCGGGGGGGGACTGAGCAGGCGGGTTCTCCCCGACTAAAATACTACAGCCGAACCGACAGACAGACTAGACAATAGTGATGACAGCAGAGCAGTTACATCCGCCTTGGATATTTCGCAGGTGGCGTCAGCTACTCAGCCTGCGACCACCAAAGCGGGAAAACTCAGAGTGCGCATGAAATGGACTGAAGATATGAACATATTTATCATACGCACTTACTATCATATTACGAAACTTGAAGAGGACAGAACCATGCACACAATTATTTGAAAAATTTAAAATACAATACCCAGAAATGAATGTAACATAACAAAGAATAGCAGACCAAAGACGGGTTATTATCAGGAACAAGCTGTTATCAGACGACACTTTAAATATAATTAGATTTGAAATAGCAGAACAACTAAAAAATGAAGAAGAAGAAAGTATGAATCTCACACAACTAACAAACACCTTACAGATAACCCAATCGCTTACAACATATAATACTTCCGTAGAACACGACACTAGGACAGGGAATGAATATTTTGCCACAGAAATAACTGCTGCCACACAGCACAGCAATCAATATACTACAGATAATCTCACATTAGAACAAACACAGAATAATATTGAGTTTAACCCTTCCTTAGCAGAATCATTAAGTAACGAATTAGAATCAAATATGTTAAAATACAACGGAATGGATCCTGCGTGTAGGCCATTATTACCAAAAATTAGACCATCTCGTGAATTGTCGGATATCATTTTTATTTATTTATTTAACAGTTTATGTACACACATATAAACAGACAAGAAGAAAGGAACAGAAAACTACGTACAAAGGTGATGCTTATTTCTAAAGAAATCTCTTCCAGAATAACTGCGATAGGAAAGTAAATACTAATAATAATAATAAATACCACAATGTCATCCACAATGTTATATTCTGTACCCATACACCACCCCTTGAAACCCAAGATTGAAATAAAAAACAAAAATTAGCCAGGATGCAAGAAGGAAATACGGAGAAAAAAATAGTACAATGTTGACGAGAAGTCGGGCACGACAATTGACCCAAAACACACACCCAACATCTTCGGGTTCGTCACTCAGCTCCGCCTCGCAGTTACCGGAACCTGCTCCAGATGTGAGTCCAGTGATATCGGCCGCTGCAGTTGCGTCGAGCTCGAGCGACGAATACTTCTCTCCGCCGACGACACCACCACCAGTACGTCGGCGTGGAAGAGGCCGACCACCGGCCAGCTTAGGACTCCGAGGCCCACCGGCCTCTGATAGGGTCCCCGCTCTCGGTGGAAGTGAGCAGCGCATGAGGTGGACACAAACTGTCAACGAAAATGTCATGCGCGCATACTTTGGGGCTACAGAGGGGGGAAGTAACTTGACTGCGTACCGTGGTCGGATGCTCTCTCTGTTTCAGGTGCTTGAGCCAGCTGTCAACGTGACGGCGCAACGACTGTCGGATCAGGTGCGGGTCATCCAGCGTAATCATATGTTAGATGACACTGTACTTGATCGCCTGCGACGTGAAATACAGAGTAGCCATGTCGTCGCCCACCCGTCACAGACTGTTATTGCACCACAGTGCAACACAAGTCAAGCTGACGAGGGAAGTGACGACAGGGCTACAAATGTAAGTACCCAGTGCAATGAGCAATTGAGGAGTGCTTTGGAGGGTGCGATTCGAGAATACCGGTTCATATCGCCCGAACTTAGACCACGCTTACCTCGTTTGCCTATGCATAACAAAAATAGGGCGCTGGTGGCCGTCCTGGATTCGCAGTTGTCAAACTATTTTGATGACTGCGGATTCCTCACCGATACTCATTCGATTTTGTACTGTGCGGCTGTAGCGGCATGTCGTGTAGCTCACGTCAAATTTGCTAATGACTCTAGAGCTACACGACCGAAACCAGCCGTACCAGCTTGGCAGTGCAGAATTGAGCGCCGTATTGGTGAGGCCAGATCGCTCATCGGCAAACTAATCTGCTTCAGGGAGGGCAATACTCGTCCTAGAGTGATGTGCTTTGTGAGGCGGGCGTTCTTAGGGACCGATGTTAGCCCTCAGGACTATATATCCCGTGTCACAGAGCGCATCGACTTCCTGAAGCAGAAAGTGTATGCATGGGCGAACCGTATTCGTAGTTATAAGAGGCGCGTAGAGCGATACACTCAGAATCGCACCTTTCAGAGCGATGAAAGGTGGGTTTATAGGACTTGGGAGCGACCGGACCAAGGTGTGACTGATACGCGCCTGCCGGATGATGATACCATGTGCTCTTTCTGGCGCAGTATCTGGTCGGTGCCTGTCAGCCACACCGAAGGTGACTGGGCTCGGGAAGTCGAGCGGGCCTGTGATCCAATACCAGAAATGGGGACTATTACCATCTGCCCCCAAGATGTAGCTCGTGCAGTCCGTCCGTTACCTAACTGGAAGTCTCCAGGGCCGGACGGGCTGCACAACTTCTGGATCAAATGGTTTGTAAGATCGCACGCTCGCTTGGCAGCTCAGTACCAGGCTGCTTTGGAGTCTGGTTCGCTACCCCAGTTCCTAACAACAGGAATTACCCACCTGCTCTATAAATCAGGCAACACCGCGGAACCCAGAAATTATAGGCCGATCACGTGTTTACCGACGGTCTATAAAGTTCTTACATCCATTTTGAGAGCTAAAATCAACAAACATATAGACACAAACTTCATCATGTCTGCCTCTCAAAATGGATGTAAGAATGGGTCCCGCGGTACTAAGGAGCTACTCCTCATTGATATGGCCATTAACCAACAGGTTCGTCGTTCCCGAAAGGATCTGTCGACATGTTGGATAGATTATAAGAAGGCCTATGACTCGGTGCCACATACATGGCTCATGAGGGTGCTAGAGTTGTATAAAGTAGATGCAACTCTGCGCACCTTCCTGATGTCGTGTATGGGGCAATGGAGGACGGTCCTTTGCTATCCAGGATGTCGAAATATCCAGAGGAATAGCGAGCCGATTAGGATTGAGCGAGGCATATTTCAGGGTGATAGTTTGAGTCCGCTTTGGTTCTGCTTAGCCTTGAATCCCCTAAGCACACTGCTGGAGGATTCAGGTCTAGGCTATCGGCTGAGGAGAGGTGGTCAGGTTATATCTCACCTCCTCTACATGGATGACCTAAAACTCTTTGCCCCCAACAATTTTCAACTGATGGAGCTACTGAAAGTAACTGAAACTTTCGGTAGCGCCATCAGGATGGAATTTGGTGTGGACAAATGTGCGGTCATGCATGTAAAGCGAGGAGAGATTGTGGAATCCGAGGGAACCCAACTCTCGGATTCCATAAACCTTAGAGCCCTCTCCGCAACCGAAACCTATAAGTATTTGGGTATGTCGGAAGCGTTGGGCATTAATGCTGCTGACATGAAGCAATCGTTGAAGGAGCGCTTCTTTGGCCGCCTGAAGAAAGTATTTAATAGTCTTCTATCAGGCGGAAACAAGGTGCGCGCCTTCAACGGTTGGGTCATGCCGGTTTTGATGTACTCTTTCGGCATACTCAAATGGACTCAGACCGAACTAGACGCCCTGTATAGGAGGGTCCGTACGCTGCTGACTGCATATCGAATGCATCACCCGCGATCATCGGTAATGAGACTGTATATCCCGCGAAAGTGTGGAGGTCGAGGCTTTTTAAATGTCAAGACCCTCCACAATCGCGAGATATGCAGTCTCAGGGAATATTTCCTTGAAGCCGACGTGGGGATGCATCGAGATGTGGTCGCAGTGGACAAGGGCCTCACCCCGCTCTCCTTGGCTAAAGAGAACTGGCGCAAGCCTGTAGTGCTTGACACGAACGATCGCCTGGAGGTATGGCAGAGTAAGGAGCTTCACGGACGCTTTTTCCGGGCCCTACATGAACCCGATGTAGATTTCCCAGCGTCCGTAACCTGGCTGCGTTTTGGTGACCTCTTTGGGGAAACCGAAGGTTTTGTCTGTGCAATTATGGACGAAGTTATCATGACGAACAATTACCGGAGATTTATTGTGAAGGACGGCACGGTTGACATCTGTCGGGCATGCCACCGTCCGGGAGAATCAATCCGACCCATCATCTCCGGGTGTTCTCGTCTAGCTAACGAAGAGTACTTGCATAGACACAACCTTGTAGCCAGGATTATCCATCAGCAACTTGCTCTGAAATACAGTCTCGTGGAATTGGAAGTGCCGTACTACAGGTATGTGCCCGACCCAGTTCTCGAAAATGGACATATTACATTGTACTGGGATCGATCCATCATCACTGACAGGACTATTGTTGCCAATAAGCCTGATATAGTGGTGGTGGATCGAATAGAGCGGCGCGCAATGATTATTGACGTAACTGTCCCGCATGACGGGAACCTCGTGAAAGCCGAGAAAGATAAACAAATCAAGTATCTTGACTTGGCCCGCGAGGTTGTCGACGTGTGGGATGTGGACTCAGCGTTCATTGTGCCGATAGTTGTATCAGCCAATGGCTTAATTGCTAAGAGCCTCGACCAACACCTAAGGAGGCTCTCGTTGGGCAGCTGGATTAAGGGCTTGATTCAGAAAGCGGTACTTCTGGACACGGCTCGCATTGTTAGGAGATTCCTCTCTCTAGAGCCCTGACCGCCGGTAGCTTGGACCCTGTTCCCGATACCGGTAGGCTACTATTTTTTATATTTTTAAATGTTTTTTATAATCTTTATATTCTAATATTTAAAAATATAATTTATGTGTATTTATTTTAATAAAGGAAATAATAATAATAACCCCACCGCCGTATCTTTACGTTGACGTCGTGGTGGGGCTTGCGCGCTCCGAACTCTAGGTCTGTGCCGGTAGAGTTTACTTTGCCGATACGGATCTAGGGCGAGGAGCCAGACCAAGAGAGATACATGAACCCGCAGGGCAGCATGTGGCGAGCTGTTGGGCAGTAGCGACCCCACGGATCCTATCTCCCGGGAGAAGTCTTGTTCCTCACCTCTGGCTTGCCTATAATGGCCCTCTGGAGTGAACACTGACGAGAAACAGAGTTCCCACCTCATTCTTGCCTTTATTGGCCGGCTTGAGTGGAGATTCGCTAGAGCAAACTTGCTCGGAGGAAGGAAGTAGTCTAGTAAGTGCTGGTAGGGATCTTGACCATCTTCCGGGCTCTGGGATTGCCCTGATAGTCGTGGAATACCTCTCCACTCCTCATAAGCACCTCAGGACATGTTGCCCCCTTGTCACTACGACACTATGTGCTAGCGACTGTTTTCGGGGGCCCATTATTGAGTGTGCAAGTCACCCCCTGCCATTTTATCCATGTATTAACTAACATTGATCAGGCAGGGGACATAGCTTTTCCATAGTTCTTGGTAACGAATCCACTATAGCCACCCAAACCCATAGCCCAGTATGTTTCGTTTCCATGTCCTACAATAGTCCTGCACCAACCGGGGGTTGTCCTTAGGTGCATTTGCATAATGCATATAGGGATAATCGTCGGTTGGTGCCTTCTCATCATTTGAAATTGTCTAAGGGGCCTCTGCGAGTTGGCTTCGGCCCCTCGTACGCCTTCCAAAAGTCCGGGACCCCAGGGTCCCAAGATATGAAAACATATAAAAATAATAATAATAATAATATCAGCAATTATCCATCAGCAACTTGCTCTGAAATACAGTCTCGTGGAATCGGAAGTGCCGTACTACAGGTATGTGCCCGACCCAGTTCTTGAAAATGGACATATCACATTGTACTGGGATCGATCCATCATCACTAACAGGACTATTGTTGCCAATAAGCCTGATATAGTGGTGGTGGATCGAATAGAGCGGCGCGCAATGATTATTGACGTAACTGTCCCGCATGACGGGAACCTCGTGAAAGCCGAGAAAGATAAACAAATCAAGTATCTTGACTTGGCCCGCGAGGTTGTCGACATGTGGGATGTGGACTCAGCGATCATTGTGCCGATAGTTGTATCAGCCAATGGCTTAATTGCCAAGAGCCTCGACCAACACCTAAGGAGGCTCTCGTTGGGCAGCTGGATTAAGGGCTTGATTCAGAAAGCGGTACTTCTGGACACGGCTCGCATTGTTAGGAGGTTCCTCTCTCTAGAGCCCTGACCGCCGGTAGCTTGGACCCTGTTCCCGATACCGGTGGGCTACTATTTTTTATATTTTTAAATGATTTTTATAATCTTTATATTCTAATATTTAAAAATATAATGTATGTGTATTTATTTTAATAAAGGAAATAATAATATATTTATTCAAGTTATAAAGTAAAACAGAAAATACATTTATGCTTAAATCTATGTCAAGTTCACTAGTGTTATTTGCCTGAACTAGGACATCCTGTGTTTCAGGCGAGAGGAGGTAAAAATATTGAGATATAATCACTGTAATTTTACAAAATAAAATAGTCATCTAATAGGTACGTAAGTAAGGTGTAAAATCTTACTTTCTAAAATCTTATCATACTAACTTATCGAACTAATTAAAAATAAATAGTACGCTAAACACTCTTTATTTCAATACTACTAACAACTTCTCTGTATCTTCATAGGACAAACTTTGAAGAGCTACCTTGAGAATTTTTTTGCAATTTGCATAATCTAGGGCATAGATGTTTGCTTTTGAATTTAGTCTGTTATACAGTAATGGTCCAAGGAAAACATGAAATTTGGCTGTGAAAGCATGTCTTGTACTATTTGTGGGGCAAACAATATCTTTCCGTCTCTTTTTAGTAAATTCAGTGCTGTAGCGAAGGGCTGCGTGTTGTTTTAGTACAATGCTCATTATGAATAATTGTCGAACTGTTAGTACTTTACAAGACTTATAGAGCAGGTTAGTGGGAAAGAGGAACGGGCGGCAAGTAGACACCTTGAGAATCGCTCTTTGCGCTCTTTTGATGGGTAGTAATAAAGTTTTACATGCTCCACCCCATGAGGTAATGCAGTACGTCAAAATTGACTGACATAGAGCAAAGTAAACTTGCCTAATTATTTTGATATAGATAGCTTTTTGAATACGTATATCAGCTTACGAATTCTACTATTTAGAGCTTCCATATGTTGTTTGAACGTTAGGGTTTCATCAATTATAACACCCAAGTATTTAATTTTATTCGACTTATTAATATAGGGACACATAAACGGGCAATTTGCAGGTACTGTACAGCAATGAGCATACAACGTTAAAGGAATACTTGATGTTGGTTTGCGCATCGAAAACTTTATATAATTTGTCTTGTCTGCATTTAGAGTTAGTGAGTTAAGCTGAAGCCATTTATTTACAACACTAAAGCCGTCTTGCGCGAGCTTGTAGACATCATGTTCCGATTCAGCCGAAAAAAGAAGGGCAGTGTCATCAGCATAAGATATTATTGTGCCATGCTTTAGCTTTAGATTACAAAGGTCATTTATGTATATCAGAAACAAAGTGGGCCCTAAAATACTTCCTTGGGGAACACCAAATGACGTATTTTTTTGGTCTGCGCTGAGAACACTGCCAATCTTCACGCACTGAGTACGGCCTTCTAAGTAACTTTTGAAGAGTTTCAGCTGAATGCCTCTTATGCCCACTGTCTCAAGCTTGCGCAACAGAATAGGAATGGAAACTGTGTCAAAAGCCTTGGCGAGGTCCAGGAAAATTCCTATTGTATGGTTACCCTTGTCAAGTTCTTGCGCCAGATAGTCAGTCAGATGATGAACGGCATCGGCAGTTGAAAGTTTAGGTCTAAATCCAAATTGTCATTCCGACAAAATTGATTTGTCCTCCAGATATTTGAACAACCTTTTGTTTATTATTTTTTCCAATATTTTAGACATAGAAGGCAGTAGAGAAATAGGTCTGTAATTTGTTACTTGCTCTCTACTGCCTGATTTATATATAGGGATAACAACTGCTTTTTTGAGGCACTCCGGAAAAATACCCAAAGATAAACACATGCGAAAAATATAAGCCAGGGGTGGTACTAAAATTTTCCTGAACTGTTTAATAATTTTATTTGATATGTTATCCCAACCAACTGCACAGTCTTCTTTCAAAGTCATGATTATACTTTCTATCTCAGTCTCGTCAGTATCTAGCAGAGCAAACGATGTTAAAGTGGAATTCCCTGTAATAGGAGTGCCCGTTAGATAAAGTGATTGACTCCGATTTTTTTCTGCCAGACACTTTCCAACGTTAACAAAGAAATTATTTGCTATGTTAGCAGATGTCAGCTGTGTCGAGTGCGCTTGTAATAAACCTGAAGATGACTCATTTTGTTTCGCCGATTATGTTATATTCTTAATACATTTCCAGATCTTTTTACTACTTGTTCCAGCTTTTTCTAATGCAGATTTATCGTAGTTGCTTTTAACTTTTTTGAGTAGATCATTACAAAAAATACGATATCTTTTGTATGACAGTTGAAGCATAGCATTATCTGGATGAGATTTAGCTTTCATGTGCAGTTTATCTCTATGCTTCATACAGCGGATAAGACCTGTCGTGATCCAAGGTTTTATGTTGCAATTTTTGCTGCTTAACTGCGATATAACCGTATTTTTCTGAATTGCATGTCGCACATTTTCTATTACATACAACATACAAAACTGCGGGTCAGCGGAATTATAGACTGGATCAAAATTGATGACACGCAAATCTTCCTCAAGTTTATTTATATTCAATTTAGAAATTGTGCGAGTGTTTTGCTTAGGTATGTTACAATCTAGAGTTAGTAGGGCAGCATCGTGATCAGTTATTGTCGAGTTAACAACAAGTGCAAGTGAGGGGTAATTTGATTTTAGCATGACATGATCCAAACAGGAGCCACTATGATGTGTAGGAAAGCTGTGTGCGGGGGGGAGTAGGCCATGATATGCGCATAGGTTGAGGTAGTCCTGAGCAGATGCATCAGTACTACCTGGAAGAATATTGATATTAATATCTCCAATTACAATCGAGTTTTTGATGGATGACAGGTTCTGCAAGACATCATTCAGCGATTCAGTAAAATTGCTAATATTTTTAAAGGAGGGAGGTCGATATAATGCTAATATTGCAAAGTTTGATCCAATCTTCACTACCAAACTGTTGCAGTCGTGCATATTAGGTTCCTCAACAGAGACCTCCAGATGATTACATAAACTATCACCCTATCATTTTGATTGTAATTCCTATAAATAAAGATATGATGATGATATCATTAGTATGTTTATACAAAAAATTATTCCTCTCAAACTTTCAGCTCTAGAAAACTTAAGTGACACACATTCTTTAACCTATTACGGTTGCAATTCACTTTAAACTAAAAATAAATATAGATAGAACTAGTAAAAATAACAGAGTAATAAACGATCCACCATGGCAAAAAAGATTAGAAACAGACATAGATCAGTTAAGAAAAGACATAAATAAACTAACATAATATAAAAACGGTAACACGTCAAAAAACTTTGAAAAGAAAGTCAAACGGATCATTAAACATACGAAACAACACAGTTCACATGAAAACTTTAATAAGAGAATAGATGATCACTTAGATACATTAAAACAAAAACTTCTAGTGAAAAGTCATAGACTAGCAAGATACAAAAAAGCTAAAGAAAGAAAAGATAACAATAGATTATTTAAAACAAGCGAGAAACAATTTTAAAGAAAGCTTAAAGGCAATCCTAAACTCTCCATCTCAAGAGTGTTTAATAGAATTCTGGCAAGGAGTCTGGTCAGACAGTACTGAACATAACAAAGAAGCTGGATGGATACAAGAAAAAATAGTCCGATCAGAAACAATAGACAAAATGCCGTTGGAAGATATAGATGCTCATGAAATAAATACAATTATAAATAAAAGACATAACTGGAAAGCGGCAGGAATAGATGGTATACACAATTTTTGGATTAAAAGGCTTCATTCACTTCATAGAACTTTAGCAGAACAAATAAATGATTTTTTTAAAGGCAATCAAAATATCCCAGAATTGTTGACTAAAGGAATCACATATATGATCCCAAAATCAAGTAGAACCCAGGAAGCTTCACAATATAGACCAATCACTTGCCTAACACAGAATTACATGATCTCGAAGTTAAGACAAGAACTACACTGACACAACATAGATATCACCATCCCAAATCAGCAATAGAAAGAGTTATAATGTCCAGAAAAAAAGGTGGCAGGGGACTAATCGAAATATCACATCTTCATAAAATACAATTCATAAACCTTAAACAATTTTTCAGGTGGAAGAAAAATAGCAGTCAATTACACAAAACAATTATAGAGATAGACAAACAGAACCACTGAACCTTAGCGATGATAGCAATATTGAGACAGTAGATAAAGCGAGACATATAGAAGAGATACATAGGAAGTGGAGGATAAAAGAACTATATGCAAGACATCCCAACGATTTACACCAAACATACATAGATAAAGAGGCTTCTAACAAATGGCTAGAGTTAAGTGAGCTGTTTCCTGAAACAGAAGGGTTTATGTTAGCCATACAAGATCAAGTACAAAAAATTATAGAAAATACATTATAAAAGATAGTACAATAAGAAATGATTTATGTAGAAAATGTCACAACAAACCTGAAAAAATACAACATATCACAGGAGCTTGTATCACACTAACCAAAAACGACTATACCCATAGACATAATCAACTTGTTAATATGTCACCTTAACTTGTCACCAAAAACTCGCAACTAAACTTAAACTCATGCAGGACCCCTACACACCATATTACAAGTACACGCCTAGAGCTGTTTTAGAAAATCAAATCTACAAAATATATTATGACCGCACTATAATAACAGACCACACCATATACAACAACAGACATGATATAACACTAGTTGATAAAGTAAGCAAACAATCATTATAGCGGATTCATCCACTTGCGAAATAGAAGAGTGTCCTAATCTAATTAAAAGGCCACACTCTAGCCTAAAAATAATACATCAGAACATCCGTAGTGTTAATCGTAACTATCCTAGCCTGTTAACCCTTCTTAAAAGATCAAATACTGAGTGGGATCTTATCATACTCACGGAGTGTTGGCTACGCTACTCCCACAACTTCCTGCAATAGAAGGCTTCGACTTTGCTAAAACTGAAAATAACATCACCCAAAATGAAGGGGTCATCGTGTACTTCAAAGATAATTTAAGTCCAATAATATCGGAACCAACCATTCTTGATGCCAATTCATCATCATCTTCCTGCCCTTATCCCGTATTATTTGGGGTCGGCGCATTCTTGATGCCAATTGTATTACAATAAAGGTAGACAGCAATACCCTCGTCGTTGCAATATACAGACGTCCTGGTAATAAAAACACTAACCCATTTCTTGTTCAGTAACCTTTTAAGTAGCTAAAACTTCCCTAATAATGATATTATCATACTCATTGGAGATATTAACGTGGACATAACTATTAACAATAACGATGCTAACTCATCATCCTACCTAAATCTGCTAGCTTCCATAAGTCTTTTACCTGCCCACCAGTTACCAACACATAGTAAAACTTGTTTAGATTACGTCATGCTAAAAAGTAGACTCCCTGCCTTTTTTATGTCGCGGAGACGTCTATTACTGACTTAAGTATTATAGAGTTTAGGTCATTGACTAACAAGGTAGTAGCTACATTTACATCAGTTATTTCGTAGATGGAGTTGAGGCATATTATTGTGGACTGTATTTGATTTTCTTCTTGGCTTGAGGGGTGGAGGAATGAAAGACCTGGGTGTCTTCGGATCAAGATCCGAACTGCAACCGACTGAAAATCCTAAAATTTCGAGTTCGATCTTGATCGAACTCGAAATTTTAGGATTTTCAGTTCGGTTCGGGTCGGCACGTTCGGGTTCTACTTTTATCTTAATAATTCCTTATCGTAAACTTATGTACTACCGCTATATAATTAAAATATGTGCCTACCTAATATAAATAAGTTAAAACTATGCCTTTTTTATGTCTATCCTAATACAAATGGGTCTTAACTTATATCTACGTATGGCTAATGCTCGGCGTCCGTTACACATATATTTTGCATATCGTTGTCAAGGCCTATGTAGTTAACTTTCCTAATGGTAGATGTTATCATCGGATGGTGGTGGTTTTCAAGCACAATTATCACACTATCATGGTCAGTAATCTTAGAGCATTAAACCATAATACTAGCTAACACACGAACTGTTTCCATTTCTAATCGCAAGAGGATTAAAAAGACCTGGATAACAAATGGTCTATTGAGATGTATGAAAAATCGAGATAAACTCCACATAAAATAAAAAAAAATCCTAATGATGAAATCAGCAAGATCACCTACAAAAGGTACAGAAACTTTTGCAACTGGCTACTAAAAAAACTAAAAACGGACTATGAAAAAAACCTACTATATAAAGCAGCTAAAACTAACAATAAAAAACTTTGGGACGCGGACGCTGTAAAACAAATAACACACTCCAACAAAAAATCAAACCCAGCAATGGATCTTATTTCCACCCCAAGCCCTTCTACCTCTGTCAATGCAATAAACAATTTTTTTGTGTCTATTAGCAAAAACCTTGCTGAAAACATTCACAACGGAAATCCATCTATCTACACACCACACGCTAACTTTTGTCCTTCCTCTTTCGTTTTGCTCCCCACTGATGAAGATGAGGTTCGTCAGTGTATCCTAAATCTAAAAAAAGTCAATACAGTTGGACGAGACATTAACTCAGGAGCTTTTCTTAAAAGATACCACACTATCCTAGTCCGGCCCTTAACGTACATCTTCAACTTAATGTTCCAGAGTGGTGTTTTTCCGAAGGAATTTAAACTTGCTGAAGTAATCCCTATCTACAAGAGTGGTGACAGAGACTGTGTCAATAACTACCGACCTATCTCTATACTTTCTACTCTGTCTAAACTAGCTGAAAAACTTATTAACAAGCGTCTAATTAACTATCTTGAGACCAAATCCTTGCTGTCAAAATCTCAATTTGGTTTTAGAGCTGGAATCTCGACCAATGATGCGATTCACGAATTGATCGATCATATTGTTAATAAACTAGACCACAAAAAGAAAGTGATAGCGATATTCCTGGATTTAGCTAAAGCTTTTGACACGGTCTCTGTTCCACTCCTACTAACTAAGCTACAAAGTATGGGGATTCGTGATACACAGCTCAAACTATTTGGGGATTACCTTGCAGACAGGCAACAGAGAGTTAGAATTGGAGAATTCACTAGTGAGGACTTACCTATTTGCTACGGTGTTCCTCAGGGTAGTGTAGTTGGGCCCACACTTTTCCTCACCTTCATCAAAGACCTGTGTGATCTGCTACTACAAAATGGCAAAATTGTCACATTTGCGGATGACACTGCGTTGATCTTCCATGGCGACAGTTGGGATGAGGTTTATAGCCTCGCTCAATCTGTGTTTAATACTGTAACTTCGTAGCTCAATAACAACGGCCTTACTCTCAATGTCAGCAAAACTAAATTTTTACCATTCTTTAAAAACATCTCATCCGCAGTTCACGAAAATTATTACATCAAAGCCCATTACTGTTCATCTCCTGTTCCTGCAGTCGATTAGAAATAGCTTTTAGTATAAAGTACCTGGGAGTCATGATTGATAGTACTCTCAGCTTCAAACACCACCTGGACCTACTATCTTCCAGAACTCGAAAACTGATTTTCAGTTTTAAAAATTTAAGCCGTATTGCAGATAAAAATGTCATTAAAATGGTTTACATGGCCCTGTGCCAATCTATTCTAACCTATTGTATTACTGTATGGGGTGGCACTTGTAAAACTAACTTAATAAAACTTGAAAGAGCTCAAAGAGCGGTACTAAAAGTAAGCCTGTCGTTACCTTTCTTCTTTCCTACCAAAGATCTGTACTTGCTCTCTGATGTGCTGACAGTAAGACAACTTTATATTCTGTGCTCAGCTCTAAAACAACATTCACTAATAGGGTATGATCCTTTACTTAACGCAAACAAGAGAGTCAAACACAGGGTTTGCCCAACACTTACTAATCGTAACACTGCCTTCTCACGCAAATTCTTCGAATTTTTTGGTGGACATCTATATAATAAGATAAATAAGAAGCTAACAGTTTACCCTCTTGCAAGAGCTAATTGTAAGAGGGTTATTACTGCCTGGCTTAAGTCCCTCAACTACGATGACACTGAAAATCTGCTTATTGTACCATCCTAACCAACTGCGTATGCTGTCACCTCCTTCACCCCGCACACACGCACTCACACACACACTCACTCTCTCCCACACACACTCACACAGACATATACACGCTCCCACACACTCGCATTCACACTCGCGCACACATACTCACGCACACATACTCAATTACTCACTCGTTCAATTTAGTTTCTCTCGCCCACTTTGTACCCCCATAACAGCAACAATCTCACTGCACCTAGCTTAATCCCTCTTAATTATTACTTCTCTGATGTTGTATACAGCTGTCACCTATTGTCCGCAGTCTGGAGAGGCTGGTAATCTATCATACAGGTCTCCTAGTACAGAAACCAGTCTCGCACATAGATCACAACAATTATCGCTAATGTTTTGTTTGTTTTTTTTTATATTGTTTGCATTGTATTGTTCAAAATTCTATGTGAGAGAAGAACTTTATTATTTATTTTATTTATTTATTTATAATAGATATTTTATAGCAGTCCCAAATACTAATAACGTACAAAAAAACTATCACGGAAAAATCAGGAAGTATACAGAATTACAAGAGGAAATTACCAGTCTGGAAAATGAATAGAGTCACTATAGTCCCAATAGTAATATCAACAACAAGAAACAAATATTCAATAGTTTTAATGCACTCAATATATCCAAATATACATACATAACACTAAAAAAAGCTGCCATATTAAACACTTACCGCATAGTAAGAATTTTTTTACAACTAGACTTGGATAATAATTTCACTGCAGTACAGAGCAATTTATCTTCTCAGAATAATAACTAGAATCTTACCTTGGTTTACACCCGTGAGATTCTGAAAATACCAGGTACTAACCTGAGAAAATTAAGTTCAAAAACCAAAATAATAATAATACAAACAAATCTATGTTTAGCACTAAAAAAATAGTAACGAGAATGCCATGAAATGCATTCGTAGCAGAGTGCTACGTTATAGCTCAGTGCGTAGCACGTGCAGCGTAGCAAGACTCGCTCTGCGAATAGTGTTAAGAAAACCAAAGTCTTTGTCATACCAAACTTTCCATTGACATTCGAAACTTACCCATTAAACGATTAAAAAGCTGTATTAAAACCAAACATTGTAAAGAAGGGTACTATAAAATTTCTGATTATTTAAAAGACAAAAAAGCTTGGGATTGAGCTGCTTGCTCTTTTAATTATTATGCTAAATCATCGTTTCCACCCATACCACCATTACCATACCATTTTGCATTATAAAATGGTGCCTATATAATGATGACATTGTTGGATATTATAATTATCCAAAATGACATGAATATTTACTTTGAAAAGTATTATATTACTTTAATTATTGTGAATGTGGGCACTATGTGGGTAATCTATTTTGTTTCTTTCTCATTTAGTTTTAATGATGGTCTGGCATTTTGAGTACTTTATGCGGCCTACTCAAATGTCCTTTTTGTGGTATTCTTCGTCGAGTCATTGAGCTCCTTAGGTTCCGAGTTGAGCTACACGATTACTGCTGAATGCTTGCACAGACTGGACAGGTTCACTCAAATTTGTATGGTTCTGTCCTCAGAAGACCATTTTGGACACGAATCTACATAGTCCTCACATGATTTGACCAAGATTATATCTGGACTTTAAAAGAAACTTTGACCCCTGAGTTTGTTTCGCCATTTCTTCTCAGGGGTAAAAAAATAATAACAATAATAATATGACGTCTAAAAGTGATTCCGATATCTTATTTACAGAATAAACAATTTCATTTCATTTCATATTATTTATGCTAATGGTGAATTTCACCAATGAAACTGAACGCGATCAATGAAACGTGAAATTTATACGCCCTAAGTAAAATACAATCAATATTTTCAGTGTGTTGTCTCATTTGTAACTAGTTGTGCTCCGCAACTTCGTTCGCGTGGATGTCGTAAGATACACAATATTCTAAAATAACAGTCACATTTCAATAAAACTCCCTCGTCCCCCGACCTGTCGCCAACCGTCGCGTTGAATCACCAACCCGCGCTATTACTTCGTATTCGCTTAGTGTTCTGACTTTTATCTTTTTGCTCGACTCCTAAGGGTCGTAGCGTGATGTTAAATAGTCTATAATTATCTTCGAGAATTGGGCTACCAATTGCAAAAAGAATTTTTCAAATCCGACTTTTTGTTCATAATTTCATGGGTTTTATTTTTTTTTGCGCGGAACCCTATTTTTCTAAAATAAAAGTAGCCTAAGTTACCCGCCGTAACATCAGTATCAACATCATCATCAACTATCTGCCAGTGAATGTCCCCTCAAAATGGGTTCAGCCATTTCGGAGATTGGCCGGAACAAACAGACAGACAGACAAAAATATTAAAAATTGCTTTCTTGATATAAGTATCGTTTGTACTTTCTTATGCATTTAGTAAAAAGTTGTTATTTTGACGTTACAAACAGACACTTCAGTTTAATTTATTTGCATAGATGTATAGACTAACACAATAAAACTACAAGAGTGTCACTATCACTAACCATTAATAATTATGAAAATCTGGACACATTGGGCTCTATAGGCATTTACTAAGTGAACATAAACATTTCCGATAAATGGCGAATCAAATACGACATGAAAGCCTCATTATTGTGCATGCGGACAAAAATTCGGAAAGGGATTATCTTAGGCCTGACCCAGACATACGCGAACGACGTTACCCCTGTCGACTTTTGACGAACATTGTTAAATCGGCTTTCACCGGCAGTTGACATTTTACAAATTGAATCTCCTTTGATCTTCGCGAAATTGTTTTTTGACTAAGTTTCCGTGAGGTTCTCAGTTCTTAGTGGTTTTGTACAGTGAAAGAAGATTTTTTTTTGACTTAGGCCCACTTGCGTTGTAACGTTACAATTTAGCCCCTCCGGCTAAAATAATACATAAATATAGAAGGGTTGAGGTTGAGCAGTAGCGGTAGCAGAAGCTGTAGCAGTAGCGGGGTCCGGCGATGAGCACTCTAAAGTCCGGAAGTCCAGGAAGCGGCAGGTGATGGGGGCGCTTCAACGCCCTACGCCAAGATGGAGGTAGGCGTTAGCTATATCCCTTTCGGCAATGGTGCCTCCTTCCTTGTGCGGCATTTCAGCATGTGTGGCGCTGCGTGGCACACAGCCACACATCCTGGTCTTCTCAAACTGTTCTTTGAGAGACTTGAAATTAGAGAGCCGGTCTTCGAACGAGCTCGGCCGTACCGAAGTCGACATTTTGTCGGTTTACACACTAACTTTACACGTAAAATAATACTTCATTAAAACACGTATCACATTACTACTAGAGAAAGATTTAATAGCACTTCAATGTTACAGGTACCCTTCTAAATTATTATACAAGGACAATGTTTTGGAATCTGCAGTAGGATGCCAACAAGGTGACCCTCTCGGGCCAGTTATTTTCAGCCTGGCTATTCATCCAGTTATCCAGAAACTAAATTCAAAATTTAACGTGTGGTATTTAGATGATGGAACGCTAGGAGGTGATGTAGACACCGTTTTGAAAGACCTACAGCTTCTCAAAGAGGAATTTAAATCTATTGGCTTGGACCTTAACCCATCAAAGTGTGAAATTTACCTTTCTGACATTACCGACAGACAACTGACTCTAGAAAAATTTAATGCAATAGCCCCACAAATCAAAATTTTAGAAAAAAGTTCACTGCACCTCCTAGGTTCCCCAATTTTAGAAGACAGCTTTTCTCCATTTATCAACGAAAAAATCAAAAACTTCAACGACATTTCGGACAGACTCTTCAAAATTAATTTACATTCGGCATTCACCCTGATTAGATACTGTTGTTTTGGCCCAAATTTTATTTACTTTCTACGTTCTTCCCCTTTATGGAAGCAGCCAAACCTCTTGGACAAAATTGACCAAATTATTCGCAGCACACTAACATCCATTTTAAATGTGGCCCTGGACGACCGAGCGTGGCTGCAAGCCACACTACCCATCCGTTTTGGTGGCCTCGGCGTCCGCAAAATTACCAGTATTAGCTTACCGGCGTTCCTGTCCTCTGTCCACAGCACGGAAAAGTTGACCGAGAAAATTTTAGCCCCCTCCTTGGTTGACTCAGAAGTGCCGTGTTTGACTGACGCAGTGAACGCCTGGAAAGTGGCTTGCCCGGATACAGATCGGCCCTTGAACCTATCTTCCCAGAGGCAGTGGGATGAACCGCTCTGCAGGTTGGTACGGAATAATCTAATTAATACGACCACCAATACTGCTGAGCGTGCCCGCCTGCTGGCTGTGGGGGAGTGGGAGTCGGGCCTCTGGCTTCAGGCGCTACCGTCACCCAACATAGGCACCATGCTGGGTGACACCACCTTCCGGCTCGCTACTTGTCTGCGTCTGGGCGCTCCCTGCGTGGCTCCGCATCGCTGCCAATGCGGTGTCAGTGTCGACTGCCTCGGACAACATGGCCTATCCTGCAGTAAGAGCGCAGGCCGGATAGCACGGCACGCCAGCATCAATGACATCATCCGTCGTGCTCTTGTCACCGCCGGGGTGCCAGCTGTTTTAGAACCCAATGGCTTAGCACGCGACGATGGAAAGAGACCAGACGGAATGACCATAATGCCTTGGAAGGTAGGTAGGCCTTTGGTGTGGGATGCAACGTGTGTCGACACCCTTGCGCCATCCCATCTTCCTAGCACGGCAGGCTGTGCTGGAGCGGCTGCTGCGGGTGCGGAAAACCTCAAACGGCGCAAATACTCCAGTCTTATTGGGACTTATATGTTCGAGCCGTTTGGGGTTGAAACACTTGGGCCATGGGGTCCGAGTGCCCACTTAGTTTTTCGAGACATCGCCAGGCGGTTGGTCGACTCCACACGTGACCAGAGGGCTGGCCTATTTTTTGGCCAAAGAATCAGCATTGCTATACAACGTGGCAATGCTGCCAGCCTTCTGGGCACTTTTCCTGTTGACAGCGATGCGGATGAATTTTTTGATGCCCTCTGATTATTTACCCCCTCCCTTTTTTATATACTTGTACATATTATTATTAGAAGGAAACATTAAAAATGATGTTATAATAAAAAAAAAAAAAAAAAAAAAAAAAAAAAAAAAAAAAAAAAAAAAAAATAGCACTTTACTTAAATATTATTGAGGTTTTCAAATTAAAGCCATTGTTGGTCGACATGAAGGCCCATGCCTTGTTTGCCTCTCTGACAGCCCCGCCAAAATCCTCTTGTTTTTGGGTAGTCGGCCAGAAACAATAAGGCGGTTACAGTGAAGACCTAACCTAATTAACTAGCCTTATAACAGGTTCGTTGAAAATTAAGAACATACAATAGAAAAAGAAACATGACGGATGACAGTTTACGATAAAAATGTCAATGAATGAAAATATTTTGTTTTACAAAAATAGAGAATTACTAATGTAAAATGCAGTTTAGAGAATGTTTTGTAAAGTAAGTACTAGTTAAATGAGTGTCCTGTGATTTCCTATCTAAAAATATTGTTTCAGGTACCTAACAAGAATTATTGAATACAACCAGCCCTTTTACTGTAAAATATATAAATATACTAAAGAAGATTCTGTGAAGCGGAATACCATAGCGTGTTCATGGGTTATCCTATATAACTCGAAGTTAACAGCTAACTCAGGGATAATCGAATAATTCATCTTGCGCCACCAAGAGTTAGAGGTAAACCTAGAGTTAAACTTTTAAATATTTAACCCACCGATGTCGGAGAGTTACGTCGCTAAACTCTGGGTTAGTGTACGTAATGTCAAAATAAATTGACGTTATGAGGTCCCGCTGATAACTTATTTTGTATATTATATTGTTCGACATTATAGTAAGTGAAAATTCGGTACTATATAGCAGGCAATATATTCATGAACTCATATAAAAATAAACACAAATTATAAAAATAAAAAAATTAAAACTTTTTTCCACATCTGACGTTTTTGGAAACCACATAATTATATTCGATTAAAATAAAATGTCATGTTATAAAATTTAAAGACAAGAAAGTATTACGTATTTTAATGTAGTGTAAAAGAGATGGGTATAAAATTTCCATTAATTCAGTTTTGTTCGGATTACATATCAGGCCATATACACTGCAAAATTATTTTATGTTTCGTCGATTGAACTGCAATGTTCCCAACTCACTACTTTTTAGTGGCACAGCACGTAATAAGAGTTAAAATGTTAATTACTTAACTCCGAGTTTACAAACTCTACATTTATTCATTTAGCCCGACTAAACGTGCAAGTGGGCCTTAGGATATTACAAAAACTTTGATATAATTAGCTTTTTATTTCTTACTTTTCCTTTTTCTCTCGTCTCGAAGCAATACTACCTATAAGGTGCGATAGTCTACACTAGTTAATTTGACGCAAGTATACTGTTAAGCTATTGAACAATGGTGGCTCAGTGGTAACGGCCGCGAATTACGAGCTGTAGGTCGCAGGTTCGAACCCAAGCTGGCGCTATACTTTGTGTAAATAAATCATCACCACTACTCTCAAAACGGTGAAGGAAAACATCGTGAGGAAACCGACATGTCCTAGAACCAAAAATTCGAAGAGATGTGACATCAACCAACCCGCACTGGACCCGCAGTGGTGGATCACGGCCTACTCCCTCTCACTGAGAGAGGCATGTGTCCCAGCAGTGGGAAATGTTCTTCAACTTTTTGGAATTATGAACAGCTTTGAGGAAAGCGTTAACATTGTCCAGATACTAGTGTACCTATAAGTTCACCTATGATTGCATAGTCCAAGAGACTGTACAAAACATTTACACAGCATGGCACAAAACTTGGCACATGGCTGTTCTACAATGTTCGGAAGCGGCTTCATATAACGATAATATATCCTTTGATAATATTTATGTGTTGTCTTAGCTAAATCGCTATTTGTTTTGTTATCGTCGAGTCATCGCTAAACGCGGCCCAAGGGTCCCACCATTTGTTATTGTATTCATATTGCGTTACAGGGATATTATTATGCTCAATTTATTGTTTTAATAACATAATATTTCAACCTGTGCCGTATCGCAAACAATAGTTCCAGTCATCATTTTATTTTATTGTTTAACTAGCTGGTGCCCGCGGCTTCGCCCGCGTAGATGTCAATACTTCCTTTGTTGAATCGGATTTAATTACATGGAATTTAATTTGTTTTGCGCGGAACACTAATTCTTTTTCTAAAATAAAAGTAAGCCTAAGTTACTCATTATAACATCAGCTATCTGCCAGAGAAAGTCCCGTCAAAATCGGTCCAGCCGTTTCAGGACAGGATAGACCGGCAGACAAACAGACAGACAAAACTTTTAAAAATAGTTTTTTTTTTTTTTGTTTTATGTACCGTATGTATGTACTTTCCATTTAGTAAAAAGCTATTATTTTGATATTATAAACAGAAACTTTAATTTTATTTATTTGTACGGATTTCCGCAAAAAATGTTTATCCTACCTGCGATGGCGGAAAAACCAAAATTGCCTGAGGTATAATTGTAAAACTGGAAAACTTACTACTTAGTTAATGAGAGTAAATTATCTTGAATATTATTTTCAGTAACGGCAATTCCATTAAACAAATTACTCCATAACTTTGCTACTTTTCTCGAAATTATAATCCTCATTTCTACCAACTGTAAAAACCTTTTTTTATTTGTTTAAAATCCTTGCCCCTACAGTGTTTACTGATTTTTTACAGCAACGAATGGAACAAGCGACATTTATTAAAATACGTAAATAAATAAGTTCCGTCTGAGATATTGGCGGCTCGCCAGCCGAAAACACCCGTTCGAATGACGCGAAATTACAAAACACACTTCGAAACGAAACTACCACCCGATATACCAGTCTTTGTTATTTGATTTTATTTATTGACCTCGAGGTCCTAAACTCGAGGGAAATAATGTAAATCTCAAATCAAACCTCTAGATTGGTAAGCAAGAAGTATTTTTATCATTAATTATGATATAGGTACCTGATAAAACATGTATTGGAATATTGTAATAATCCTACTGGGATTATAACTACTTAACAATTTCAATTACCAATAAAATATTCAATTATTTTTTGTAAACAGACATAAATGTGTAATCTAGACAAATGCTTAATATCGTGCAAGTTTTGTTGCAAATAAAAAAATCAAGCCATTCAGCGTTTAGGAAAACATCACATCAGAAAAACAGGAAATCCTTGCAGATATAGAGATAGAGAGAGTCACTCATCATCACATCGGGCATGAAAGCCAGCCCGGAGAGCATCGTATGTCAGGCATTCTCCATGATAATTTACACCCCAGTAAATGTGTCAGAATGTATTTTTTGCAGCGGAATATGAACATAATAACACTTTTCTTTATTCGTGCTTGTGCTTATTTTATTTTTTCTTTTTGAATGAATGAACGCTTTGATTTTACCGGAAATAATGTATATCGTGAAACATTTATATCTACCCCCTATTTCACGGGACTTAAAAGCGTAACTTGCGAAATGTGGGTGTACTAGAGTACGCCTCTGCCTAACGCTTAGGGGAATACAGGCGTGATGTTATGTTATATTATCTACTATAAGATAGAGTAATAAAAAGTAAGATGTAGGCTTACAGGTTTATTAATAACTAGCTGTGCCCCGCGACTTCGTTCGCATGGATATCGTAAGATACATAATATACTAAAATACAGCCACATTTTAATAAAAACGCCCTCGTCCCCCGACCTGTTCGCCAACCGCCGCCGCCGCGTTGAATCGCCCGCCCGCGCTATTACTTCATTTTCGCTTAGTGTTCTTTCTGACTTTTTTTCTTTCTGCTCGGCTCCTAAAGGTCGTAGCGTGATGTTAAATAGCCTATAACTATCTTCGAGAATTGGGCTACCAAATGCAAAAGGAATTTTTCAAATCCGACTTTTTGTTCATAATTTCAAGGGTTTTCATTTATTTGGGCGGAACTCTAATTATTTTTCTAAAATAAAAGTAGCCTTAGTTACCCGCTGTTACATCAGCTAACTGCCAGTGAAGGTCCTGTCAAAATCGGTCCAGCCGTGTCGGAGATTAGCCGGAACAAACAGACAGACAGACAAAAATGTTAAAAATTGCCTTTTTGTTATAAGAATCGTTTATACTTTCCTATGCATTTAGTAAAAAGTTGTTATTTTGACATTACAAACAGACACTTCAATTTTATTTATTTGTATAGAGTATAGATATATAGATTAGAGCGTGGCCGTCATAATTTTAACTAAACAAAGTCCCCCCCACCGCTTCTGCCTGTCTGTGTATTTGAAAGCAATAAACTCAAAAATTACTGAACGGATTTTATACGGTTTTCACCAATGGACGGAGTGATTCATGAGGTAGGTGTAGGTCTTTTGTGTAAATTGGCTGAAATATGACGATGTTTGTTGAAGATGTGGGAGTAAATCATGCCGACTGGGAACTTTACTGACGTGCGCTGCGTAAACCAATGTAGTTATACGAAACAATGTGTTTTTACCTGGATTATCACATAGGGATAGGGTACTTTTAATTCCGGTAGTATGTTTCCATTGGATATTTTCCGACATCCACGCGAGCGAAGCCGCGGGCAAAAGCTAGTAAGAAGTATAAGTGAAGCTAGTAGTAAGAATTGGGCTTTCTAATGCAAACATAATTTTTCAAATCCGACTGATAGTGACCTGTCACTATCAGTCGGATTTGAAAAATTATTTTCACGCGCTAATCTCTGGATTAGCGCGTTCAAACAGTCAATAAAAAATAAAATGTGTCGGTAACTAATAGAGGTAACAGCACATTTTTCTTACTTTAAGCATTTTTATACCACTCGTAATTTTTAAACCAAAGGTCCAATTTGAATAATTTAAAAAGGAATTTACATGTACTTAATCAACCTTGATTACCAATTTATTTTTTTGGATAAGGATTAATACCACGTTTATGAAAACACCTTGTCAAATAATGCATAATTTTATAACTTTGATTACCATTAAAAAAGTTATAGTGAGCCTACCTTATAAGATAGACATATCAGGGATTGAAAAGGTTCTTAAAATGCCGGTATAGAACCGGTATTAAGTGGTTCTGGGTACAAGAACCCGAACCGGAACCGGAACCTAAATTGGAACCTATAAGAACCTTTATGTTACCGGTTCTTCAAAGCAAGTCCGAATGCCCTTTACTCATACAAATGCATAATGTCTCTAATTGGGCGAAACCAGGAAGGGGTGTAGTTTGTCACTAGCTGCGCTCCCGCAGAAATATTTTCGCGGAAATATTTTGACTCCACTGTACCTACGAGCGGCCGCCGCGCGGGTGAAAAGGACTACCTTTTGCTGACTGTAAATACTCAAATATGTCGATATAACACCTAGTCCTGAGACATGGTTTAATATTCTTTAATTCTTTTGTAATCAGTTGAGAAAAAATTTGATTTCCCCCATCATGCTCGTCATCGTCGTTGTGGTGCAAAGCACAATCTTTACACTCTATTCTTTGTTGTTTTTCAATATTTGCAGTCTTAGGTTGACATTTTTCTTGAAAATTTCTTCTAAGCAATTGCTTCAAATTTAGAGGTAACTCTTGCTCTTGAAGTTGAGTGTCTGTATCGGTATCGGTCACAATACGGGCACGTTTTGTTCCTGAAAGTAAGATACCAAATATAACCAACGTATAATTGGAATAGCGTAATACCTCGGCGGTAGTACCGTAACCCATGAAACTAAACAACCATAAAACACATAATAAAATCATAAAACACTGTCAACAAAATAATAATAATTTATATTAAAAAATCCTCCTCCTTTTTAATAATATTATCTAAGTGAATACAATACGATGAAACTTACCTTTGTCCATTTTATATTAATATATTAACAGTAACTGTAGATTATATAAACTACTAATAATAATTACTGACAATATTTGCTGACACTGTTCAGTACAGACTTCCACTCGCCAATAATCCGAAGGCGAACTGAAAGAAAAGATACGCCAGGCACGCGTCAAACATATCCCATCTTTCTTAGAGAACCTTTAAATCGGATGATACGGAACCGGTATATTGGAACCTTTATTTGGAACCGGTACTTTGGAACCAGAACCAAACCGGAACCTGAACCGGAACCGTACCGAAAACAAGAACCTTTTTAAGAACCGAAATGAAGAACCGGAACCCAAATTCGTACCGGTTTTCAATCCCTGAGACATATGCTATCGCGGACCTTTCTTTGAACTTTATAAGAGAAACAATTCCGTCATACACGATTTTTGCGTAACTTTAAACGTTTACGCAGCGCATGCAACGGAAGCTCTGGAAAGGAATAAATTTTCCCCGTTTTTGCAACATTTTTCATTGATGCTCCGCTCCTATTGGTCGTAGCGTGATGTTATATAGCCTATAACCTTCCTCGGTAAATGAGCTATCCAACATTAAACAAATTTTTCAATTTGAACCAGTAGTTCCTGAGATTAGCGCGTTCAACCAAACAAACAAACAAGCTCTTCCTCTTTATAATATTAGTATAGATTTCCTCATATTATTTGCTAAGCACTAACTCAGCAGAGTGTAGTAGACACTTTAGGGCCAGCGTATGCTTGTGATTTTTAGTCAACCGATAGTTTAGTCGTAGTACGACGATCGTGATCAAACTGATCACGTGACGTGGTCATAGTCCATACTGATTCCCAGAACGATCAAACTATCGCCCGATTCAAAATCACAAGTGCGCGCTGGCCCTAACTCGCGTAGTCGGATTAAAATTGCAATTTTTTCTTCTGCCGTATTTTCTACCTTCAGAAATGTTTTGTAAATACGCTGCTAGTACTTCAGTGGACCGGGGAAATATAGCAAGAACGCCATTAAACGAAATAATGGAATAATAAAAGTTAATTACTTTTACAACGTGTAAGGGAATTTTTTTAACCCCATAGATTTTTTCCATGCTAAAACACAGAAAACTGCTCCCGCAAAAAATATTTTCATCCTTGAAGAATATTTTCAAATAGAGACTTAAGTAGTTTTTTTTTTCTAAATACCTGATAGAGAAATTAACTCGAGAGTTTCTAGGTAACTCCTGAGATTAGTCATATTTTAATCGATTTCAGAAAGGATGAAAAACGAATGAAAAATAATATAATATAACATCACTCATCACTCCTGTATTGGTTGGGCAGAGGTGAACATATATGGTACACATAAAAAATATCTCTGTCTGTGTGTGTGTTATTACCTTGTCTGAAAAATAATATCTTCTTCCTGAAAACCGTTGCAACTTGTAGGCAAACAATCAACAGTAATAAAGTTTTTCGATCTCCTATTGCAACTAAGGTAAGTGGAAGGTACTTGTAGATTCCATCGAGTACTTTTCTACAAGCTTGGACTTTTAAATAAAAGTAGGTAATTGTATTTTGTTTTAAATGACTGCAAAATACAAGGTGGACTGCCGAGCGAGAGATCATAGATGAGTAGCTCTTATCCCTACGAATTGCACTATTGACCTGAATCCGTATAGTTATCAAATCATAACATATTGTCTTAGTAGGACTGGTTTAAAGGGCAGTAAACTAATTATATTTTTTTTAAATAATAGTTTGACTGTAACTTTCAAGTGACTAAGCAAAATTTTATCAAATTGACTAACAGTAACCATCTGTGTCACTGCATAATTAGGTACACGAAGCTCTTAAAGTCAACAAAATAATTTAAAATGCTTCACAAATGTTCACAAAGCACAAATAAGGAAATCACCAAAAGGCTTGTCTAATTAACTATGTGCCTTTCCGTGAAAACCCTGACAAACAGCATCCCGGCTGAAAACGCCTGTGCCAAAAATTCTTAGTGTTCAGTTACGTTCCTTTCGAAGAACGATATATTTCTGTAATTGTCTGAATTGTACGCAAACTACGATTTACAATATTATTTTTATTTGAGATAGGTTTGCTCTTGACTCTAGTCTAGGTCAGAGATGACAGAGACAAAGTCGACGATGAAGCGAGCTTACCCAGAAGAAGCCTGTTCACTCTCACTTTGAAGAGATTGGGGCTGTATGCGTTCGGAAAAACAGACGCAGGTAGAGTTCCACTCCTTTGCTGTGCGCATCACAAAAGACATTTGGGAAACGCTTAGTGCGAATTGGCGGAATAGCAACTAGGTAGGGATGGTAACCTGCAGTGCGTAGTGTGTAGATGTCCAATGGTAGAAGAGGCTCGGCGATGTATAGATTAAAATAACGAACTTAAAAAAAAAATCTGAAACAACGAACATTTAATGAACACAATGATTTGCATTTGTGTGAGTGCACATAGATATAGTGTAGGTGTAGGTGTCCTTTGCTTGGTTTAAACCGGTTTATACAATCGGCACTCACACAAATGCAAAGCTCAGCTTAGGCCTCGCGGACTGTACCTATTTTGTATTTTCCAAAATTCCACTAACATGACTAAGTACCTACAGTTCAATTTCGCCTGAATAAAATAGTTGCGAACTGCGACCACCTGGCAAGGGTCGCTAACTCACTCACTAGATTATGTGGCGGCAATAATTGGGTGACTTCATAACCGGACGACAAACATCAAATGTTCTATTCTAAACACGTCGGGACACGGTTTCATCTCAACTAACGTGACTACATTGTTATGGAACAGGTGAGAATTAAATCTGGTGTTTGGAGTGGAATTGGATATATCTGTCGGATGCATCAGAGTAAATGGGCTGTTACGCAGTGATGGTGAAGGCGGGTGTCGTCATCGAGGCATGGGTACGCTGACATGACGACATGGAATCGTTCCAGGTAGTAAAGGCAACTCAGGAATTGCTGTGGAAATCTTAGGGATGACTTTGCTCAGCAGTGTGACAGGAAAGATAAAAACAACACAATGCACAATGACGGAAATAAATCTAAAAATCAAACTTAAGAGATATAATAAAATTAAAAAGTGCGATTCTAATTTAGTATGAAAGTTAGACCATAGATGATACTTACAGTGTGATTAGTGTCTTAGCTAATTAATATTCAATTCTACACAATAGGCATCTAGTTTCAGGATAATTGGTCGCGTAGCACCTGGTGGACATTAGTGTTACATCACGAATCGACCGATTAGTTATGCATTAACAATTCAGGTTACATAATTGTCAGTTTTGCTTTATGACGGTAAATATATTATAACAAGACATAATTGGGGTTTATTCAGTTTCACTTTTACATACCTATAACAAACTAAACTCCAAAAAAATACACCTGTTTGCACTAGATTTGCTCATACCTAGTTGAAATTTTTCTCGGCGCTAGACTGAGCGTCGAAAAGCCAACAAAGGAACTAGTTCCCGTAATTAAAACGTCAAATTCAATTCGCAATCTCATCTCAGCGACAATCAATGTCAAAAACTTGCCAAAAATGTAGTGAAATTACAGGTATTTTTTTGCATATTAAGGCGAGGTAGACCCTGCGAAGTAGGTATTTAACGCTACCAACTGCAAAAAACTCTGCATGTCAAAACTTTTTGGTTCTTTAATTTCAACCTTTTTTCCGTTTATCATTGATTCTGGTCGATATTTTTTTACCTTTTTATTTCGTGATTCGAATTATTTTTTTCTGACAGATGGGTCCACATTTTTTTTCAGTATGGTGCGTCAGTTGCAAAAAGTTGATTTGTTGATACTGATCCAGTAAGTTGAAAATTTACGTGTCTATATATTTAATACGATTTCTTGTGTTGTATAATAAAAGCAAAGTTGCTTTCGACGTCGCCCTTTCTTTTACTTTCGGTATGTATTCCTGTTATTTTCTTGCCGTAGTAGGATTATGGTTTTGCTGTCTGCGACACCTCGCCGGACGTAATTACGTTGGACAACGATTTTTTACGATATTTTTTATTTACTAGGTAAGTAACGTAGTTTAACTCTCTGCAAACTTTTAATTCGTTGACAAATTTATTTTAAATTTTCAAGCCTGTAAAATACGAGATACCTACCTTGGTTCTCTGATCTCTTTTCTCTTTACCATTTATCTTGTGAGCGTAACCTATACAGCGATTGCAATCGACTTGATAGGACGTCTTTCTTTCTTTCGATATTCGCGTTCTTAACCCTTTCGGACCAAAGTTTTCTCTGTTATTTTTCTTCTTATTTTACATTAATCACCCCGCAACTTTTTATACATTAAATATTCCTATTTTTTACTTTTTATATTAAATTGTAATGTTTTCCTTTTTATTTTTTAAACAACAAAATTAAACGTAAAGTGGTGAAAAAGTCCTTTTTTTTCTTTTCGCTACACTACCTACCCACAGAGCGAGGCGTGCGCTTACGTCGCCAGCGTGAACTTACATGAACCCAAAATGTCTCACAGTATAGGTAAGCGTGTCGTGTTGGCAGTAGGTCAACTCATTGGAACGAAGTTCTTAAACGCGGCTTGGCAGAAATCGTCACTAACGAAAAATGCGCTCATGCTTTCTCCTTTTCAAAGAACGAATGACGAGAGGGTGAAAGTGTGAATTTCAATTCACACTTTCACTCTCTCTCTCTCTCTCTATCAACAGAGACACTTTTCAAATTTTCCTTCATGGGTGTCGTTTTCGAGGGTGCTTAAACCGATAGCAAAGTCAAAATGAAAATCCAAGATGGCGGCCGTGAAAATTTTAAAATTTTCATCATGGGTGTCGTTTTCATGGTTTTAGAGGGTGTTAAAGCCGATAGTATAGTCAAAACGAAAATCCAAGAGGGTGGCTGCGAAAATTTTCTAAATTTTCGTCATGGGTGTCGTTTTCAAGGTTTTCAAGGGTGCTGAAACCTATAGCAAAGTCAAAATGAAAATCCAGGATGGCGGTCGTGAAAATTTTCAAATTTTTCATCATGGGTGTTGTTTTCATGATTTTCGAGGGTGCTAAAGCCGATAGTATAGTCAAAATGAAAATCCAAGACGGTGGCTGCGAAAATTTTCAAAATTTTCGTCATAGGTGTCGTTTTCAAGGTTTTCAAGGGTGCTGAAACCGATAGTAAAGTAAACATGAAAATCCACGATGGCGACCGTGAAAATCATTTTGACTTTACTATCGGCTTCAGCATCCTCGAAAACTATGAAAACGACACCCATGATGAAAAATTTCAATATTTTCACAGCCGGCATCTTGGATTTTCATTTTGACTTTACTATCGGCTTTAGTACCCGCAAAAACCATGAAAACGACACCCATGACAAAAAAAAATGAAAATTTTCGCAGCCGCCATCTTGGATTTTCATTTAGACTTTATTATCGGCTTTAGCACCCTCGGAAACCATGAAAACGACACCCATGACGAAAAATTTGTAAATTTTCGCAGCCACTATCTTGGGTTTTCATTTTGACTTCACTATCGGCTTTAGCACCCTCAAAACTATGAAAACGACACCCATGGTGAAAAATTTCGCAGCCGCCATCTTGGATTTTCATTTTGATCAAACTTACACTTTGAAAGTCGAGTCGTGACGATTTCTACCAGTTTACTCCTACCGCAAGCCGCGTTACAGAATTTCGTTCCTAAATAAGGGTTCCGTATTTCATTCGGACATACGAAAGCCAAAAAAAAACATACTGACTTATTTACATTATGTCCTACGAATGAGTTGTTCGATAAATTAACAGAACAGCCGTGCGCTAGCAAAACGGACATAGATCCTTCCTCGTCAAGGCCCGGCGGGCGACTGAAGCGCAGTACGCAAGCGTACCTATAATATTTTATTATTAAATGATTATTTTGCTAAATGTAACCTCATATTATTCTTCTGTTTGTAATTAACTTTTTACAGATATATTTTTTTGAAGTATTGCTTTCATAAGCTTCAAGCACAATTAGAAAAACATCAAAAAAATCATCGATTAGAGTCCTCTTCCGATTTTTTTTGATCCAGCGAAGATTTCGATGTCATGTTTTGAACCACAAAAAGTCAAAGCACATATAGTAAACTACAATATATGATTTTTTTGGCTTTAAACAATCACGATTTGTTTGTTTATTATTGAATCAAAGTGATGAAATATTGGGTATACGTCGTCTTAAGACTAAAATTAGAATGCGACCATTATTAAAAATATGGTAATTGTCCCTCAGTGCACATTTGGCAATATATAAGGTGTAAATGAAATAACTCCCATCCTCTTGAGGGGTCATTGTACTCATCATTATGAACAACTTTTACTATGGGACCAAACCTGAAATCGCGAAAAAAAATCACTACTCCATACATTTTGACGAGTTATGCGAACATAAATGTAGTGACCAGCTGATTTTTTATGTTAAGGTGTCGCGTAGTGTACGTTAGTGAAAACAGGCATAACTAAAAAGTGAACTAAGCATTTACTGGAAATCAAAATAAAACATCTCATTAAACCTCCAGTATATTTTATTCCGGGTAATTCTGCGCTAATAGAGAAGGGCGTGCAAGTATTAAAGCCTCCTTGCGCTCTATTACCCGCCTATTGTCTGGGGCTACGTTCTAATGGAGTCTATTTTTCGCACTCAAACGGCCTGTGATAACATCGCCGATTTATACAAACGGGTAATCTGAATTATGCAGTGCACTCTCCTGACGACCAAGCCATAATTCTTTATAACTGAAGTATATATTATATGAATGACATGAGGAGTGGCTCGATTAAACGACTTTTCCAGTTTTATAAAAAAAAAATAAGTTTATTGACACAAAATACCAATACATTTAATACTAATGATTAAATGTTAATTACCAATTATTACCAATTATTATAAATGCTGCCAGTCTTCTGGGCACGTTTCCGGATGACAGCGATGCGGACGAGTACTTCGACGCCTAAGTTTCCTTTTATTTTGTATATTTATTTGTATAGTTAGTTAGTTCGTTAGTTAGTGGAAAAATATGTTTTAAGTTTTTTATAATTTGAATATAGGTACCAAATATTTAGTTATAATTCTATTCATTTAAAATAATAATTTATATTAAAAATAGCGATCATTTTATATAATACCAATACATTTCAGATAGGCACATTGGATCTTTGGGAAAAGGTTGCTTTTATAGGACGTTTATTATAAATGGATTTTAGTTTCTGTAAAGTTACGGTATCTGGTCAAGAGTTCTGGGAAGTTCATTTCGAGGTTTATTAGAAAATAAAGAGGAATAGTAACTAAGCTAATTTGAAATAAAATGTTACAATAAACGACGTATTTATTTATCTATGCCTCGATTACAAGTTACATTAAAAAAAGCAGTATGTATAATGTTGTGACTGTTCCTAAATTATCCTAGGCTAATAAAATTTTAGTTTTTCCTTAATGTTATGTTAATATTAGTGTCTTGGTCGGTTTCACCCTTAGGGGAAAGAACCGTGCTCCTCCTTTCCGCACGGTTCTCTAGGACTCGTCCCAGAGTGGTCACCCTCCCATAAGAAATGAATTCACATACAGTATGGGGACCACATAGGTGCAATAAATTATAGGACATACTTGTTATCGCCTTTTCTGACGATATTCAAAAAATTTACGAAATCGGTCCAGTAATTAGGTCAAAAACTATAGTTTTAATTTAGAGCAAATTTGAACACTGCAGAATTGGATCACTAAGTCAATGATTCAATGAACTTGAATCCTTGGACATGTGCGCAAACAAAAAAAAACATGTTCGGCGAACAATGGATTGGGCGCTGTGGTGCACCGCAGGTGGCCAGCTCGGTTGTCTAAACAGAGTGTTTACTTTTACTGAATTTATTTTAATATTTATTTTGTTTGAAAATGTAACTTTTCTAATTTACGGTTTTTAATTTAATATTTAATTTTGCTACACTTCTGTGGACTAGTATTACTTACGGTTTCATTTATTGCATATATGTGGGCTCCATACTGTATACTAAACTGCCTTGTCCCGAAAGCTAAGGGACAAGGAAAGGACACAAGGCGATGTTTGATATGAATCTAAGAAGACAAGAGAGTATGCAAAAGTAATAATATATAATTATGTTTTAGTATAATAAATGTTGTAACGCCAACGTCTCTCCTCTCGCACATGGCCGCAGATATCTGCAACACAGTCCTGATGATGTGAAGGGGGTAAAGGGATCGATACGCTTGCGCTTAAATTCATTATTTACAGCTACGTTAATTCATCTGTTTACAATGTACCCACTTCAGTGAGACCGAGAACAGTTCTACAAAGATTGCCTCCGTTCATGCGTTATGCGTCTTCCTCTTCAAATTGTGGTTGCGGTTAAGAAGAAATGAAAATTCTTGGTTTCTCCAAAATACAAAATGATTTATTTCGATAAGAGTTATTAAATTTTGTACTTTATGAATTTAAAGTTTTAAGACAATGAAGCTTTACAGAGCAAGGTCGCGGTTTTTTGGTGAATGTAAGTCTAAAAGGAAAAAACGAGCGGTTTTTTCCTTTTAGACTTACATTCACCAAAAAACCGCGGAGGTCCTCTCATTGGCCGTCCGAAGATGACGTGGTAATTTTGACGCTCGATGCATAAGTAGGTACCCCGAAAGAAGAGCGCCGAAACCTTGTGTCATAGCAACACGCAGGTTGTCAACATCATGTGTGAACAGCCTCATTGTACATTTTCTGTAAGACCTGACGCATAGAACGTCTGAGGACACTAATAGGACACGTTCCCTAAGCACTATAAAAATCTTAAGACAGAGTACTGCGAACTACTCTACTAACTAGCAGTTGGACTGCTATTGAGGAAGACAAGTATTGAGTAGTTCTAAACGCATACTAATGTAAATGACACTCTTACGGGCCTAGCCCCTTTTACACTGTCTAACTTAGACTACGTCGTCCGCTACCTAACGTGGTCTTAAACCCACTATTAACTTAATAAATAATACTCGATCCATTACGACAGCCCACGGATTTGACGTCTTGGTATTCGCCAAGACTATTTTTTTTTGTTCCGGGGTGGAAAATCCTCATGGGTGTCCTCCGCCCTGGGGCGGGCAGGGGGCTTTGTCAGACTCTTACTGACTAAAAACCACACCGGTGTTCCCTTCCCACACTTGGACCAGGGTTCATGGGAACTTGTGCGCTTTCCACGATCCCCGGCTGGTGCCGGCCCACCTATCACAGGGGCCATCTCAAGCCCGCGGGGGGAGTGAGGTATAAGACTCCCCCCGCACGTCTAATAGGGTCGTGCGTGGAACACTACGCGCCCCCGCCTCGGGTCCTGCTGAATGGGGCCGGCGGACGTCCCCAAGTCCGCAGTCCCTCTGTTAACCTGTTTACGGGGCTGGAAGAGGCCGTTGTCCACCCTCCGCCTACGCCCGGTCCGCTTGCTGTGAGTCGGGACAGTGGTCTCGATCTCCCTCTCCCTTTCCGCAGCCTCCTTCTGCGAAATGTTTTTTGCACTGCACAAGTATTTCTCTGAAATAGTACTGTCATCTGCGTACCCAACAATACCAGGCTGAAGTAGGTCATTGATGTGTAGCAGGAAAAGAGTTTTAGAGAGAACAGACCCCTGAGGAACTCCGGCATCAATAACCATAAGGTCGGAAGAGCAACGCCGTCAACGACTACTCTGATCGACCGTTCACTAAGGAAGTCTGATATCCAGCTACAAAAATCAGCTGAGATGCCACAAGCAGGAAGCTTGCTGAGTAGACCAGCTTGTCAAAGGCCTTCGAGATGTCAAGTTAAGCGATACAGCAAGTGCTTTGCCTTGGTTCTCGATGGCCTCGCCCCAGCAGTGCGTGACATACACAAGAAGATCGCCAGTTGACCGTCCCCGGCGAAAGCCATATTAACGGTCACTGAGGAGATCATTGTCTTCAAGGTAGGTCAGCAACTTAATATCTTAATAGGTTATGTTCAGTACCCTTTCCATAACCTTGCACAGAATGGAGGTAATGGCGATCGGACGGTAATGGGCAGGGTCTGCACGGTCGCCCTTTTTGGGCACTGGTTGTACATTTGCAAACTTCCAGGATTTTGGTACCATCCTTTTTTTTAAAAGAGAGAGGTGGAACAAACGTGTCAACACAGGACAGGACAGTTCAGGCGCACACTGCCTCAACACTCTCGCTGGAATGCCGTCAGGCCCGCTGGCCTTGTTCACGTCTATACTGCACAGTACTCTTCGGACATATTTAATGTGAACTGCGATCTCCAGCATCGACTTGTCACAAGATGTATAGTAGCTTGCAAAAAGAGATGCAAACAAATTTGCTTTCTCACTTGCAGAGTGAGCCAGCGATCCATTAGATTTCATCATTGGAGGTAAAGTGTGACGACAGAAATTCGTTTTAGCTGCTTTAGACAGGGACCAGAACTGTTTACTACCCGGAGGGTGAGAAGCCAGTTTGGCCCCAATACGTCCGACATGGTCAAAACGTGCCCCACGTTTTTACGTGCCCGCTTACTTTTGAGTTTAAGTAGTCTAAAGTCTAGAGACGGATATTGGATGAGTAGGTATTATAATATTAAAGGTTTTAAACTACTGCTTACGTTGCATTGTAGTCACTCGTTTTTTGTAAAATATTTTCACTTTCAGTAGGTAGCAATCATTTTATCTTAGAAAATGTTCAGAATTTAACGTGAAAATCAAACGACACGAATGTAAGTAATCGTATCAGTACGAACACAAAAAAAAAAACGAAAACGAATGAAAAACGTTGTTTGGTAGCCGTAGCTAACAAATTACGTTTTTCAAAATAATAGAGTTTTCTGAACTAATAGGCATCATTTGAAGTCAGTTTCAGACTGATATCAACAGGGTTGATAACATAGCCCCGCGTTTAGATATGCAGTCACTCCCAGTAAAATACTTGTATTCAGCTGCATCCGGTTAGACTGGAAGCCGACCCTAACATAGTTGGGAAAAGGCCAGGCAGATGATGTTTACACCAAGGTATAAAAAGTGTATTCTTCATGTATTGTTGTGTCTACTGTTTTTGTTTACCGTTTACACTTTAAAAAAGTTGTAAAGACTAGTTGTGTACAAAATTTGTACGAAACATGACAGAAATGTCAAAAAAGAGAACAATACATGTCTGAAATAACGTCATCATCGTCATCATCATTAGCAGCCTTGTTGCACCCACTGCTAAGTAAAGACGCCTACCTTTTGTGCCGTGCTTCCTTGGTCTGTGCGAGTTTCATCCTTCTCTGGTCTTCTTTTCCTCAGAAATAATGTCAACACGTGTTAATTAAACGACATGTTTTTGATAAGTTTTTTACCAGACTTGTCGCGGACAAGTTACACAACTTGTTTTTGTATGAGTGTAAACGTGGGGTTAGGATGAAAAAGTGCGTGTCGCTTCATACGTATTTATGAAGGGAACGAAGTTTTCGTTTTCATTATCATACTTTAAAATAATTTCGTTACATTATTAACTTTGGGTCACGGTACCAATTTATTTTACCATGGAATACTTTTTATGATAAAAAGTCTTATGTTAATTTTATTACATACAATACGCTGACTGATCAATACCGTCGACAGTAATCTTAAGTAACCAGTCTTAGTTTTTAAATCACTAAAATATAAACAAAACAATCAAATCGATCGACATGAGACTTGGGATTAGGCAACAGAATAAATAGAAGCCGGGTTCAGTGAGTAGTATCTAGTCACTCAACTCAAAATGACCGTGTATTTGATACAATTTTACTGTAGAGGTTTTACACAAGTAATACAATCCAAGTAGTAGCTATAGTCTAGTCCCACAGTTTAGTGCAGAGCGTTTGGACGCGAGTGGTGGTCCTGACGTTAACTGACTCGTGCAACTCACGTCGTGTGCAGCTCACGCCGCAGCGAGCGCCCCCGGGCACGGCACGGTAATTCTCCGTAATAATTTAAGCGATGCTCCCCATCCAGCGAATTTAACTATACGTAAGTCCGACACATCCGCTTATACATATTTAGGCCGATTGTGTTCCGTTAGTAATGATTGTTAGTAAAACGTGCTCTACGCAGCCAAGCATATTATACGTTGGGATTATGTAATACTTGGCTCAACGCTGGTTCTGCTCCACAACGACGCATAAACTAATTGATTAGCATTTGGTTTTTATTTAGAATGAAACTTTGTTATAATTATTGACAACATCACATCAATTATCAAAAATTATTGAATAACTTTAATTGTAAATATCCTTTTTTTAGCTTTGTAATATTATGTAAACCCATAAAAGGTGCATGTTGTGTTAGCCTGTAAGTATTGTTGCACTTAGAAATGTACTATTAGGAAATAATTTTTAATGTATTTTGTAAACAATTGTTGGCTAACCTAAATAAATAAATAAAATACAGTTGGAGCTGCTGAATACTTAAAAATACTATATTAGCATTGTATAAATTGAATCTCTTAGTATTGTATAATTGCGTAGCACATGTGACTACTATGAACCTACTATAAGGCTACCATTTACTGGTTACGTCTTTCATTGACTTGAATGTGCCCTGGCGGCTGAGAGGATGTCATGCTCACTCTAATGTCTCGCTGATGGTGGCGCGTGTGTTGGATCAGAATGGTTGAGCTGAATGGTGCTAATCCGTGCGTCAGGTTCGTGAGTGGGCGTCGTCAGTAGACACTGTTCATCTCTTAGCTGCCACGGCTTATTTTAATTAATTTTTTGAATATTTTTTTTTTTATTATGTTCTGCACCGTTCTCATATGTATAATTTTAACATGAATGATATAACCAATATTTTGTAGATAACCATATTTTGATTTAAAAGAGTGTCTGTGGAGTTTCTTGCCCGTTCTTCTCTATAGTTACCTACTACGCTTTGGAATGGGCAACTAGCTTCATCTTTCTGACTGACCGACTCCTTGACAATTCAAAAGTACCTGTAATTGGTGTATTTGAAATAAATGCTTTGAGTTTGAATACTACGTCCGATCTCACCTGAGCAATATTATTTTTAGTTGGAAGATGTTCACTACCGCTCCTTGCACTCAACAGTTATAAAAGTAACAGAAAAAAGCTCCCAAGTTCCCACTTCTATCTTGAAGTTTGAACTATTTAATCCATAAATTCAAGTGTAAAAGATTGCCTCGGCTTTTATTATAAAAAGGTTTCACTTGGCCATCCATTTCAGCAATAATTTTCCTACGGCTTTGTAGAGCGCAACCCGGGATTTGGTTAAAACGTTTTCAGCTTTACGGTGAGATTGCTTTCATTTTCATTGACATTTCCAACGCCAACCAAATTATACAATACAAAAAAGTGCGTTTACGTAAGAAGATATTGTAGATTTTAGGGTTCCGTAGTTAGCAAGGAACCTTTATAGTTTCGCCATGTCCACCTGTCTGTCCTTCTGTCTGTCTATCCGAGGCTTATCTCAGAGACTCTTAGTACTAGAAAACTGTCATTTGGCACAGGTATACTTATACATATTAATCACGCCGACAAAGTGGTAAAATAAAATATCGAAAAAAAATATTTGGGATGCCTCCCCTACACATAAAGCGGGGATGACTTTTTTTCTCGTCTATCCTATTGTGTGGAATGTCGTTAGATAGGCCGTTCAAAAATATTGCAGGTGGATGAAAATCATGTTTCGATTCAGGGATCCGTTTTCGAAATATTAAGCTTTAAAGTGAAATTTTTTGTTCAAGTGACCCCCTCCCAGCTAAATGGTTGTACATATTTGGATACGTGAAACATTCCCGGCAGTAGTATATATGTATAACGAAGTTACAAGGAAAACTATCACAGGTAAGTAGGTAGGCTTTACAAGTTAACGAATAATAGTCGGCCAACATATATTTGCAGTTGGAATGTATAAGAGAAAATGTTTTTCAACTACAATATTAAGTTTGTTCTTGGGATACATTCCTCACAACTACGGAACTCTTCGTTGAGCGTGGTCCGACACGCACTTGGCCGGTTTTTCTTATTCATACACATTGTCGCTGAAAGTTTTTTCTCCCGACATACAACCTAAAAATAAAGTACGCAATAAAACCTCACTATAAGTTGAAAATTGTAATAGAAGCGCCCAATGGGAGAAGGACAAGACAACGACGATAAAATAAAAATACAATTGATAGTCATTACGCAGTCGGGAGTTGCTTAATCGAAGCTGTCGAAGTTACTTACTAATGAGAATATATACAATTTCTTTAATGAATTCGGTATGTAAAGTATTTTTCATCTATTTTTTTAATATTTTTAATTTATAGATTTAGTTATTTAAACCAACTATTTTCAATAATGTGGTTATCCAAGCAGTCATTAATTTTAAATAAATTTTATAAATTCTACTCCGAAAAGTATGCTGAATGTTCGGTTTCTTTGCAATGTATAACACAATAATAAAAACCCTGACGTTTTTACTTGACATCAAAAACTTCAAGCATGACACTTGACAGTTGGATAAAGTAATTAGAGGTGGGAACGATCGACACTTGAATCGAACATTTATGAATACTTTAACCTGATAATCAATTATCAAATTAGTAACTCGATTACAGTTAATAATACACCTTACAAAGGACCGGGACTTCATGGTCACGAGATACGTAAAGTTAACTAATAATAATAACCCCACCACCGTATCTCTACGTTGGCGTCGTGGTGGGTCTGTGCCAGTAGAGAAACGCCCGGGTGTCTCCACTGTGTGGATCGCCCGGAGGACACGGTGGAGCATACGGTGGAGGTCTGCCCAGCTTGGACGGAGCACCACCGTGTCCCCGCGGAAGCGATCGGCAGCGGCGATCTCTTGCGTCCGGCCCTGGTCCAGGCCACGGTACGGAGCTAGAGTACATGGAAAGCCATCACCTCCTTCTGCGAAGCAGTAATGCTCGCGAAGGAGGAGGCGGAACGCGTGAGAGAGAGACAAGCTTTGCGCCCTCACGCCCCTAGTCATCGCAAGAGACGCCCTGGGCGTCGGGAATTGGCAGCCGATTCCCGGCCACCGCAGGCGCGGGCTTGCGGATGGCAAGTCATGGGTAGCTCGCCGTCCGGTAAGGACCAGGCCCGAGTCGACGGCGCGTTGGGTTCCACGCGCGCCTCAAAGAGATGTCAGCACCATGGAAGTGGTCCGCTAGGGCCGATGCCAGCCAGGGTTGCGGGATGTTCGAAAGAGTTACCGTGGCCCCGGCACAGGCAACTGAAGGAACACGGGTGGGTTTTAGTCAGTAAAAGTCTGACACGCCCTCCCGCTCCGGGCGGAGAAGTCATTTGATGAAATGGCCAAAATGATCATTCCGGTGGCAGTCCACTTAAGACCGTTGATTGTACCTTAGTAACGGTATCTGTTGATGGAAGGCAATCAACTTCTTGACTATGATCTTCACCATTATCATTAACTACTGGTAAAAGATGTACGGAACCTCCGTCACTTTTATACACACTTGACAGTGTTTGACGGTCAACAGTTGTTGATTCTTTTGTCTATATAAACTTTATTTTTATTTTTTACAATGTATCAAAGTAATTAGCGATCAGTTATACAACACCTAATTCGATAAATGTGTTACACCAGCATTCATAACGATTCAAGTTCAGTAACCGCAATATAAACACTTACATGCGACTTACGCGACCGATATTTTGATACTTTTCAGTAAATATGCAACTTTTATACGGCGAATTTGCTCTAATATAGTATTAACGAGTAGCAGCCATATAGCAGCTTCTTAAACATGAAACTTGGGTAATTGAAAAATCTAATAGCACTATTACTGCACTCACATGTGGTATAAACGAGAAATGGTAGCTACTATATGACTATTGAATAAATGTACTATAATGATAAAAAGTAACGCTTTTATAATATATAAATAATGACAGGTTCAGAAACAAGAAAAATAATCGAGATCTGCTAAACTCGTGATAAAACTCATTTATTCTTTTCTAGTCGATAGCACTAAACTAGTTATTCCATTACTGTGTTCTTTTATATAAATATCTTAATTCATAAAGAGGGCGAGCATTACGCAGGTCCTAGATTTTCGAGCTTATATTTTACCAGGCGCTCGACGCTCGTCTGTTCCTTAAATTAAACAAGTTTTTGTTACAAACTTTTGTCACTAATCATTTTACTCATAAAAAGACGTGAATGTGCTGCTTTCACCTGATTAGCAGGAGATCAACTTAAAACGTCAAGAGAGTAACACTCGTATGTGTGGCACTCTTATAAATCTTCACACCATCCATAATTATGTAATAAATCGACACGACAACTTTACGCCTTGATATACTTTTTCTGAATATTTGATTTAGTTCTATGGTTGGATTTAGTTCGCTTTAAAAAATCAAATTGAGTCAAGGCCACGATTTTATCATAAACTGGGTTTTATATCACGCTGAGACCATTCACTGTCAATGATAGTGACAGAAAGTGCTACAGACTATCCGTCAATATTTATAGTCCCATCGAGTTCGGTCCTGCTTCCGAATGTTTTTCATTCGCTATTCAAATAGTTTTCTCTCACAGCTATTTGCTCGTGGTCTAAGCTTCATAATTTTTTTCCTACTAGCTTTATTTTCTTACCTCAATTCTCTTGGTTTCATTCACTTTGATAAAATCACTTTTTATTAAAATGTTGGCTAAAACACAAATCGACAGCTCACAGTAAAATTCACCTTCAATCGTATTTTCATAAAAGAAAATGTTATTTCTTGAAAATTTTATCCAAAGCTTTGCAAAGGGTGAAGCTAGCGTAGACTTTCTATGTAAATTAAATGTTACGAGGGAAACAAAACTATGGGTTCTACAGCAACTTTTAGGCATAACAACGATTTTCAGATTTTCTCATAGATTAGGTACCTCCGTTGCCTATAGGAAAATGTATGTATCTATGCCGTATAGGAAATTGAACGTTAAAAGATATTTCAAATCAAACGATCAAATAAACAGAACGCTTTATACGCCTTACTAAAGAATTCTTTTCAATTTCACGACTTTAAAAGCGTGAGATTACTCTATTTTAATCAACATGACAGCCGCATAGCTGTGCCTGAAACTCTCAAAGAATGCGACCCACCTGCAAACTCCCTTACTCGCTTAGCGTGAAAAAGGTGCTATAAAAATGGTGTCGGTCTCGTCACTATGTCCTGTTAAAGTTCAGTGTCGCCCGCGCAGTATCAATGCCATCTCGTCAAAAGTATACCTACTGCAAATATTTACTATTTTGTATCATGTATAATTTTAAGCTATTTAAATATCGGCGACTATTTTTAGAGGTGATGTTCTACTTCTCATACATTTGGCAAAAGATAATTAGAAAACGGATCGGTTATTATGATTATAAGAAACATACCTACCTACTGATCTAGTAGTTACTATGTTTTACACTATGCCATAAAACTCATCAAAACTTTTAATTTTGTAACCATACCCTAATAGTCTTAGATTTATTTTCTTATTATAATTAAATTCACCAGGACCAATAACCGATATCAATAAATAACTAAATTACAAACGAACTACGCAGTTTAACAAATATAATCAATCAGCCAAGTGCGTGTCGAACCACGCACAATGAAAAGTTCCGTACTTGGGATGAATTTATTCCAAGAAAAAACTTAACATTGTTGTTGAAAAACATGTTATCTCATACATTCCAACTGAAAAGAAAGAAAGGAAAACTGCACAAACAAAACGCACATTACAAAAAAAAAAATACATAAAATACACTCACACAAAGTAGCCAAAAGCCTCGTATAACTGCAAATGTAAGTTGGCCGCCTATTACTCGTTAATTTGTAAAGCCTACGTAGCTGTGACGGTTTTCCTTGTAACTTGTAACTGCTGTGAAAATTTTCGCATATCCAAAAACTACCGTTTAGCTAGCTAGGGGGTGGGACACTTGACTTTACCAAAAATTAGCACTTTAATGCTTCAATATTTCACAAACGGATCCCTGAATGAATGAATGAATGAAATGCATAGACTCCAGCGTGGTTTATCCAGACTCAATTACTCGAATTAACCCAAAGATTCACATTAGTCCCTGTAGCGTCTGTAGTCCATGTTTCATGGGACTACATAGGCCATTGCATATCAAAGAGTAAACCAGGGGGCGCGATAATGGTAGGGAAGACATGCCCTTAGGATATGGAAGGATTTTAAGAGCCTGCCGGGTATGCACCCTACAGCAAGCAATGGAATTGTGGAGAGACGGGTAATATTTATCTATGGATGGGCATCTTTTAACGACGTCGCCGCCAGGTTGTTTCAAGTCCAGCTTCATCGGTGAATCATTTGGCGGAGTCACTGCTATGCTGTATTATATGTTGCTATTCCCAAAGTCTTCGTCTGAGGTCTCGCTACTATCCTTCCTTACTAGCCTTCTTGATCTTATCTCGGTCTTCAGCCGTGTCCATACAAAAATTAATTTCCTTGTCGAAGTAAGTCATGTCCTGTTTTAAGTTGTCATTACATGCGTAAATAAGTCGGCTAACTTTCTTCGATTTGGCAAGTCGAAGATAGCGAAATATAATGAAGTCTTACTCGGAATTCACCGAACCAAAAGGAATATCTGTCGCTTTTGTTCTATCCTCATGACCCTTTTTTTGCAGCGGATTGTGTACTACCTGAGTCAACCGCTTGAAGCTCGTCTATTTCGATGTCTAAAAATAGAATGCGCTTTCACAAAAACAAACGATTTTGCAACACTAAATCACCGTACTGCACTGCACATAATATGATATTATTATAAAATGACTTCTCCCGCTCTGAGCGGAGCGGGAGGGCGTGTCAGACTTTTACTGACTAAAACCCACCCGTGTTCCTTCTGTTGCCTGTGCCGGGGCCACGGTAACTCTTTCGAACATCCCGCAACGCTTAGCACACTTATAACACGGTTTAGAGATGCAAGTTAGCTGCCTGTATACCAAATAGCCTGTTCGGCTGTACTAAAATTGTACTATTAAACAGACATTACCTTCAAATGTCCTTATAGTTTGCCCCTAAAGGATAAGGGCATTATTACGGTGAACCAAGGGACAATTGTTTACTTCCACCATGACATTGTTTGTCTCTAAACCTCTTAAGTCAAGGCTTTGTTAGTAAGGATTGTTCATCCTTTGAGGTGCTTAAATATTAGCAGTGGACTTACACCCGGATCCTGAATTGAGAAGTTGAAGTTGAGAACTTATCAAGCTCTACTTTCACCTGAACTTCAAATTATCAATTCAGAACACGGATGTAAGGCTATACTGGTAATGTAACTAAATTTTTAATTAACAAATTAATGTTCATAATTGTTTGCGGTTTTAGATTCATGACCTCATCACTAGAGGAGGTCGCGTGTCTAACTTTGTTCAATTCCGGAACACCGGTAATAATTTAAACGGTAGATACTATAAATTATCAAGTTAACTCCCGAAGCGCCTTGTTCTCGGCAAGTAATAGAAAACCGTAGACCGTTTTCTCTTACTGCTTAGTACGTATGTACCATGGGAGAAACGAACATCTGTACACCGTAAGGACTATTCTTGCTTGCAGCGCTCGACCGCTATAGTAATGCTTGCTAACATATGTGGTCGTCGTTAGCGCGGGATTTTGTTTTCAAATTAGTCAGATGATGATTTCCCATCCACAAAAAAAAAAAAAAAAAAGTGCGCTGAGTGGTCAATTCTTTTACATCACTCTTTTAATAAGCCATAAGCCAAAAGCTGGAGAGGCTTTTATTTTTCCTAGCCTGCTCTTTCCCACTTCTGAGCAAAGGCCTTCCTCCACTCCTTCCATCTAAAGGCATACGTCTACAAAAAAAAAAAGAATATTGGCACACTATAATATTGTGGACAAAATTTTAATTTTGCCTGTATGCTAAATAGCTTGTTCGACTGTACACAAGAAGGGGCATGTTCATGTTGCTTAGAATTCCTACACGTTCTTGCGACGTAAACAGAAAGATTAAAAATCCGCAATTCATTAGGTAGGTACAGTAAATAATATGATTATTCTTTTTATAAAAATCAACTTAATCTTTACCACAATCCTAATATACAAATTAATAACTCTTGTTGACAGGCGAATTGATAAACTATATTTAGCTACATACTTACACGGTTATTTTAAATTGGCTAGCTAAACTCCGCAGACGCGATGGGTATCGATATCTCAACACGATAAAATAAAAAATAAAATATTAGATGTTTTTTTTTTTTTGGGAAGTCAACGACAGTTGACAGTTAGTGTTGTTACTTGAAGTATGAGTTGAGAAAAATTGTTTTTTAAACTGATATCTCAACTGACTGGACTACAATAACTGCGGTCGATTGATTGTCTGTATATTACAGAATATATTCAATAATCATCTAGGTATCATCCTAGCTTAATGTCATCGGTCATCGAATGGCTCTTCTACCACCATTATGTGTTAGTCCGAATGTAAATTATTGTATTAACACTATTAACCTTATCATATTTTTATTCAGTGATTCAAACAACCGTATTGTATAATGACAACAATGGCGAATGCGAAGCGACAATCGCGTGGAGAAGCGAGTGATAGAACGTGAGTTCGACCTCTACCCGCTATTTTTGCTTAGCAATCTTTTTAGAAATTAGCAGTACTACAAGTAAAGTCAACATCTGCCTAGCCTTTTCTCAACTATCGTGAGGTCAGCTTTCAATCTAACCGGATGCCGTTGAATACCGGTATTTTACATGGAGCGACTGCTTATCTGACCTCTACAGCACAGTTACTGGTTGATACGATATCCGTTGGTAAAACTGATTCGAGCTTCTGACGACCTGTAACGACTGTCAAAGATGCACGAATGACAGCCAGGATCGAGGCACGGGTCTCGGTATGTAAAGAGAGTCATCTCAAAACCTCTCTCTCTTGAATTTGTATATAATGTATATATATAATATAGGTATATATTGTAGTAAATATGTATGTATGTGTATTATAAGTTTATAACTTATTTATGTACAAATTGTCCCATTCCTAACAGAGCACCTGCCATCTAATCTCTTCACCACCCTTGGTTGACTGGTAGAGAATGCCTAAGGCATTAAGTCCGCCTTTGTACTTTTTTAAGTGTGAAAAGATTAAATAAATAAATAGTCGATCCGAACCGACCTCGCCAAGCGTAGCTTAACCTGATGAATCGACCCGTGCAGCTGTTATTACCTACTTAGCCACGAGCCCCTACGGACTACAAGTAGAGTAGATTCTATATACTTACTTACATAGCTACAAATCGTTTGAAAGAAGTAAAATTTATACAAAATTTATTATAAATGAGAAAGGGATTTTGTTTCTTTGTTACGCTTTCACGCTAAAACGGCTATACGGATTTAGATTAAATTTGCCACATGAGTAGATCGTGACCTGGATTAGGACATGATCCTTTTTATCCCGGTAGTACGTTCCCGTGGAATAATTAACGACCTCCACGCGGACGAAGCCGCGGGCAAAAGCTAGTATTTATACAAGGTAAATAGAATTACTCACCATGGTGTGGTATCAAACAACTGTCATAGTTACAGTTCTAGAGTTCAAATCCATTTAACTGCAGTAATAACCTTCCCAGGATTTATCTTGGGATGGTTATTACTGCAGTACGTGTTAATCTCTTCAACACAAATGTTAGTTTACTAGTTTACATTATTACCATTGTAATATTTAATGTACCTTCCTCTATCGCACCTGAGGATATTTTGCTTCCTTAGAATAGGAATTATAACAGAACCATTTTTATTCATAATGGTTTATGTTAAAAAATATTATTTTGTTTACCTTTTTAGGGTTCGTACCCGAAGGAAACCAAACGGCACCCTGTTACTAAGCCTCCGCTGCCCGTCCGTCCGCCCGTCTGTTTGTCAGCGGGCTGTCTCATGAACCATAATAGGTAGACAATTAATTTTTTTTTTCTTATTTGAATTGGGTTTGCTCTTGACTCTAGTCTAAGTCAGAGGTGACAGCGACAAAGTTGACGATGGAGCGAGCTTACCCAAAAGAAGCCTGTTCACTCTCACTTTGAAGAGATCGGGGTTGTATACGTTTGGAAACACAGACGCAGGTAGAGAGTTCCACTGCTTTGCTGTACGCATCACAAAAGACATTTGGAAATGCTTAGTGCGAATTGGTGGAATAGCAACTAGGCAGGGATGGTAACTTGCAGTGCGTCTAGATGTCCGACGGTAGAAGGGGCAGGCGGAATATGATCGTGGAGTTCTTGAGCACACTCACCGAAGTACAATCTGTAGAAGACCGACAAGCAGGCAACCTCGCGGCGATGAGCCAAGCTGTGAAGCTTGGCATCCACCAGTTTTACGTCGCCAATGAGCCTCTTAGCTCTGCGATCTTCATAGATTGTGTATTTCTATTGCCACTATAACAACATTTTTGTACGAGCTCTATCGCAACAATGAATTTGAAACTGCTGTATATTATGCACCATATACTGTATTTAATCAACAAACACTGAAATCACCGATTCATAAGGTATTTTGTTTAAATATGGGCGATTCTCTGCAACTGCAAAAAATAACTTTTTAAGACATAGTTATCATTATGAAATACAAAGTATCCTTGCAATTGTTAAAATTGAAGGTGAAAAATATTCTTCGTTCAGTATTTTTTTATATATACATAGTTTTAAATATTGTACGGTGGTACGGAACCCTTCGTGTGCGAGTTCGACTCGTTTGTGGCCGCTTTTTAAATGTTGCAATGTATGATATTTAAGACTTTTCATTGTTTTCTTTTTACTTTTGTATATTATACTCTGCCTACCTTTACGATATAGGAGCGCATGTTCTTGACGCAAGGTTCCTGATGTACGTTGACGACACCAAGATTTTTATGACTATAAGAAACACGTCTGACTGTGAGAAGCTACAAAACGACTTAAATAGATTATCTAACTACTATATTATCAATAGAATCAATGTGAACGTTAGCAAATGTCAGACTATAACCTTTACTAGGAAGCGAAATTTCATTACTACAATCTTAGTGGTAGCAATGTTGTGCGTTGCGATGTTATTAAGGATCTTGGTGTCGTCCTTAACTCGAAACTTCTGTGTTCGGAGCATGTGTCCTGTATCGTCGGCAGGGCATACAAAATCCTTGGATTTATTATGCGTACATGTAAATTATTTACTGATATAAATTGCATCAAGGTACTTTATTTTGCGTACATACGCAGTATATTGGAATACTGCAGTAATATCTGGAATCCGCACTACTTGGTTTATATACAGCAGATAGAATCAATACAATCTAAATTTGTTAAATACATTAATTATCGTAGTGGTTTTAGATCTGCAGATTATATGTTATCTTGTAAACATCATAATATGCTGCCACTCGAGAACATACGTATGATTCTGGACATCCTATTTCTTTATAATTTCTGTAGTGGGGATATTGACTGTACTGTTTTAAGTAATTTAGTTATACGATTGAGTGTTCCGTCTCGACGGACTAGGCACACACAGTTATTCGAAGTACCACACAGTGGTACAAACTACGCTCAAAACTCAGTCAATGGCAGGACGCTAAGTAATTATAACAAAAGATTCTCTCATCTAGATATATTTAATACTAAAAAAGGTACATTCAGGAAGCAATTAATAATGTCAATATGTGACGAACTAACAAATACATCTAAACGAAATAAGTAAATACATGGGGTTGTACAGAAGGTATAAGACAATCACCACACACACACACTGCTATAACATACTCACACACCCACTTTAACTCCTCAGGCACACACACTTTCACACGCTGTATTCTTAGCTATGTAAGTATTGATATTAAATTGTAAATCCTTAATTGGCTGTAGGATTAGTTAAAATAGTTTAGGTTAAGATTGTAAAGAGCTGTGAATTTTGTAATAAATAAATAAATTATTTAAGTTGCGCAGCAATAAAAAATTTTCTCGCATTTATAAACATTGTTAAAATCAATCAACTAAGCTGAGAATCAGCACTTTTTGAACGTCAATTACATAAGAAAGTCCCCGAAAACGCCCGCCCTTCACCACTTCCTGGTGCCTGTGCCTGGTTCCTGGGAAGAAGAAGTGGCGCAAACTCAAACTCCCCAGCAGCTCTTCGAGTATTTCGTATTTTTAATCCCTGAAGGACCTTCTTTGCTCTCCACACATGCAATCTCAAGTTATGGCATCCCTTTGTATTGCTATCACATAACTATCACGACACAAAAAGGTAATATAAATGTGCTTGACATGACTTCAGGCGACATTCTCACGCAGTTTCCCTTAAGCTGTTATTCTATCATATTTTCGCGGCCTATAGGATAAATTTGACAAATGGTTATAAGTTGGGCAAATAACGGAAGTTTCTTTTATTATCAGAGCGTGACGCAGTTACAATAAGTTCCCTTTACACAGTGAATTTGCCGGTGACCAATAACAGGATGAAAGTTTGTTCTGTAAATACGAAATCGCTGATGTATGAAAATATTCGGACCACAGCATTTTTATCAGGATTCCGGCGCGATGCTCTCCGCAATCACGTTCTTGAATTATTGTTTATTTTTTTTTTTGTATTTTGTGGCGCAGTTTTGTGGTTTTATTTTTATTCATTGTTTAACAGTGTCCGGGTTTTTAATAAAAAATGTTGTCAAACAAATCTTTTTTTCACTTCAACAAAAATTTAATACTCGGCAATAGGCTCGCCCCCTATTACATGGGACTTAAACATAACTGGCGAAATGTGGGTGTACTATAGGTATACCTCTGCCTAACCCTTCGGGGAAACAAGGCGTGATGTTATGTTAGGTGAATACTACGTAGTTTAATTGCTTAGCGGCGATTCTTTCATCATTGAAAAGCTTTTCTATGATGTAAACTTGGCACACACTCTTTAAATTTTGAAGTAGTTACCAGTCAACGATGATCAAATACTACGACTCGTAAGATAAGCTGTTGTACCATTTAATTAACATTTATTATACAATTGTGCACCAAGATGTTTGACCGTGGAGTATCCATGTGGAACTTGTTGAGCTACTATCGAAAAATGAGGCATATTACAATACTGTGTTTTGTATATACTGTAATTGACCTAGATTTTATTATTTTTGTACATATACATGTAGAAAAATAATAAAATCTAGATATATTCTGCTATAATGCCAAAAGTATTATTATGTAAATGTACAGCCACATTCCAGAACCAATAATCATTTCAATAATCTACTAAACAGTCTACCAAAAATCTCGTAGGGTGAATCGAGATTCCTAACGCACAATAACCACATTATAATACAAAAAGAATAGCATAAAAAGATATTTATTCTCATTCCTCCTTCTCTATGGAATACATTCAAAATGGCAGAGGAAAATCTCCCAATTTCCCATAAGCCGAGGTTTAATCCTCTATGCATACAAAATCGCAACGTATAAAATAATAATTGTATTTGGTCGCTGCTGTAGACTCGAAGCACAGTTCCACGTGTTATATGTTATTTAATAATACGAATAGTACATTATTGTAAGTGGCCATAGCTAATTAGTTAAGATGTAGACGGATTAGTATAGTACCAAATATTCATTTCCAGAAAAAAAATATTCGGCCTTGCTGATCACATGTGTTAGAAGGACGTTTCTGCCCACTCCATCGATAATTAATCGATAATCTTGGTCATTTATTTATTGTAATATACACAATTCTTAAATACAATCTAATACTAATATATATATATATATATATATATTAAGTACAAGGGGCTTGTGGCTAAGAAATAACAGCCGCACGGGTCGATCGATTAGGTTAAGCTACACTTGCAGCGGTTGATCCGTGGATGGGTGACCATCTTTGCACATCAAGACCCCTCTGTGCCTCGGTAAGCACGTTAAGCCGTTGGTCCCGGCTGTCATTCGTGTATCTTTGACAGTCGTTACGGGTCGTCAGTAGCCCGAAATTCTGACAACCGGTCTTATCAAGAGGTATCGTATTACCCAGTAACTGGGTTGTGGAGGTCAGATAAGCAGTCGCTCCATGTAAAATACTGGTATTCAGCTGCATCCGGTTTGACTGGAAGCCGACCCCAATATAGTTGGGTAAAGTCTAGGCAGATGATGATATATTATGTACAAGTTTATAAAGAAAAAAAAGGGAGAGTTCATTGAGCATCAAAAAATTCGTCCGTATCGCTGCCAGTGGTAAAAGTGCCTAAAAGACTGGCAGCGTTGGCACGTTAGATGGCAATGCTGATTCTTTGACCTAAAAATTGTAATATTTCATGACACCCTCAGATGGGGATGCCCTATTTGTTTTCTCCGTGAATCACAGACTAAAGAAGGATTTGTGAACTCAAATTCAAAGCATTTATTTCAATTAAACCAAATAAAGATACTTTTGAATTGTCAAAGAGTCGGTCAGTTAGTCAGAAAGTTGAAGCTAGTTGCCCATTCCAAAACGTAGATCTCTATGGAGAAGAACTGGCAGGAAACTCCAAGGACACTCTTTTAAATCAAGATTATTATAAAATCCTGGGTACATTACTCGTGTTGCTTCTTTATGTGAGAACAATGTAAAGAATTACAAACAATTCAAAACATAGAATTGAAAATAAGCCCTGGCAGATAAAAAAATGACCAGTCTCAACTGACGGCGCCCGTTCACGAACATGACGAATGGATCAGCACCATCCAGCTCAACTGTTTTGTAGGGAACCAAATGATCCAAATTGATTTTTTATTTTAAATCTTTTAGGGACTATATATGCGATTTGAATCGAATTTGGAATGTGGATATTGTTAGTAAAAGTTTCACTTAGGTACCAAAGATATCAATCACGAACATTGTATGAATAAGTAATAGGCTGTTTGATAAAGTAAACCGCGCGGGAGCCAAATAAAAAAAAAGTTTATGAAAAAATAAAAAACCCGCGAAATGCATTCCGCCTTCGTTCGTAATTATTGTTTACTCAAATTCGGACTTTACTTAGTTTTATAAAAAAATATTACATATTTCTATGATATGTCTTATTGTTGCTAATTGTATTTAAATAAATATACGTACTATTGTTATGCATAAGTTGCACTTACTTATTTTTTCATAGTGATAAAAAGTAGAATGTCCACCATTCGGGAGCAACACTATTTTACAGTCCTACCAACTTATCTGTGAACTGAAAGAGGACGGCACCGTCGATTCAGTGTTGCTAATTAATATAAGGTGCCCAAAATTGAGTAAGTTTTCAATAAGGAAATTTCACATTAGACATAATCGTTTAATAAGAATTACAGTTTTTACAAATTAAAAACAATGATACCTATATAAAAATAATAAAATAAATTTGATAATTTACAGTTACGTAGGTACGCTAACAGTTTAGTCTCTCAGCAATAAACAATGGCTTTATCTAAAAAGTAATCCAATGAAGTGGAAATTCAGCAGATAAAATGTTCCACGGGGGGGATACAACTTTCATTTAATGCGAAGTTAAGTAGGTACCTACCTTGCAAGAGGTACATGGATGTCTAGCATTTAGTTATGACCGTACCTAACCCCTAACACCAGATTTGACTAATTATAATTAGCAGTGGTACCTAGTGGTAGTGTAGTGTAATAAAAAAAACAAATTGCTTTACAATGATTTATTGAAAACCAGGTTTACAGTAATTGTAATCTTTAGATAAACCTGCATACACCACTTCATCCTGGTTGTGAGGCCATACTCCGCTTATTTTCGTACCATTATCATCATTATCACAATCGCTTTCGGTTTCAGTGTCACTTACCACTTCTATAATAAAAGGTTTATCTAAATACAAATCATGTTTTAAGTATTCTCCTTCTAACCTGCAAACGTGTTTACAATGCTGTGCCCACTCATGAACTGTAATAGCGTCAAAAGCTTCTCTAACGAGGCGGGGAATTTCAGCATTTTTGTGCTCAATATTTACATCAGCAACTTTTCTTTTCATTGTGCTCCATATGAGTTCAATGGGATTGAGATCACAGTGATAAGGTGGTAAATATAAGCATTTGTGTCTATTGTCTTCTAAAATTTTTTCAATCTCATATGCAGGTTCAGGCTTGTTTCTCTTAATTATTTCTAAAAGCTGAGGTTTAGTCAAATTCTCTCCGTAGTCAATTTTATTTTGGGTCAACCATACTAACCTGTCGCTGCCGAAATTCGTTTGTATATTTGATTATATGGAATAATCGGAGACCCCGCCCGAGCTTCTTCTTCAAAAAAGGTTTTAATCTTTAGAATAATGTTTCGAGCATCACTTTTAATAGCTTTCGGCATATTTAACTTTATAAATTCATCAATGTCACGGCAAAACAACCAGTGTACCCGAATGTAGTATACACTGACTCGAATCGAATGACATTTCAACATGACGGCCGTAGTTCCAATTTTCGCCATTTCACAGATAAGTTGGTAGGAGAGTACTTTGAATCCCTCGCTGCGCTCAGGATTCTGCTCTAGAATCCTTCGTTCCACTCCGAATTCAAAGAAATACTCTCGCCTTTAAAATAGTTGTTTGCTCCCTTGGCAAACAATCTACTATTTTATTACAGTTCCGCCTTCGTTGATATGAGATTTTTTGTTGCAATTATAATATCCGACTCTGATTTTCATAACATTGGTGACACTCACCCTTTAACAAAAAAGTCAAATAATGCGAAACATATAAATAAATCACTGTGAACAGTGCTGTTGACAGTAGTAATATGGCCCGTCGTTGGATAATTTAATTTTGTATTGAATGTTCAATCTCGCTCCATCATGATAGCCGGAGGCTAAGTATTTTTTAATTGCTTGCTTTGCTTTGATTGTTTTTGATTTGAAATGATATCTTTATTTAACACATTGAAAGCCAGCGTAGCAGACACAACAGATTTACTGTCTGTAAACCGCATGCGTGACACTCAATGTTTTCAATTTTTGAGGACAAAAAATGCCTTTTTAAAACCGTTACCAAACGATCAACTGGATCATAATATCACGTGACGTTTTGTTCATAAAACTGTTTATAGTATAAAAATAAAATGATGGAAGAACCTAATAACTTATCAGGACTTAGTTGCGTGCTCGTTCAGTCCAATTGCAATCTAATCAGTGCTACGGCGTAGGCACCGTAGACTTTTCCGTAGCAGAGAGAGACACGTAGCTCCCATACTATGAATACATTTATGAAACTGCTAGAGGCGTCCCGCTGCGCTACCTAGAATTTCTGTCCTAACTTTCATAAAGCTGTGATTTATTTGACGATTATGACATTTTCAGAACAAAGAAATGGGTTTGAGTGCTGAGAAAAATTTCCTGGAATAATATGATTCAGAAATAAACGAGCAGTTTATATGGACCATTAGAAAAATGTAGGTGTGAAAAACAAAAGTAAAACCAGATTTTCAAATCCTCTGTCATCATAATTTAAGAAGCAACCCAAGCATTGTATGAAGTTAACAGGTATTCCTGTTTCCCTAATTTGACAAATACCTAACAATGTTGATGTTTGAACAAACTATTCTCAAATAGGTGTGCAGACGTATTCTGTAATAACAATAATAATATGTTCCGTGCGACAGATATCAAGCTTGTAATCAAATCAGAACTTTTGCCAATTACACGTCTCATTTGCAACGATACAAACAATATAAGTTGACTACTTTTATTCCAGCTCATGCTGAGCCTTGTCTGTTGATAATTATTTTTTTGGCTAACGTAACAAAGCTTGGGTCTGCTCAATTAGATATCATTGAAATTGTAAACACAGGTAAGGTTCTTGCTTGAGACGTTGAAATGACGTTTTTTCTACATTTTTTGGAGCAACACCCATTGTAAAATATCCTGGTTGCAATTTAAATAATAAAAATAATTGGGCTCCTAAATACACATAATTTTGAGTGTTATAAATACAAATAAATAAAATAGAAACAAACTGTTTAATCAACCACACGTTCACATTCAAAATTATTGTTATGTTAAGTATCGTCGATGATGCTAATTATATTTGATCGTTTGAAGGAGGTCGTAGTGTGGATAACAAGGGGTCGGTGACATAGTAAAATTAAATTAGGTACGGGAGACATAGGAAGGGTCAATTTCTATGTTGTAACGTTATACGATCCTTGTAACATACTCATATAAATTAATAGAGTCACCGGTAATAAGCTCACCTTGTTAGTCTTACGACATTTATTTTTCTAGAGAAATGTGACAATATTAATCAGAATCTTTCGCAGAGTTTATCGGAAGCTGTAAAAGCTGTAAAGCTGGCGACTTTTCCAAGGATAGGTATGTATCTTGAAAAGTGTTTTTGTAATGAAGGGTAGGTTTCCGTGGTTTAATTCCGATATCCGAACCCAAACTTGTCCGTGATAAAAAGAAGCTTATATTTCTAAACGCAATAATGTAGCCTTCGTTTACTGTGTACTTATTGGCTCATTTTACGGTCCACATAAATAGATCCCTTCACTATATTGCCATACCACGGTGACAATCCTCTTTTACCGACTTCAAAAAAGAAGTAGGTTCTATGTTCGGCTGTATGTATTTTTTATGTATATTCACCGATTTCTCTGTCAATATTGTAGATCGAAGTACCATATGTACGTTCATATGCATTTAGTAAAAAGTTGTTATATTGACATTAGAAACATACACCTCAATTTTATTTGTTTGTATAGATATATAGATTTTTATGCCTTAAAAATATTCGTTTAAAAAAGATTATGCCAAGTGTGTTATGGCAAATTTTCGGAACATCAAGATTCTGCCAGATAGAGGGAACCCGATTCGATTACTTTAATAAAGTTGCTAAGCAATTTATGCTCTTCAATTGTGAAGAGCATAAATGCAAGCAAGCAAGCTGTGGTGGCTCTCCTGATTCTTACCAGGAGAACAGTAATATTTTGTAAAAGGTGATGCGCAGTTGACATTAGGCTATTGTAACTTAGATAAATTACAAACTGACTCACTAAAAAATTAAAAACGGTTTTCAAAAAAAAAAAACAACCGACTTCCAAAAAACACTACAAAATGAAAAATAACTTTAATTTCGGAAGTCGGTGGCAAAAAACTAAAATATAGATCCAAAGACACCGACTTCCAAAATTTTTGACTTAGTAGTGTTTTTTATATTTAGATTAGTACCAAGACCTTCCGAATATAAGGATTTGTAGAATGTTTCCAATCTCTTTTCATGGCTACATAACGAAATGCCTGAATTTCGTTCGTCGTCTAACAACTCGTAATCCTACAATTTGCTATGCGTATCTCTACGAACATTTTGTTGGTTTCAGTGCGTAGCGGAGAAATTTATTGCTAACATACGAACATTTATTTCCTAAGTGATTAATTGTCTTCTGGTTACTTAGTTCAGGTCCAAATGGAATATAGTACGTGCAGTGATAATATAATTTACTTAATCTAGCTGCCTTACTATCGTGTAGCAATTAGAGGGATCTGTGGATAAATACAGACATATTTTAGCAGCACTGTTTGTATTGTCTGTGTGGGTAACTTTGAAAGTGGAAAAAGATAGACCAATTCGTTTAGAGGTATATGCTCTAGACATAAACACTGATACATTACCTACCTACACTAAATACTATCAGTGATAGAAATCGGTCTATGTTCGTAGAATATCGATTCGTCCAAACACTTTTATTCTGAAAAAATATTTTCCCGTTGATTTATTTATGGAAAATAAACAAAGGATGAAAAGAAATTACGTTTGATAGATATGTTACCGGCCAAACCCGATTTTAGGCCAAACTAGTTTGTTCTAGGCCAAACCGGTTTATCCAACGCGTGATATGTTGTAGCCAACTAGCTTAATTAGCCGTTTAGTTAACAGCCTAGCCTTTGGAAGTAGCGCTCGCCGGCCGCTGCCGCGGCACCGCTCGCTTCGCTCGCTCGGCTGGCGTGCGGTTGGTCGGTAACAGATATATCGCAGTGCTTCTAATAAAAACAATGAAGCAAGCTGCTTTGACTTGTATTCAGAAATCAAATGGAACTTGAAGGTATGTCTAAATGAAATAAAATAAATTAACCTAGCTATATTAACCAAGTATGGTTAATCTTGGACATCAGTGAAGGAAAAACATCGTGAGGAAACCTGGACTTAAGTTATTAAGTCTGAAATCACCAACCCGTGTTGAACAAGCGTGGTGATCAATGCTCGTGCCTTCTCTGTATGAGAAGAAGCCTTTGCCCTACAGTGGGATAGTAAAATGCTGATATTATTATTGTTTAGACAAATGATATTCGTTACGGTAACTAAAGAATCGGGAAAGTATTTTTATTAGTTAGGTCGAAAATTTTGCGATACTACAATAAGTTCGCCTCGATGAGTTTTATTTAGTTTTTTTTTACGCTCTGGGAACCTAATAGTATTATAAACTGGGGCCTAACAATATTTTCGGCCCCAGGATGGCCCCAGGCTACACCAGATAACTATGAAGAAATAAATTTAAAAAATGTTTGCCCATTTTTCATGCGCAAACCTTGACAATGAGCAAGGTTGGTGGCGGAGTTTATTGCCATGAACGGGGTGAACCTAATCAAGTATGTTAGAAGAAGCAGTAAAAACTATAAACAAATATGTGTATATATAGATATTATCCAAATAGCAAGCTTTGAGTGCCAGAATGGTTACTGTGTATGAAAGTTCTTATGAATATGGTTTTTAGGGAAAGTTAGTGAATCACAGAAAGACAAGGCTAAACATTTATTTCAATTAGGCTTGTCAGTAATTAATCAGAAAGCTAGTCGTCCGTTCGCAAAACTTCATGGAGCAGAAGGACATGGAAACCGTATTATAGTATTCTATCAACACATTTCTTACATTTCCATAAATTGTCGTTAATTCATAAACAGTTAATTCTATCTCTTGGACCATTACTCAGAATAATGGCAACATAGCAATAATAGCAAGGAAAAGAACAAATAATCCCCATTACACAATTGAACACATTAGCAATATTGGCAATAATACACAAAAACACAAAAACATAATTCATAAATAATAAGCAATTATTAAGATATAATATCTAATTACTTAACCTTCGTGATACCTGTGCGCTGTGGTGCCATTCTGTAAAGATCCCACCGTGAGAATTTAGGTGAAGTGAGCGTGATGTGAACTGTCGTCCCACCTTACTCTACTAGGGATTGACAGCTCACTTAAAACTCACTTCCCGCAAGTGTTCACGGTGAGATGTTTACAGAATAGATTGGCTGGTCGGTCTATTCCACACACCAAAGGCACTAGAACCAACCAACTGAACATTTATTTATTTATTATTTATTTATTTAAACCACAATTATAACACCTTCACAGAATCACCCAAGGCGATGTTATAACTTAAAGTCACAATGTTTACACTTGCTACCGAGCAACTGACCCGGTTACGTCATTACAATCATTTTTATGTCCTAATCTTTGTAAGTGAACCTAAGATGTACTTACTACAAGTGTCATTAAATATTACGTAGTCATTTATAGTAATAATAGTGATTTTATAAGTATTTTTTGTAAACACAATCATAGTCAAATTAGGTACTTTTACATTAGTCCCAAGCTTCGTAAATGTGACAGATGTCATTATCCAACAAACAATATTTTATTATTTTATTAAAATGAATTATCTAACAAGTACCTCAGAATCGACGCATATGAAGGTTTTTTTAGTAAACCCCATGGGCAAGGGACAACTGTCGCTAACAGACTGCTAACCACAGCTTATAAATAAAATAATATAAGTAAACTAGATAGCAGTAGCAGTATTGCGAAAACTAATAAAAAAACACTGTAATTTCACTTACCCATCTTCTAAAAATACCTCATTCACTTTTCAGTTTTATTAGGGTTCCGTACCTCAATAGGAAAAATGGAACCTTTATAGGATCACTGCGTTGTCCGTCTATCTGTCTGTCTTTAAGAACCTTTTTCTCAGGAGCGCGTAGAGGTATCAAGTTGAAATTAATAACTAATACGTAGGTCTCTGGTTCCTTGGAGCTCTAAAAAAATCAAGGTTCTAAGTCAACGCAATAACAAATACGGCCATTTATGCGATATATTTTGATACTCGCAAATTAATCAAAACCTATAAGCGTACTTCCCCTTGACCTAGAGTCATGAAATTTGGCAAGAAGCATGGTCTCACAGCACAAGTAAATGAAAAGGTCCGAAAATCATTAATTTGTTTTTTCACATATTTTTTTGGCGATTACAAACTTAAATTTGCAGTTGGAGATTTGACCGTTACGTATATCTATGTATGGGAGAACATGTTTTTCAACAACAAAGTTAAGTTTGTTTTTGGGATAAATTATTTTCAACTAAGGAACCCTACATTGTGCGTGGTCCGACGACCGCCACACACTTGGCCGGTTTTTTTTTTTGTGAGTCACGAACTGTTGCCAAATAAATGTTATTCTGTCTGTCTTTTTCTTTCGTGAATTTTGTACCCTACCCATTTTTCGTACATTTTACCCTACAGTACATTTATATTCGTTCATTCACCAACGTGTCACATACATTTGTCAAAACTTTTCACTATACTCTTGGTAACGTCTCCATGCCCATCGATCACTCCACATGTCCTCAAACAAGCCTCAGCTTCTTCAAATGGCTTTCTGCGGTAATTTCCAATTCTCCTGACATTTGCACGAAATTGAATAATAGGTGATAAATGGTCACGCGGAGATGTGAAATGAGTGATCTATTATTGAAATAGGCACTTATTGTAATATTGATCGGTGAATAATTTGCATTGATACGTGAATATCATACAGTTGGTATTGAAACGTAAGTTCATTAAATCCGACGTTAATTAGCGGGTATTCATTTCAAATTTGCGATTAAATCGTAATCTCATTAAGGATACAATTTTCATTCTTGTGAAATTGACATGTTTATGTGAAAAATGTTGGAAACCATTTTGGGTTTACTTTCTGTTACTTTTACAGACGGCGATTGATTGAAGCTTGTTATATCATTTTTAGGGATCCGTCTGACACAGACAATTTGCTCCGAATCGAATGGACCGATTAAGTAGAAATTTGAAACACACATGAATGTCTGTGACCCAAACACGGACGTGTAACGTAAATAACTGAATTTTGAATATGGCGGTTACTTATGGGAGGCAAATAAGAAAATTTTTAAAAAGTTTTGCAAACTGAACCGTGCCACATCAAATGAAAAAGCTTACTGTGAGGGTCTCAAATATTTTTTTTTACAATTTTAAAATAAATAGCTTTAAAGTTATTTATGAAAATAGGTGAAAATCGACCATTCTCCCTTTTTTCTCCGAAACTACTGAGCCTGAAATTTAAAAAAAAATACAGAAAATAGTTCTGTACTTTTAAAGAGGAGAATATGTTTTTAACTATAAAGATGAGAACATGTTTTTTAACTACAATCAGTTTGTTCTTAGGATAAATTCAACCCAACTACGGAACCCTTCATTGTGCGGTGCTCAATATGCATTTGGTCGGTTTTGTAGTTTTCGTACACTTTGCAAATGGCATGGTTAAGTAAAAAACCAGCTTTTTTTTGAGCGGGTAAAAAAAAACTAACCGTTTTTACCGACGAGTTTCAAACAACAAGCAACAAACAAGCTTTTTTAAGGAGTATTCAACACGCCGCCACTAAAATACTCCGCAGATAAGCATCGTTTGCACATTAAATAATGGAACTCTAACGCCTTTGATAAAATGTCGTTCATCGTACGTATGTTCCCTCTGTGGCTGCGTCTGGTAATTACACAAAATGTATTTCCACTTCAAATATTTTGTGCTGCTTGTTTACCATTTCATTTCTCATTAAATTTAAATCTGTGTAATTTGTGAAATGTAGATTTGTGAATTAATTTATTAGATTAAATTGTTCTGTTTGTAATGAGCTTCGGTTTCACTGAAAAGTGAATCATTTGTTGTGGCATTCAAACTTTGCAACAAAGCACACATATAAAAGCTCACGAACGACCATGTCATGAAAATACAGTGGTTTTGTTAAAATTAATCTTTTGACCCAACTGCGGTAAAGTCAAAGGAGGTGTATGATTTCAACAGGCTATGTATGTATGTTCATCTGTTCCCTCAATGCTCCTAAACTCCTCGTCGTATTCGGACGAACGAGGTTTGGACAACAATTTGTTTGAGAGGTTTGGAAAACGGATACGGATGTTATTTTGTTACTATGTCGTGTTTATACCTTTTTATTTGGCGTTTTTGTCGTAATTGGGTTTCAGTTTTAAATATTTTTTTTAATATTTTTTTTTTATGTAAAGAAGTTTTAAGTTGAGCATGGCCTACTTTTACATGAACAGTTACCAGCTGCCAGTTGGTAGTTGTGTACCTACTTATTTAAGAAGTGTATCAAGTACAAAAAATCTAAATACCAATTAATTTATTTACCACAAAAAGTACCTAAGGCAAGCAATAATACCAAAACAAAACAATATCTATCCAAATATTTCTTCAGCTGTTTTCCTTAATATCCCCGAAGCAATCCTGTACAGATTCCGAAACCACAAACTACAATCACAAACCCACATAAAAGAGAAACTTGAAAAATAAAATTCTAATTAGTAGGATTCCCGCAAAGGAAAATGAACCGACAGAAAACTTAAAATACGCTGGTATGCCCAGACAAAATATTCATTTGAATTAAGCTCGCTTCACCCCGGTAATCGGGTTTGGGACAGGCAGAGATGGATTTACGCCAATAATCTTCTTTGTCCTATGATTAATGTGAAACTGAACCCGATAAATGACCCCTATTTCCATTAATTCATCACACCAAATCTAATGTTATAATTGTAGGTTTTACACTCGATACCTAAATCTCATTAGATTGGCTGCACTGGCTTAGCTGATTACAGCTCATTAATGGATCGGCTGAACCGGCGCAGTATCACGCCGTCATTTATTACAGGCGTGCAAAAACGAAATTGCACTGCTGCATTGTGTACAGCGATTGATAACTACTAAAAACTCAATGTAAGGCACCACAGTGCAGGTGCAGTGTACGTTTGTCTTACAGCTTGGTAACGTATCTGCGAATCCTCTGGTTGTGGGCGGAGCCACTCGCTTACCATCAGGACACCCACACGCTTATTTGTTCTCCTGTTGCATTAAAATAATAGTACTGTGTTCACATATTTAAATTATGCTGCAAATCGACCTACGCTGAAGATCATGTACGCCGCGCGGGACGTGGGCCGCATAGCAATATTCATAACATGCATAGATATGTGCACGTGTGTCCAGACACAAAGCACTGTTTGCGTAGGTGGAAAACCAAACAAACAAAACGGCGCAATATTGACAAGCTTACACACACTACAGCGCCGCTTAATATTTGTGAATTGTACACGTTACCCTGGTACATATTCGGGATCAGTCAGGATGCAAGTAGTGGCAAAATAGAATAGAACTATTTTGAAAGTACTGGACGTGACAGCTGTATAGGCTTTGCAGGTAGCGCCACAATATAACCCAGAATATTATTATGCTACAGATGCGTTATTTACGCGGATAAACTCATTGTACGTACCTATATAATACGTTCTTGCTAAACATTTTAACACCGCTCTGAACAATGCTGGTCTGAAATTACCACTTCCCGCGTCCCTGTGCGTATTACTGTTAAATTCAGCGAGACTGTTATTTGGATTCTGATTAAGTACACATCAAATCTGTTCTTAAGTAGGTACAGGTTTGGAAGTCCTCTTAAAGTAAAACTCATAATGCCATGACACATACTTCAATCAATAAAAGACAAATAAAATGAAATAATAACTCTAAAAGCCAATCAACGCAGTTTGAAAGTACCTAAATAATATTCCCTTGTGAGATAATTAAGTTCGGTACCTACAGAGTGCCATAAAACACACTTGTGTTTGTTCCTTTGTTTTTGCCCCTCAACTGTCGATCGACCTCCAAGTTGTCGGTAACAATAGAAAATTAATTGTGCCTCATTTATCATGACAGTTGAAGGTTTATCTGAAACAAATAGTGTAAGTACTTTATGAAGCTCATTTGTCGTTTCATCAGTTTTTAGTAGACATGCGGTGTAACAAACAAAAAAAAAACATATTCGTACTTTAATTTTAAAATCCTTATCTACATCGGTATGTTCGCTTACCGAAGTTATTCCAGTTTAAACAAGTGATAATCTAGAATAGAACACACGATCCATACAAAAAACAAGTCATTATCTATAAGCAATCAGTCAATTCCCGTCATTTTCCTCGGAAAACAAAGAAGTACCAATATTCGCATATAACCAACATATAACTTACGAAAACAGCTATTATTTCTTTGGCAAACTTATTAACTATCGCTAAAACTTTTACGCAGTCATTCTCGGAGATGTAAACCAATGAACCGCACGAGTGTTTCACCTACATTTTCTTGAACAAACTATTACCAGCGAAGAAATATAATTCATGCATGCATAAGGCATGTTCAGTTGAATATTGTTTGTTTCTGGGATATAGGAACTCGGAAGTGGGAAGCGGGAACTGGGAGTCAGTTTTTGTATCAGATTCGCACAGGACTTTTCTTACGAGCCCGTAAGAAAAGTCGCGCGCTATCGTTTCCCTTTCCCGGTCGAATGGGCGCGTAGCTCATTTGTACAACAAAGTGATCACCTGGATAAGTATCCAAGTTATGGACAGTAGATTCATTTCGTGCGACATTTATGAGATTCGGAGATATTTTATTGAGTGCGCTAATAAATTGTGTTGGGAGTTGTAGATGAAGAAAAACAAAGGTATTGGAATGTATTAGAAGGTATTTGACTGTTGGAATGGAAATGGAACCTAAATATGACTGCTGACGACGATTTGTGCAACAAAGTGATCACCTGGATAAGTATCCAAGTTTATGGACAGTAGATTCATTTCGTGCGACATTTATGAGATTCGGAGATATTTTATTGAGTGCGCTAATAAATTGTATTGGGAGTTGTAGATGATGAAAAACAAAGGTATTGGAATGTATTATATTACCATGTATTTGACTGCTGGAATGGAAATGGAATATAAATATGACTGCTGACGATGATTTGTGCAACAAAGTGATTACCTGGATAAGTATCCAAGTTTATGGATTCATTTCGTGCGACATTTATGAGATTCGGAGATATTTTATTGAGTGCGCTAATGAATGGTGTTGGGATTTGTAGATGATGAAAAATAAAGGTATTGGAATATATTAGCAGGTATTTGACTGTTGGAATGGGAATGGAATCTAAATATGACTGCTGACGACCTGACAATTATATTCTAATTGAACTTCGAATCACCGTCTACTATAAAAGTATTTTCAGACAGATGGTTTTTGTAAGCCCAGTCTGTAAATGATTTTGTACCAATATAGCGTAGGTATCTATTATTACTGAATTTACAAAAGTGATTAGTCACTTTATTTTGATTGCCAGTAATAAAGCCATAAACACAAAACCACAATAACTAACACAACAAGAACAACAACAACTAAGACACACACATCACATCACATCACAACTTACTTGGCAACTAATACCACATGTTTGGTCGTGTGTGGGATAAAAACGGACGCATTACAAAACTTGCAAGGGTCGAACTGATCTCAACTTTGTAACAGATGTGACTTTTGACCTTACACGTTTACCGATAGAAACAGAGGAATCTTCTAAGAAGCTCCTTTAAAATATAGATTGGCTTGACGAAGTTGTTTGAGTTAATTAGTAGAACGATATTACAGTCGTTAACTTTAGTACGAGTACCTATTTGCTATTTTGATCGTTATTGCTGGTCCACGTGAATTTCAGCACAGTTTGAAATACCTACTATTGTTCTAAATAAATCACCATTCGTTTAAAATACACAACGAAAACGGGAAAACAAAATGTAGACAGCAGGCAGCAGGTCAATTAACATCCGTCAGGTTGTCGGTAGTGTACTTACCTAGCTGCAATAGCGAACTCAATTGACGATCCATTGTGAAAGAACGACTGCCTTTTATGTTCCGATCTTTATCAAATGAGTGTACGACTAAACGCCAACAGACTGAACTATATCTTTGAAAGTGGTATCTTACAGGTTAGTAACTTAAGGGGGAAGCGCTCGGTCCATGGCCCTTTACGGAGCTCCGGTGTGGGCGCGTTCCGTGAGGCGGCGACCGGTTCGTCGGTTGAACGCGTCCCAGAGGGTCATGGCCATCCGGTTAGCCCGGGGATACCGCACGGTCTCCGGGGAGGCGGCGAACCTCCTTGCCGGATTACCGCCATGGGATCTGGAGCCAAAAGTCCTCGCGCACATGTGGGAGTGGCGCCAGGAGGCAGGACGCCGGGGCGTAACTCCGTTGCCGCGAGAAATCGCGGCACGGCGGACAGAGCTCCGGCAGGATCTCATGGCGGCATGGAGAGTGCGATTGTCGCAACCCAGCGCTGGCCACGCCACAATTGCGGCGATAAGTCCCCTCTTTGAGGAGTGGCTGGAGAGGCGCCACGGCGTCCTCAACTTCCGCCTGACGCATGTCCTCACCGGACACGGGTGCTTCGGGAGGTACCTGTTCCGGATAAGGCGGGAGGAAACGCCCGGGTGTCACCACTGTGTGGATCGCCCGGAGGACACGGTGGAGGTCTGCCCGGCTTGGGCGGAGCACCGCCGTGTCCTCGCGAAAGCGATCGGCGGCGGCGATCTCTCGTGTCCGGCCCTGGTCCAGGCCATGGTACGGAGCGAGAGTACATGGGAAGCCATTACCTCCTTCTGCGAAGCAGTAATGCTCGTGAAGGAGGAGGCGGGACGCGTGAGGGAGAGGCAAGCTTTGCGCTCTCACGCCCCTAGTCGCCGCAGGAGACGCCCTGGGCGTCGGGAATTGGCAGCCGATTCCCGGCCACCGTAGGCGCGGGCTTGCGGACGGCGAGCAATGGGTAGCTCGCCGACCGGTAAGGACCAGGCCCGAGTCGACGGCGCGTCGTGTTCCACGCGCGCCTCAAAGAGATGTCAGCACTATTGACGGGGTCCGCTAGGGCCGATGCCAGCTAGGGTTGCGAGATGTTCGAAAGAGTTACCGTGGCCCCGGCACAGGCAACAGAAGGAACACGGGTGGGTTTTAGTCAGTAAAAGTCTGACACGCCCTCCCGCTCCGCCCAGAGCGGGAGAAGTCATTTGATGATTTCCCATCCACAAAAAAAGGGGGGAAGCGCTAAGAGGGCCCGCAAAATTCAAATTTTCTTACGATTACAAATGTAGGTACGTAAAGATTTCATGAAATAATAATTCAATAGGGTATTATGAAGTTAGAGAGTTGTATTGATGATTTTAATGATTTTAATTTTATAAATACAGATTTGTTACAGTCGCGAATCATATTTAGATCATCATACAACCTGATACTGACCTGCAAATTGCAAAAAACGTGAGTTCATTCAAAATATTGGTATCGTCGCAAATAGCTGCCAAATATTTCACTGTTTTGATTAATTTGTCAATATTATCATAACATAATCATAACATCACGCCTTGTTTCTGCGAAGGGTTGGGCAGAGGTGTATCTATAGTTTACTATAGGTACACCCACGTTGTGGTGTGGGTGTACCCACATTTCGCCAGTTATGTTTAAGTCCCATGTGGGACGAGCAGGGGGCGAGCCTATTGCCATCAACCTAGCACAAACCCGACTCCGGGCTGCTACTGAGAAATTCCAGATGGAAAAACTCAATAACACTTTGCCCGACTTGGAAATTGAACCGATGACCAGCCATGCCCATGGCCATACCCATACCCATGGCTCAGCAGTAGCGCTTCCGACCACTAGACCAACGAGCCAGGCAATTGTCAATATTACTAAACGAAACTATGAAATCTCGATCAGTAGTGCACTAAAACATTGATTATGAATTGCAATAATGAATATCATTCACTGAATAGTTTGAGGTGTACACAAGCATTTGGAAACTTTCTAAATGCATGTTATACGCCTGGTGAGTAAAATGAGTCAATACTCTGAAAATATACAGCAGTATACATATACCAAAGGTATAAAACGAACCTATTTATATTCAGTATTCAGAATCCCTCAATACATTCCCTACACCGGGTAAAATCTCCATAAGGTATTTCTAAACCAAATGAAGCACACGATTCAACCATTTATCATAAGACCTATCATTTTTATGAAGACACTTTTATTGTATTTTTTGAGACCCTACGCGTCCCTGAAAACTTTGAAAGTAGAATCTTGTTATTAAGTTCTTTTTGTCATGAAGTAGGTCCAAGTTACCAGTAGGATTAGAAATTGAAAAAGTTTTCGGGAATGTTATAATTACGTAAAAATTTAAGAAACAAACAGCTCCAGTCAGTGTCGGTGTTCTTAATAAGGTGGTCTTACAGTGGCGTTAAAATGCCACTGTAAGACCACCTTATTATTTTATTTATTTTTTTTATTATTTTTATTCTAGTCTTGAATAAATTCAAGACTAGAATAAAAATAATTGTTTGGCTGTACCCATACAACAGTTTTTTCAATGTCAATACAACAGTTTTTTTTTTACTAAAATAGCAGTGCAAGCATATTTTTTTGCAAGTATTATCAACATTATCATCATTTCAGCTAAAAGACGTCCACTGCTGGACATAGGCCTCCTCCGAACTTCACCACTTCGACAGGTTTTGTGCTGCTCACATCCAGCGGATTCCTGCGGCCTTCACAAAGTCAAGTCTATGCCATCATTGATTTCATGGTGCAAGAATCTGTCTAAAGACAGTCTTGGCAGCGGGGTGATTACGTAACACTAACAGTAGCAATCAAAGTTAAAGTCAAATAATTTAATTCAAATAGGCACATAGAAGGCACTTTTGAACATCAAAATTGATTCTAGTCGCCCCTTCCAAAAAGTAGATTCGTATGGAGAAGAATGGGCAAGAAACTCCACTGTTACTCTTTTAAAATGTTTTACAATATTTTCTGTACGTATAGTTATAATATAATTATATGTGAAGACGATGCACCAAGAATGAAATTATTAAACCACAATAGGCAAAGAATTAAAAATGAAGCAATGACAGATAAATTAAATATGTGTTAGATACACGGTGCTCACAAATTCACAAGCACTGTAAAAGTGTACATTTTTCCAAAAATTTTAACAAGTAATAAGTCAGTGTGTGAGCCTAAGTAATCGCAGAATGTAAAATCAGTGTCATAAAACATAATACAGTTTAATTAGCAACCAGTTTGATTTTGTCTAGACTCTAGATTGTCCTATGGAGCAGGACCAGCGTGTTTCCAAGCATTCTTATCTTGGACATAATCCTCTAATTTGTAATATGCTTTTTTATAAAGTGTACTTTTAGTATGAGTTTTAAATTTTCTATCATTTAATTGCAATATATTACAAGGTATTTTGTTGTAACATTTAACACATAATCTGAAAAATGGTTGATCTATTTTGTCTTTATTTCTAGTATTAAAAGTATGTCTGTCACTTAATATATGAGGTGCCCATTGTAATTTCTCGTCTAGCGTGATTCCTAGGAAAACTGTTTGATTAATAAATTCCAGTTTTTCTCCATTCAGTATGATGTCACATTCGCTAGTTCTAACATTAGGTAATTTAAATCTAACGCATTTGTTTTCTCATTTAGTACCAAATTATTCACCGTAAACCAATCTTGGTCCTGAAGAATATTCACGTCATCAAGATTTTGTGACTGTCGGCTTATTTTAAAGATAAATAATGTGTCATCTACAAATAACACCATCTTCGGTTGATTTTGAAGTAATTGGGATAAATTATTAATGTAAACTAAAAAGAGGAATGGACCCAATATCAAACCTTGAGGAACGCCCATTGCCATTTCAGACCCTAATGAGTTAACGCCGTTTATTTGAATTTTAACCTTTCTATATTTCAGGTATGATCTTAGTAAATCAAGACCTGTTTTCCTAATCCCATAGTGCTTTAGTTTCAGCAGAAGTGTGAATCTTTGGAATCTTTGAAGAATTGGAATCTTGTGCTTCTTCCCAGGCGTTAAAAATGTTCTTTATTAGGGTGACACCGGCGTCAGTGGTACAACGCCTTTTGGTGAAGCCGTATTGTTGTTCACGAAAGATGGAATTTTTATTAAAGTGACATAACATTTGATTGAGCATCAACTTTTCAAACACCTGATAACTTTTCAATTGACCTGTGTCTATTCTGCCAGTTGTCAGTAAGGTGTTGGTGATAGGCCTGTGCCTATAATTGTTGGGCTCTTTACTATAACCTGATTTGAACAAAGGAATTACTTTACTGTGTTTCGTGAGATCCGGAAAGACTCCCTGGTCTACACTGGTGTTAAGTATGAAAGCTAAATAGGGCGCAATGGTTTAGATGCTAGATCTACAGAATTTTACAGCCATTCCCCAGAGATCATCTGTTGATTTAATTGTAAGATCTTTAAAAGCTTTGCTTTGTTTTGCTTTTAGCCTGGGGATTAGTATGCTGAAATCTAAACTTCAAAGGGCATGCCTTTACGTTCTTTCTAAGTGGGGCAGCAGAAATCACGAGTGAGGAATTTAAAGCTACAGTAGTTTTAAGAGGAAAACTAGCAAAACAATTTTCAAATTCCTGAGCTGATTGGGCCATTTGCAGTCTCTAAATTAAATTCAGTATTACGCTGTTTTTTGTTTTTCATTTTGACAGTTCAACAACAACAGTTCAGTTCATTGCGTTATTTACGTTATTAAGCAGACAAATTTTTCGAAGAAATGAAGCAATGGATCAGCAATATCCTTCAAAATCAGTCAGATTGTGATTTAAAGTGTATTACGCAATTAGGGTGCAGGTCAGTGTACAGCCTTGTATCATACCATCGATCATTTGGTTTGATTTGGTACGTGTACAACTTTTTGATTAATAAACAATAAAAAACGTGTACCTACTTACCTAAAACACTCGTTTCAGAGATTGGTAAGGGTGACAGCAGTATGTCAACATTATCCCTCAGTTCTGTGATACTGTAAATTATGACAAAACGAAAAGCCTACACATTCCTAAATTTATAATTTCGACCACATAACGAAACTTCTGTACTCAATCGCCTTTGCGCCTACACAGAATATATGTAGTTGCAATTTATCAGCGTCCCGAGATGGTGTGTAGTGATAAACGGTGATCGATATGACCCTAATAAACCGCATGCCGACGCAGTAAATCTAGCTGTACAAGCGGAATATCTTAATTCTAACGACGTGTATATGTATATGCAACGATTAATTTAGTTTGCAGCAAATATAGCTTGATCAGTCTGTTCCTGAATTTTTTAATGAAAAAAAAAACTTACAGTCGAACTTAGAACCTTCTCCTTTTTTGAAGTTGGTTAAAAATGTAAACAAATGGATCAGCTAACGTACCTACCTGTAGATGCCAAAATTGTAGTGTCACTTACAAATTGCATAATCAGCCTATAATGTTCTCACTGCTGGGACACAGGCCTCCTCTCTTCGAAAGGAGGCGTCAACGCCGGCTATCGCTGAAAACCAGCGCTGGGGCTCTGTCTCGCATAGGGTTGCAACATTATGCTGAGCGATGACCGTTTTGCGTGGATGTGACGCATATTTTCCCCCAACTTGTTTCTTTTTGTGTTTGTGTTCTTTTTTTGCGTCATATTTACCGCAAATAAACGTATTTTCTTTCTTTCTTTTTCGTTCAAAGGGAGTGGGCTGTAATTTACCACGCGGGCCTTTTTTTTTTTTTTTTTTTTTTGTGGATGGGAAATCATCAAATGACTTCTCCCGCTCTGGGCGGAGCGGGAGGGCGTGTCAGACTTTTACTGACTAAAACCCACCCGTGTTCCTTCTGTTGCCTGTGCCGGGGCCACGGTAACTCTTTCGAACATCCCGCAACCCTAGCTGGCATCGGCCCTAGCGGACCCCGTCAATAGTGCTGACATCTCTTTGAGGCGCGCGTGGAACACGACGCGCCGTCGACTCGGGCTTGGTCCTTACCGGACGGCGAGCTACCCATTGCTTGCCGTCCGCAAGCCCGCGCCTACGGTGGCCGGGAATCAGCTGCCAATTCCCGACGCCCAGGGCGTCTACTGCGACGACTAGGGGCGTGAGGGTGCAAAGGTTGCCTCTCCCTCACGCGTCCCGCCTCCTCCTTCACGAGCATTACTGCTTCGCAGAAGGAGGTAATGGCTTCCCATGCACTCTCGCTCCGTACCATGGCCTGGACCAGGGCCGGACGCGAGAGATCGCCGCCGCCGATCGCTTCCGCGAGGACACGGCGGTGCTCCGCCCAAGCCGGGCAGACCTCCACCGTATGCTCCACCGTGTCCTCCGGGCGATCCACACAGTGGTGACACCCGGGCGTTTCCTCCCGCCTTATCCGGAACAGGTACCTCCCGAAGCACCCGTGTCCGGTGAGGACCTGCGTCAGACGGAAAGTGAGGACGCCGTGGCGCCTCTCCAGCCACTCCTCAAAGAGGGGACTTATCGCCGCAATTGTGGCGTGCCCAGCGCTGGGTTGCGACAATCGCACTCTCCATGCCGCCATGAGATCCTGCCGGAGCTCTGTCCGCCGTACCGCGATTCCTCGCGGCAACGGAGTTACGCCCCGGCGCGGCGTCCTGCCTCCTCGCGCCACTCCCAGATGTGCGCGAGGACTTTTGCCTCCAGATCCCATGGCGGTGATCCGGCAAGGAGGTTCGCCGCCTCCCCGGAGACCGTGCGGTATCCCCGGGCTAACCGGATGGCCATGACCCTCTGGGACGCGTTCAACCGACGGACCGGTCGCCGCCTCACGGAACGCGCCCACACCGGAGCTCCGTAAAGGGCCATGGACCGCACGACCCCCGCGTAGAGCCTCCGGCAGGAGGCATTTGGACCCCCCAGATTGGGCAGGAGCCGCCCCAAGGCAGCCCCGGCCCGCTCCAGTCTGGGAGCCAAACGTCGGAAATGCTCCACGAAATTCCACCGGCTGTCGAGGACGAGTCCCAGGTACTTCATCGTCGACTCGACACCGATGAGAACCCCTCCTACCGTTATTTGGGAACCCGATGGTGGCGCGTTCCGAGGACCATGAAAACACATGGCCTCGGACTTGTGCAAGGCCACCTCGAGTCCCAATTGCCGGATCCTCTCTACGATTGTCGCAACCCCGCGTGCCGCTAATTCGGCCGCCGCCTGGTGCGACCTCCCCTGCGCCAGGACCAGCGTGTCGTCAGCGTAGCAAACTACGCCGACGCCACCAGGGAGGTCGGCGCGCAGCACCCAGTCGTACCCGATGTCCCACAGATGCGGTCCCAGAACCGATCCCTGCGGGACACCGCACGACATCTCTCGCCGGTTCCACTCTCCCCGGTGACCGGGGTAGATGACGGCCCTGTCCGTCAGATAGGCCTCGACCACGCGACAGAGGTAGGTCGGCACTCGGTGATACCGGAGTGCCTCCCTGATGCAACTCCAGGGCAGGGTGTTGAAGGCATTGGCGATGTCTAGAGACACCGCCAAGACGACCCCACCCCGGGCCACAGCATCCCCCGTCGTGAGGGCTCGAACGCGCATGATGGCGTCCACCGTAGAGCGCCCCTTGCGGAAACCAAACTGGCTCTCCGCCAAATCCGGCCCCACCCTCACCAGCCGCCCGACCAGGCGGTCTGCAATGACTCTTTCAAAGAGCTTGCCCACCTCGTCGAGCAGCACGATGGGCCGGTAAGCGGACGGCGAGTCCGCAGGGCGCCCCGGTTTCTTAATGAGGACCAGTATCCCTGTCCTCCATTGAAGCGGGAACTGGCCCCTCTCCAAGCATGCGCTTAGGAGCCCCCTTAGTCGAGGCCCGAGAGCCTCCAAGGCCAGGACCCAGGCTTTTCCAGGTAAGCCGTCGGGTCCTGGGGCGGTATTCTTGGCATTCAGCCTGCGCACCGCCACTCTCAGCTCTACCTCGGTCACCTCCGGAGCATCGTCGTCATCGTCGGCTGCGTGGTCCGCATCCGACACCGCAGGAGGCGGAGCCATGGGCGGGGGAGTATGTTCCCCTCGCGAAGGGAACAGAGCGCTCACCACGTCCTCCACGAGCTGGGGCCGGAGACTCTGCGTCAGCGGGAGAGCCCATGGGCGGAGCTTGTTCCGCACCATTTTATAGGGGCGTCCCCACGGGTCCCTGTTCAGAGTCTCCAGCGACTCCTCACGGGCCAGTCTCTTGGCCCGCAGGATCTCCGCTCGGAGGGCGGTCTTCGCCGCTCTGTACCCCTCGTACAGCTCCGCCTGAATGGCTTCCGTATCCGGAGGGCGGATACGGAGCCTGCGGTGCCTGGTGTACCGGCGTCGCGCAGCAACGCACGCGTCGCGCAGAGACGTCAACTCCGGCGACCACCAGCACACCTGGCGCCGGGCGCGTCCGGGCCGGACCCGGGGCATTGCCACGTCGCATACTTCGGACATGGCCTCCCGGAACCACCCCGCCTCGTCATTGATGTCAGCAGGCCTGTCCGGTGGTGACACCCAGGCCTGCACGATCGAGGCTTCCAGGAGGAGCTCCCGGTCCAGCTGCTTCAACGCCCACCGCGGACCACTCGGGGTCTGTCGGACCGGCGCGCTCGAGGTCTGGGCGGAGACGTCAAACCGGATGTACCGGTGATCGGAGTAGGTCTCCACCCCCTCCATGACGCGCCAGTCGAGGACACGCGGCGACAGAGCGGGGCTGGCGAACGAAATGTCCACCACTGACTCACCCCGCATCCGCACACACGTGGGGACAGAACCCCGGTTTAGGACGACCAGGCCCGTCTCCAGAGCCCAGTCCTCCACCATCCTGCCCCGTGTGTCCGTAAGCCGGGAACCCCAAGCCACATTCTTGGCATTGAAGTCCCCAAGGACGAGCACAGGCAGGGAACGGAACCCGACGACGACGACTCTCAACTCCGCAAGGGAGTTGTGGAACTCGGCGAGAGTTCGGTTCGGGGAGAAGTATACCCCTACCACGACAATCTCCCCGAACCGTGCTGCCACGCAACCCCGTCCCCTCTTGACCACCTCGAGGGACGGGGTACCGGCGGCGGCCGATGAAATTAGAGTCACTGAGCCGCTCAGGTCCTCCACCCAGTCATCCCTGGGCGGGACAAAGTACGGCTCAGCGACCACGGCGATGTTAATCGACCACTGCGCCATGCTCTGGAGCAACAGATCCTGAGCGGAGGCGCAGTGGTTGATGTTCGCCTGGAGGAGGCGTAATGGGGCCATTATTGGCACTCCATATCAGCCCCCTCCCGAACCCCCTGTGAGGGCCCTGCCGCGGTGGTTGCGGCGGCGGCGACAGTGGAGGCGGCGGCGGCAGCGGTGGCAGTGGCGGCGGCTGCGGCGGTGACGACGGTGGCGGAGGGCTTGCTGGCCCTGGGTTTGGCGGGTGGAGTGCAAGCCTTGCTCCCAGCCCGGTGATTGGCCGGCTTGCCAGCTGCCGCACACGCGAAGCAGTGCGGCGTGGCTTTGCACGAGCCGGCCTTGTGACCGGGCTGACCACAGCAGAAGCAGTGGCTGCTACGATCCACCTCCGAGGTGCATTTAGCTCCCACATGGTTGCCTACGTGGCAGCGGAAGCACCTCAGAGGTCTGGGCTCCAGCAGTTTCACCTGCGTGGAAACCCAGCCCACCTTGAGCCTTTGGCCCTCCCCGGTAATTTTTCGGGCCACCGCCACGGGGCAGCTCACCGTAACGGTTCGCATCCCCGTGAAGTCAGGACGGATGGTGCCTACCCTAACCTGCTCGGCTGAGCACCCTCCAGTCCTAACAACGGCGGCCACCACCTCTCCCTCCGTCACTGAGTCGTCCAAACCCAGTATGCGCATGTTCGCGCACTTGGTGGGTCTGGACACTCGGGCCTCGTCCGCATTTAGGGACGCCCTAAGCCTCTCGGCCAGAGCGTCAGCGGTCGGGCCGCTGGCCGCACCGGGGACCTCCAGCATCCGGGCCCCAGTCGCAGTGACCTTAACCATGACGCCATCTGCGATACCGAGCTCGTCGAGGTTCACCGCCGCCCTCGCCTTGGCAAGCACGTCGCGGTAGGACACGCCCTTCTTTTCCGCTTCCGGCTGTAGTGTGATCACTACAGCTGCGGACTTCGGGGCACGGAGCCTAGCCGCGACGCTTCGCTCCTTGCGCCGCTGCCGCCTCTCCTTTTTTTTGGCCGCCCTTGCTGCCTTACCCGCCTTCCTCTTCTCCCCGGCTACTTGCCATTCGGCGTCAGCCGGAGGGGATTTAGGAGGCGGAGGCGGTCGTCTCGCCGCCGGGGCTGGGGCCCTCGCGGGTTCCGGGACGGCTCCGCCTTTCACCTGCCCCGATGACCCCGGCTTGGCCGTGGCAGCCGCGGCGGCGGCATACGATGCCGCCTTCCGCTGGCCCGAGGCCGGCTGGCTCGCCGCTAGCGGGGGCCGCAGGACTATAGCCTCCAGAGCGGAAAACCGGCTCCCGAAGGCAGCCAGTTCCCGTCGGACCAGGGCCAGAACCCGGTCCTCAGTAGGCATGGGCCTGACCTGCCCATGCCGCGCCTCCTCCTGTGGCACCTCCCGGGGGCCGGCTTCTCGAAGCCTAGCCAGGTCCGCTCGGAGCTCCGCGTTCTCCTTTCGGAGAAGCTCCATGGCGGCTGTCAAACGGGCGACCTCCGCCCGCATTTCGGACATTGCGTCCGACGGGGGCCTGATGTGACTGGCCTCCGCTGCCGCCATAATGGAGGCCGTGGCTGCGGATATGGCCTTGTCTTTAGAGGACTGAGTCCTCTTCAAGGCCACACTTTTAATAGCGGCTGCCACGACCTCTGCGAACCTGACCGTTCGCTCCGACTTCGAGCCGCCAGTGACGTCCGGCTCACCACCTGACGACTCCGACCCGGCCGAGACCGGCCCTAACTGCGACTCTGGCTCGGCCGGGCCGGCTCGGCTCGGCTTGCTGGCCTCCTTCATGGTGAGCCCTCTGCCAACACCACTTTCATGGGCCCCACCCCGCCGGCTGATCTTTTTACGGGCCGAGCTCACCCATCCGTCCGAGGAAGACTCCTGGCCATCCCCTGGTTTGGGGCGCTTCTTTAAGAACTCTAGGTTCTTCTTAGCCGCCCCAACCACTTCGCGCTCTTGGCTCTTATACGAGCCCTTAGCGCCAGATACGGCGTCGGACTCCGACCCCGCATCGCTTCCCTCCTCTTCGCTTCGGTTTTTGTTTTTTTTAAAGAATCCATTTTTGTTCCCACGAGTAAAAAAACTTTTAATATCTCAAAATCTAGTGGTTCGCACTAGCGACTAATTTAGCTACCCATTAGTCAAGCTATCAACCTCCCTCACGGTGCGCCGCCGCTTGGAGGTTTGGGGTGATTTTTTATAGAGGCTTTCTTCCTCGCGGCCCGGGCGGTTAAGCCAAGACCCTCGACCCCCGTCAAAAGTCAGAGACATGACCTTGACAATCTTCGGGGCTACGAGAATAACGGTGGCAGAAAGAGAAGGCCTCTTCCTGCCTGCCCGGCGGCAGAGTTAGTGCACACCGAGCCCGCTCTTACTCCGCCGCTGTGCGTCTCTGCTTAGAGCGCAGAGAGACACACGTTGGAGCGTACTTCTGACAGGATATTGGCATACGGGCAACAAGACCCCTTAGGCACACAGTACCTAATGGGGAGTCATTGCCCGTACCCCAGGGTGCACCGTCCCGGTGACTGGCCTTCCCCCCGGACGCATCCATAAGGGAATTCCAGCCCACAGGCACACGGGGAGGTTTCCTGTCCAAGCACCCCTCCACGCGGGCCTGGGGTTTACTCCCTAAGCACGAAGTCCGTAGTTTCAGCCTTCGTTACGGGCGTTTCCTACTCCGTATCACCAACGGACATTTACATTGTTCGGGGCCCAAACGAAGAATGAATGACAACACGATTTGACAGATGTCCCTACTCCCGATGTGTTTTTGCCCGTCCGAAAAATTTTACTTGACACTTGTTACGACGGATCTTTATGTCAGTTGATACGAGATCAAAATAGTTAATGTGCTGTCGATAAAAGTTACAAGTTTAAGAAGAATTCTAAGCTATGGCTGCTTTTTTAAATGCTGGAAGACGCTATACAGGAAGAGCGGAGGCGACACCGACGATATTTACACCAAAACTTTTTATTGGCGAATATTTCCGACGTTGAGTTCATAGGAAACTATAGGCACACACGGGAATTATTCGAGGACTTGTGTGAGGATATAATACTTCTTTTGCCAGCTGTATTTTACACAATATGTGTTATCGGGTGGGCTTAGAGAAGCACCTTACCTCAGCGAGGAAGACCTACAATAATTGGAGCGCAGTAGATTGGGAGTTGAGTCTATATTCACCAAGCTCCTCAGCAAGGGCAATAAACGAGAGACAGATTAGTGAAATCGCTGGAAATAAATAGGTTTTTATACAGTCTCACAAGAAAACTTTTCTAATACAACGTCAATAAATACTTAGGGTATATAATGGAATCTATACTAATATTATAAAGAGGGAGAGTTTGTTTGTTTGTTTGGTTGAACGCGATAATCTCAGAACTACTAGTTCGAATTGAAAAATTCTTTAAGTGTTGGATAGTTCATTTATCGAGGAAGGGCTATATAACATCACGCTTCATCCAATGGAAGCGGAACATTCATGAAAAATGTTGCAAAAACAGAGAAAGTTTATTCCTTTTGCGATCATCTGTTGCGTGCGCTGCGTAAACGGTTAAAGTTACGCAAAAATTATGTATGACGGGATTGTTCCTCATAAAAAGTTCTAAAAAAAATCTGCAATAGCATATGTCTGTCTACTAAGGTTGGCTCACTATAACATTTTTAATGGTAGTCAAATTTGTTATAAAATAATGCATTATTTGCGAAGATGTTTTCATAAACATGGTATTAATCCTTATCCAAAGAAATAGTTTCCTATTCAAGGTTGATTAAGTACATGTAAATTCCTCTTTAAATTATTCGAACCGGACCTTACTTTTAGAAATTACGACGGGTATAAAAATGCTTAATGTAAGAAAAATGCGCTTAGTTACCTACACATTTTATTTTTTATTGACTGTTTGAACGCGCTAATCTCTGTCACTACCAGTCGGATTTGAAAAATTCTTTTTGAATTATAAAGTCCAATTCTTGAGGAAGGCTATAGAGTATGTAACATTACGCTAGGACCCTTAGACGCCGAGCAAAAACAAAAAAAAGGATGAACGAGCGCTAAGCGAAAAGGAGGTAACAGCGCGGGCAGGCGATGCGATGCGACGGGGTGGGACTAGGGAACAAGAAATTTTACTCGGACGAAGTCGCGGGCGGAAGCTAGTATTAACATAAACCTAACCTCGTTGTTTCTGGACGATTCGCACGCCCCTACAATAGTATGTTTCTCATCGAACTCCATCTGTCAGCGGTTAAACCTTTTTACCTGTCATTCTACACATTCCTAAATTCTGTTGTTGTAACTGTTTTACTAGTTCTAAATACTTTATACCTATAATACTTTAATAATACTTTTTATATATTTTTATTACATTAGTAGGTAGGTATTTGTATTTATATTACTGATTAGGGTAAATTATTTATAAACTTTTTCATTTTGCTTACAGCAGGACAAAATGGGTGTTGGGACTGGTGGAAGCTTGTGATATAAAAAAAAGATTTCCGCAATAATTAAAGCATTGTTTTAATAACAAAATGTTTTTTTTTTTTAATTTAGCACCAATTCAATCTGAATAAATTTAACAATCCACAACACACTATATCAATCAATACATAGATTTTCTTTTATCTATTTGTAGTCTTAAATTATTGATAATTCAGCTTCTTGCTGAGTCGGCAGCGAGGTGTCGCGCACGAGTGTGCACGACGAGGGTTTAATGCTGTAAACAAAAGAAATCATAATTTTTTTGTCAGTTTTAAGTGTTTTTTCTGATACATGATTTTTGTAATCTCTTTTCTACAGAACTTTCTACTAAAATACTCACTTCGCTTATTTTGCATTGGCAACTCCAGCTCCAGTGCCTCAGTGGACGTTGAGCGTTGCTCAACCCACTCTGGGTTGGCAGGTGTAGCAGCAGATGTATGGCTGGGTGAGATGGCTGCTGGGTCTTATCTTACAGGTGGACGCTATACAACAAAAACTGAATATCGTTGACGGATACAAGAAATATATGTATAATTGTGTTTATGTAATTTATTATTAGTTAATTTAAAAAAAAAGTCACGGCAAAGACTCCATGCAACATATGTAATTATTACCTGTACACTCGTAAGTCCTCCTACAGCCGATCTATTCTGTAAAAATCACACCGTGAGCACTTAGGTGAAGTGAGTTTGAAGTGAGCTCAATTCCTAGTGGAGTAAGGTGGGATGACAGTTCACATCACGCTCACTTCACCCAAGTTTTCACGGTGGGATCTTTACAGAATAGCACCACTGATAAGTATTTGAGGATAATTATGATTATCATTGTATGCACTTTACTGATGACAAGACCTTCAAATCATATTAAACGTCAACGTTTAAATGTCAGTCGACGTTTGGCCATATCTTTAATGTAGGTTATATGTCGTGGTCCGATTGTAGAAATGGCCATATTGTGACGAAAGCGACCTATTTATCGACATTCTCAGCTGACCACTGGGCATATCGCAAAGAAGTTGCATTTCACGCCACTAGTGGCACTCCGACCAAATGGGTTAGGTTAGGTTAAGTTAGAACTGTCACCAACCGCGCGCGAGCCGAGCGAGCGAAGCGAGCTTGTGCCGGGGCAGCGGCGCTACATCCAAGTTGGTCGCAGTTACTTAGGAACTATTCGAGTAGGAATAGATGCACAACAAAACCAAAGCGACATCAACACCTCTACCGGTGGATAATCTATTTTACTATATGATCATTAATGTTTGGTCAGATCATGAAGTAGTCGAGCGTTTAACTGTTCATATCGTCCAACGTTGAGTATTCAATGATCTGGCCAGACCACATCATGATGTGGCCAGCGGTCGATGTTCTATTTCATGAAATACAACCATTTCATGAAATGGTCGAAAACTTCATGAATTGATCCATTCTAAGATCTGGCTACGACATGGCATCATATTGGCATCATATTGTTTTGGGTAAGGATGCCAAAACGTGTTTGGGAGCGGAGTGGATAAAACAAAGCTCTACTCCTGTAGATTTAGGACTTTCATACCCAATTATTAGCAAATTAGCTTTTGCCCACGGCTTCGCCCGTGTGGATGTCGGAAAATATCCCACGGGAACGTACTACCGGGATTAAAAGTACCCTATGTGTTAATCCAGGTAAACAATGTCTTCTCGCACTGCTTATATGTATAGTATCAGAGGAGCGGTGCGCGGATTGATATAACGATTGCTGCACGATGAAAAACGTGTGCGCTCGTGGGACGTCAGGAACGAAGTTTCTTCTCACATATGATTTAAAACAAAAACAAAATTTTCTCTGCCGCCATCTTGGATTTACATTTTGTCGTCACTATCGACTTTAGCACCATCGAAAACTATGAAAACGATACCTATGACGGAAAATTTGAAAATATTCGCAGCCGCCATCTTGGATTTTCATTTTGACCTCACTATCGGCTTTAGCACCCTCGATAACTAAGAAAACGACACCCATGACAAATAATTTCAAAATTTTCACAGCCGCCATCTTGAATTTTCATTTTGACCTCACTATCGGCTTTAGCACCCTCGAAAACTATGAAAACGACACCTATGATGAAACATTTTAAAATATTCGCAGCCGCCATCATAATTTTTTTTTTTTTATTTGAGATAGGTTTGATCTTGACTCTAGTCTAGGTCAGAGATGACAGAGACAAAGTCGACGATGGAGCGAGCTTACCCAGAAGAAGCCTGTTCACTCTCACTTTGAAGAGATCGGGGTTGTATGCGTTCGGAAACACAGACGCAGGCAGAGAGTTCCACTCTTTTGCTGTGCGCATCACAAAAGACCTTTGGAAACGCTTAGTGCGAATTGGTGGAATAGCAACTATTTAGGTAGGGATGGTAACCTACAGTGCGTCTAGATGTCCGATGGTAGAAGAGGGCAGGCGGAATGAGGTCGTTGAGTTCTCGAGCATACTCACCAAAGTACAATCTGTAGAAGACCGACAAGCAGGCAATCTTGCGGCGATGAGCCAAGCTGTTAAGCTTGGCATCCACCAGTCTTAAGTCGCCAATGAGCCTCTTAGCTCTGCGTTCCACCGAGTCAAGCGCGGCAAGTTGGTATTTAGCTGAGCCATCCCAAAGGTGGCTGCAATACTCCATGCAGGATCGAACTTGCGCTTTGTAGAGAGTTAAAAGCTGTCCAGGCGTAAAGTATCGCTTCACTCTATTTAGGATGCCCAGTTTCTTGGCTGCAGTTTGGGCTTTGTACTCGATGGTGGCTCCGAAGTTGCGACATGATGTCAACTCCATGCCTAGGAACTCGAGCCGATCAGTTATAGGAACAGATGTACCCCGAAAAGTAGGAGTTTGATCGAAACAACTCCTTTTAGCGGTAAAAAGACACACCTTTGTTTTGATGGCGTTAAAAGAGACCAGATTATCATCAATCCACTGGGAGATAAGGCTTAAGGTCAAATCTGTCCGCTCTACCATGGCCTCTCTTAAGGAACGAACTTCAGCCCCACTGGTTTTGGCGCTGGACAAGTATCTCTCTGAAACTGTACTGTCATCTGCGTACCCAACAATACCAGGTTGAAGTAGGTCATTGATGTGCAGCAGGAAAAGAGTTGCAGAGAGAACAGACCCCTAAGGAACTCCGCATCAATAGCCATAAGGTCGGAAGAGCAGCCGTCAACGACTACTCTGATCGACCGTCCACTAAGGAAGTCTGATATCCAGCTACAAAAATCAGCTGGGATGCCATAAGCAGGAAGCTTGCTGAGTAGACCAGCGTGCCAGACCCTGTCAAAGGCCTTCGAGATATCAAGCGATATAGCAAGTGCTTCGCCGTGTTTCTCGATGGCCTGGCCCCAGCAGTGCGTGAAGTACACAAGAAGATCGCCAGTTGACCGTCCCCGGCGAAGCCATATTGACGGTCACTGAGGAGATCATTGTTTTCAAGGTAGTTCAGCAACTTACTGTTCAGTACCTTTTCCATAACCTTGCACAGAATGGAGGTAATGGCGATCGGACGGTAATGGGCAGGGTCTGCACGGTCACTCTTTTTGGGCCCTGGTTCATCATACAAGTATGAATGCATTTTCGTTTGTGACAATTTCTGCCAGTTTACATCTACCGCAAGCCGCGTAAGAAAACATCGTGCACAAACATAGTAAATATATTGTATAATAAAAATAGAAAAATGAATTATTACGTAGTTTTACCCTCTCTGAACTTGTCAGTTTTTATTTAAAAAAATAAGTAATGCAAGATGAATTCAAGGTACCGTTTGTCAACATCCGCCATATTGGACCATAGAGAAAGATAAATATAATAATAGACGTTCCTTACTAAGCATACTACATAGGTAGACGTGATTTGGACGACAAATGCTCATAATAGGAACATTTTATTCATACGAAACTGTCTTCTTTGGTACTCGTATTTGTTGCATTTAATAAAATTATTTATTTATATGTTGATACGTAAGATAGTTTTTTTTTTATATCACACAAAAAATTAAAAAATCGGAACGCGTTTACGCGTTTGACAATGTGTCATAGTTGTCATAGTCAATATAATGTACTCTGTGGTAATGCTATTGCAGTTTCCTCGTTGCGAACTGTGCAAGTGGTTTTGCGATAATTTTCTAATATTTTTGACCCCTGATTATCTCTACGGACTGATACCTTCTACCACTCGATTACCTTGCTATTAATACTGGACTCTGATTTGCATTGCGTTTCGGATTTGTTTTGTGGGTCATTATGAGGTGCATCAACTGCGGAATAGCCATGCAAAGGTTGCAAAGGCATCTCATATCCTCGCTTTCTACACACCATCAAACAAGACTTTCGCGTTGGATAATCAATTATCCAGGTATGAAGTTGGAGTAGAAAAAACTTAAGTAATCTGATTTATTTATATATATTGCAGCATAACTCTGCATGTCAAAACTTTTTGGTTCTTTATTGTCAACCTTTTTTCCGTTTGTCTTTGAGTCTGGTCGATTTTTAACCTTTTTATTTCTTGATTCGAATTTTTTTTTCTGACAGATGGGTCCTCATTTTTTTTTTGAGTTGCAAAAAGTTGATCAATGGATACTGACCCAGTTTGTTGGAAATTTACGTGTAATTTGTGAAATCTGAGTTATTTAAATTATAGCAAGTTGCTATCCGTGCTGTCCTATCTATTAGTACACATTATGGTAAAGCAATAAAGATATTGAGTAATGAGTATTTCCCTCGGAACGATTTTTTCAAGTACGATTTCAATATTCCATGGAGTTTAAGTCAGGAGATTTCACCTTCCTGGTACGTATCTTTTAACAGTTTTCCTCAATCGGAAGTTCAGTCTAATCATTTTGTTCTAACCCTAATTCATTTTGTCTTAGGATTGAACAGCTTAGAACAGGCCGCCTTTCGGCCTCCAGGTTCTGGCCTAAAATAACGCTGGATATCGTTGGTCAACGCCGAGTATTGGACCGCATCTGGACTGAGAAAGGTCACGCAACCAACTCCAGCTCCTGAGTAGAGAGCCACTTCCTGCAGTCTACGACACCTCGCCGGACGTAATTACGTTATGTCAACGATTTTATATGATATTTTTACGTACTGGTTTAATAATGTAGTTAGTAACTCTCTGCTAATTTTTAATTCGTCCACTGTTTAATTTTAATGCGAGATACCTTGGTTCTCTGATCTTTTTTCCATAACGCTTTATTTTGGGAGCGTTACCTAATAGCGATTGCAATCGACTAGTTAGTACGTTTTATTTTTCTTTCGTTATTCGCGTACTTCACCCTATCGAACCAAAGTTCTCTGCTAATTATTGTTTTTCTCTGCATAAATCAACCTGCAACTCTTTTTATACCATAAATATTCATTTTTTTTACCTTTTAATGTTTTTTCTACTTCTTTTATTTTAAGAAAATTAAACGTGTTTCGGCGAAAAAGTGCGTTTCCTTTTTTATTTATTTCGCTACAAAATGGCGTGTGTGATGCTCTTCGAGCAAATATAACCCCTATTTTTCCTTTTGTCCTTTTTCCAGTGACTTGGATGGAGCAGAATATGCATTACAGGACAATGATACGATTGATGATCACCTTTTAATGTTGGATGTTGTGTGTATAATGTTTAATGTGCTGATTGTACTTTAATCCCATAATAATACTAAAAAACTAAATTAATAACTCTTTCATTTCTTCCCAACAAATATATTTTAATCCCGAGTTTTATTTTAATGCCTGTATTTGTAGTTCCCTGTAGAGAATGCTTGGTGTGTGAATGTATAGGCGTCGTGTTTCAAAGGTAAGCTTTTTTATGCGGCTGCTTGCTTGGTTTCGTCTTTTTTGGAATATATTAGCCCATAGCGTCCCTTTTCACGCTTTGTTTTTCTAATAGCTTCCTATCTTTTTTTGACTCCTAGCCCAACCGTTTAGCTTGCCGATTGCGTGTCTTTCTATTCATCCACCAGCCATATTACTCGCTAACTAACTCTTTCCAACTACTTGTAAACATACTCGTGGATTGTTTTATTCTGTTTTGGTTTTTCTCATAATTTAATGTGGCAGATGGAGGTATTCAATGTGTGAGACACTCTGATGTGGAAGTCTTTTTATTTGCAGGCCTTTACCAATTTCGTTCAGGGTTTCTCCGCATTTCATTTTGTTGAATTCTTCACTTCCAATTTTTCCTAGGAACTTTATTATGTAATACTGTCTAATTCTATGCCTTTGACACAAAAGCACAAAACATTTCCTTTTTTTTTTCGCTACAATATGTATGTATATTTAAAAATGGTATATCATTATATCTATGGTATGCGATATTAACTTATAGTGCTTAATATTTTCAGTTGTCTCTGGATACATTTATTTGTCATTCATGCTTCTTATTATTAAATACCGAAGCCGGTGAACATGAGAGACTACTGGGGCATAAAACGGTTTGCCTTGGTTGTGGGAAATCTGTGAGAAAAATAAGACACCATAATGTCAGTATGGAGTGTCCATTGCTGGCTGTCCTATTATCAGAAAATATTAATTATGTGGTATGCATTTTGTTTTTAATTATTATAAATACCTAGATGTATTAATCTACAAAAAATTACGTTTCAGATTATGTATGTATGATTGTTCTGTATTTCATGTATTTTCCATCTTTAACATATACTTTCCTAAAGTAGGCATGTTATATAACAGTACTGCTATATACAATAATAATAATACTTGAAAACATAAACAGATGTGTACAAAAGATGCCCTTGGATACCCTTCTTGCTAAAAATGATATAAGCATATGCTTTTATGTGTTTATTCTAACTCTGATTTGTTTTCAACCCTCAAGAAACAACTATGTTTGTCATGTGTGTTGGATGCGAGCAAATAGACTTGCAGCGCATGACTCATCACGAGATATGCAGGAATTGGCTAATGACAAAAATGAAACTGCCCCTAACGTTCAAGTGGTCAGCCCAAAAATGAAACTGCCCCTAACGTTCAAGTGGTCAGCCCACAAGAGCCACCACCATTACCGCCTGTTCAAATAGAGCCACTTCAAAGGGAAAATAATACTATATCATTATCTAAATAAAAGCGAGCTTCGATCACATCTAACCACTGTATATTTCAACAATGCAGAAACAGATTATTACATTTGGTCCCGCAATTTCATAAAAGAATTCTATTGCAAGAACATAGTTTCTATGTTCCTCGCAGCTGTAGAGTGTGTGAAACACATTTATACAGCGATCAGTGGCATTTATTGTCTCAAATGAATATGACACATTCTACATTTAGTGTTATCTACATAGAAGACATAATTAATATTATGAAGTCAAAAGCTAATATTTCGAACTTTGAAAATGTCTCAGAAATGCCGAACCATTTTTGTCATTATTGGACGGGTCTTACAGTACCCCAGTTTTTAATTCTGTATAATCTTTTACCTCCTTTAAATGTTAAGCAATCTAAACGCGCTTTAGCTATTTATTTAATCAAATTAAGAACAGGCGAGAGCAATAGGCGATTGGCAACTCTTTTTGATATACCTAGGTCAACATTGGAACTGATAGTTAGGTTGGTTGGTTATTAGGTATCTTTAATTATGAATCTAATATTTACATAATAAATAAGCTAACAGACTTAAAATAATAATTATAATATGTACAAATGTAAAAAAAAAAAAAAAAAATATATAATCATAGGGCATCAAAAAATTCGTCCGCATCGCTGTCAACAGGAAATGTGCCCAAAAGGCTGGCAGCATTGCCACGTTGTATGGCGATGCTAATCCTTTGGCCAAAGAATAGGCCAGCCCTTTGGTCACGTGAAGAGTCGACCAACCGCTTGGCGATGTCTCGGAAAACCAAGTGGGCACTCGGACCCCATGGCCCTAGTGTTTCAACCCCAAACGGCTCGAACATATAACTCCCAAAAAGTTCGGAATATTTTCGCCGTTTGAGGTTTTCCGCACCTGCAGCAGCCGCCCCAGCACAGCCCGCTGTACTAAGAAGATGGGATGGCGCAAGGGTGTCGACACATGTTGCATCCCACACCAAAGGCCTGCCTAACTTCCAAGGCATTATGGTCATTCCGTCTGGTCTCTTGCCATCGTCGCGTGCCAAGCCGTTGGGTTCTAAAACAGCTGGCACCCCGGCGGTGACAAGAGCACGACGGATAATGTCATTAATGCTAGCGTGCCGTGCTATCCGGCCTGCGCTCTTGCTACAAGACAGGCCATGATGTCCGAGGCAGTCGACGGCTTCACCGCACTGGCAGCGGTGTGGAGCCCCACAAGGAGCGCCCAGACGCAGACAAGTAGCGAGCCGGAAGGTGGAGTCACCCAGCAAAGTGCCTATGTTGGGTGACGGTAGTGCTTGAAGCCAGAGGCCCGACTCCCATTCACCCACAGCCAGCAGGCGGGCACGCTCAGCAGTATTGGTGGACGTATTGATAAGATTATTCCGTACCAACCTGCAAAGCGGCTCATCCCACTGTCTCTGGGAAGATGGGTTCACGGGCCGATCTGTATCCGGGCAAGCCGCTATCCAGGCGTTCACCGCATCACTCAAGCACGGCACTTCAGAGTCAACCAGGGAGGGAGCTAAAATTTTCCCGGTCAACTTTTCAGTGCTGTGGACAGAGGACAGGAACGCCGGTAAGCTAATACTGGTAATTTTGCGTTATTAGGTTAAATAAATTCCATCCTGTCTTACAGGATAGTCCTAATGCTGAGAATATAATCCAATGAGCATTGCGATTTATGCATGAATCTAATCATCTTGGTCAATTTATTAATGATTATAATATAAACAGAAGACGAGTTATGTTTACCCGTATTGACGGTAAATTACCTCAACTCAATAATTTCCCAGTTTTTACATACAATGATTTAATTTGTTTGCATTAGGCCCATATCAGGTGAAACAAGTGCGTTCATACTTCGGTGAACATGTTAGTGAAAATGGTATCTATGTTGTTGAAGTGTGTCCGGAACTGGAACATTCCCAAGAAATGATAATACGGGTTGGTGGAAATAATCCCTATTTATTAAGAGGACGTATTAAGTCTCGTCATGTTTCCCAGAGAATTTACTTTTCTTATATTTTATTTGACACTGAACATAATAGTGATTCTGTACTGGATGCTATTTTAGGGTACTATTGTGTTGCCTTGTAGGGAACAGGACCGTTGGTTGTTGTTGTCACGTTATGACAATAATCTGTTATCTTGGTTGGGCAAGACACCAAAACAATATTCAAGCTCCAGCAGGATTTTTAGACAACATATTATTAAAAATTCAAGAATATTAAAATAATCTAATAAAAGGCTAATCTTTGTTGAAAATCGCGCTTAAAAGAACACAACTCTAATTCAATATAATACATCTCACAATAATTGTAATGTGTTGCGTAATGTAAATAATGTTGCATACTATTGTATAGAATCAAGTTTTACTAACTAAACAGACAGCTGTGCTGCTGGGGAGTTTGATGCGTCACTTCTTCTTCCCAGCTAAAGCACTAGGAAGTGGTGAAGGGTGGGCGTTTTGCGGGACTGTTTTATGTAATTTTTGACGTTCGAAAAGTGCTGATACTTAAATTATTTAAAAAAATATAAGGGTAACCTAATATACTTTGTTATTATTGTCACATTTTTTGCGTTTTAATAATGTTAATCATTATACAGTTAAAAACCCATAATTCAGGTGGCCATTACTTTGTTTAAATGCCTAGTAATACTAAAACCATATCAGTTAACCGTAATAATTCATAACTGTTCGCTAGTTTAAAGCGCCTTATGTTTTTTAATTGCTAAATCATAATCTGTACAATTATTGCCAGCGATCTGATTAAGAGGTTTAATGAAACTGTTTACGTCTAGTATGTTGTAATGATAAGTTCTTTAAGTTTTTAATTTATAGAAATTAAATGTGCCAATATTTACGAATATAAAACACCAAAAATCATTGTTGTACACTAAATTCGATAACTATGCCGACGTCCATAACGAAATTGGTCATGTCCTGAAGGCAACTTTAAAGCGAAAATATAAATCCTCTTTTTAATCCCTATCCCATTCGAATTTCGAAAAAAATAGTTATCTAAAAAATTACAGGTACGGAGCTTGGTAGAGTTATTGTTCTTTAAATTACCTACTAAAGTATCTTTGGCGATGGCGAAAGTCGGGCTGACTAATGATGAGCTAGTAGTAAAGAGTTTTAACCCCCTAGGGGATGATTTTCCAAAAATGCGAAAACACGTCATTCGTAATTTCAAAACAAAAAGCTTAAGAAACTGGTAATTTCTTCCTTACAAAGTTTCATCCCCTATTTCCGCCCCTTAGGGGATACTTTTCCAAAAACGCTGAAACACCGTGGTTTTTATTATTTAACCAGAATGCTAAATACCAATTTTCATGGTTTAAACTATAAAAATGACGATTTTCAAAGGAAACCTCTGTGCAAAATTTCAGCTTTCAGCTTTGTCTAAGGGTTTGGGCTGGGCGTTGATGAGTCAATTAGTCAGGAATTTTCTTTTTATTTATATAGATAATATGTAGATTTCAGAATGTGAACTTAAGTTGACGGATTTTCTAGTTCAGGGTTGTGGTCTTACCAAAGTGTCTACTCCTTACATTGGCTTAAATGATGTTCTTACCTTATTATTCTAAAAACTTATTTTATTTTAATTAAATCTCAAATCGAATCGTCCTTGCAGGCTTTTTAGTTTTCTTCATGTTCAAAAATTCGTTCCAACGGCGACTGGTTTGTGTCAAAACTGCCACTAAATCTTATTTTTTTGTTTTCTTGTAAATTGTAAGTTTATTGTTTGGTTTTGCCCTGAGTCAGCGCTTATTTCGAACATCATTTTGCAATCTTTTTATTTTGGGGTCACTGATCCTAAAAATTCCACAACTTATTCAAAATATAAAAAGATTTTGGGAACAAGTAGGTACCTAAATCCCTATCTACTTAAACTGGTTTTCGAAAAAATCAATCCAATTGGTGAAATATCATACTTTTAAAATACAGCCCGACGTAGTACCGTAGTTAAATTGGTAATCGTATCGTATCGTATCTACGACTCATCAATCTGATGTAAGCTAGGCAAGGAAATTCGCAGATATGTTCGTCGACGTCAGATAAACGAATACCGGTCAACCCTTCCCGCCACTAGAAGTGGTACTCCGGTGACATAACCACGGCAATGGAGACCGAAGTGGTGTGATGTGAAACGAGGTATTTATTTTTGGCTTTTTACGTTATGAGCTTTCCCAGCCCTACTTCGTTATGAGCTTTCCCGTCCCTACTTCGTTTTGAATATATCAGAATTTAAGGCTGAAAACCGGACTACTTTTTTGTTTTTCAGATACTTACGTGTTTTTTTCAAGCAATGGTAGGAAATATATTATGTTATTCATCTATTTTTGTACAGTCCAGTAGAACAAAAACTTCTCTCTCTTTGACCTCACACTTTAGTTTGTTGTTAAAGTGTGTTAAAGTCAAACTTTCAAAATAATTTGCAGTACACAAAAAAGGTAGATTGTACAAGGATCACCCATATTTTAACTATCACATCTTATTTACTGCACCTAAAATCCAAGATAATGTATAAATAAATATATATATATATATATATTCACCCTTCCTTTGCACCCTGCATACTATGCATCCATACTAATATTATAGATTCAAAAGTAACTCTGTCTGTCTGTCTGTAAGTTACCTTTTCACGCCTAAACCACTGAACGGAGTCGATTCGATTACGATAAAATTTGGCAAGGAGGTAGATGACATCCTGGGCAAGGACAGAGGCTACTTTTTGTCTTAAAATAATCGTACAGGGGGTGATATAGGAGATCAAAATTTGTATGGGAAACCCAGCATTTCTTAAGTTAGGCATATGAAAATTCAAATTTATGCTTTTGGTAGGAAATAAAGAATTATATATGGTTCAGCGTTTTTGAAAAATCATCCCCTAGGGGGGTAAAATAGGGGTTGATTTTAAAAATCACAAATTATATTGAAATTTTTGTGTACCTCTTTTTAAGAGATTTAAGGGATTGGAAATGTAGTCATAGTATCTTGACTTCTAGAGGTAACATTTTAGTCTTTATTTTTAACTGACTTCAAAAAAAGGAGGAGGTTATCGATTCAGTGGTATGTTTTTTTTTTTTTTTATGTTTGTTACCTCAGTACTCCGTCATTTATAAATCGATTTGGAAAATTATTTTTTTACTTGAAAGGACATACTTTCAGATTGGTCCCATTTTTATCAAGATCCAGTTCTGATGATAGGATCCATGAGGAATTGAGGGAACTCCTCAAATATTATAGGCATATACATAGCGATTTTGGTATTTTCATCAACAAATCAAGCATTTGCATTCAGAAAGTATCATTTGGTAAAGTGGAACTGATAAAGAAGACTACAGATGGCCACGGGAACTCCTCAATGATAAGTATTTCACGGGTGGCGTTAACCTCGATTAAGATAGTTAAGCGACTATGACGAAGCCAATTAAAATAAATCATTCAGATGAAAATGGTATCATCGAACTGATCCGATGATGAAACCGGAAGGTAGGCACCGGACTCCGTAATAAAACAATGTATCCTAGCCGTGTTTGGGCTTATTGGAATTGTCATGAGATGCACTCTGGCTATAAATAATTTTAATGGAAATACGCATCAAATTGCGCTACTTGAGTCCCATGTTATATGTGGCCTTGATTGTCAGTAGACAGTTTTTGTCAACGTTCTGTCGTCGTGTGGTTGATTTAATAGTTTGTTGGCGACGGCGTCCAAACCTGATAAAACTACGCGTTCCAAACTTCTGATACGACTTAGCGCGACAGGTAATAGGTCTTTACCTATGTAATTGGAGATTCTATAACCAGCATTTTCAGATTTAATTATCTGTGGATTGGCGCACAATTCGAAATGCAATCGAAGCTCGCTTCAACGGCATTGATATTGACCCCCAGCTTCATAGTGAAAAACTTTTATTGATGGGTTTCCTTCCTGTTCTTCGAATATTATTATGAAGGCAGAACTAATGTTTTTTTCTATCATAACATTACATCACGCCTGTAATTCCCGAAGGGTTTGGCAGAGGTGTACTTGTAGTATACCCACATTTCACCAGTTATGTTCAAGTCCTATGTTATAGTCGAGCCTATTGCCATCAACCGGGTACAAATCCAGACTCTTCTTTTTGACATTGCTCGATATTATCCTAAATATCGCTCACCTAGCAGTATAATGACACATCTACTTTTTTCTTATTTTACAGAAATGAGGGTCAAAGATTTTACAAATGTTTGAAACGAAGTTATGAGTTCATTTTACATTTTATCATGGATTTTATGGTTTTAGCAACTAGTATAGACCTTAATAGATAAAACTAACACCGTGCCGTTTTACCGCTTTATAAATTATACACTTTTAAATACTTAGGCCGTAAAAACTCAATTTCGCTTTTTTTTGTAAATGTGCCATTATACTGCTAGGTGAGCGATATAGTATAGAACAAAGGCCTAACACTTACCTATATAGACCATCACCTGAAGGTTATAACAAATATTAATTCTACGAAACGAACCAAACATCTTAACGCGTAGCGTGAAAAGCCGACAATCACTCAGTCTTTGAGCCATCAAAGCGAGATACTGGTAGAATTTGTCGCTAGTTTTGGTTCCTAGAGGTAAGTCTTGTATTGTGATCCTTTGTTTGGAAATTCTCAGTAGCCTGGAGAAAATGTAGTTACGTATAGTACGTTGTTGATGTTCCACAGTACGAACAGTGCGCGGCGATTAACGTGTCACATTGTGTTTTAGTTTAAGTTCGGCTTAGTAGAGCGTCCTCTTTGTCTCTCATTTATTTATTTATTTATTTAAACTTTTCACACTTAAAAAAGTACAAAGGCGGACTTAATGCCTTAGGCATTCTCTACCAGTCAACCAAGGGTGGTGAAGAGATTAGATGGCAGGTGCTCTGTTAGAAATGGAACAATTTGTACATAAATAAGTCATAAACTTATAATACACATACATACATATTTACTATAATATATACCTATATTATATATATATATTATATACAAATTCAAGAGAGAGAGGTTTTGAGATGACTCTACGCTATTTATTTTGAAAATAACTCCGCAATCTCCGCTTAAATGCATACCGACTGGTGGCCATCCTGATGTCAAGAGGTAGCGCATTCCAAAGAAGAATGGACTGAATATGAAAGGAAGAATGAACAAAGTCAGAAGTATGAGAAGGACAGAGTAGGAGAAGATTGTTAGAAGAACGAAGATTCTTAGCGTGTGAAGAACATAGATATTGGAAGTGAGACACTAGATAAGAAGGAGGAGTGGGAGAGTTAAGAAGGGAGAAAAGCGTGGTCAAAGCACGCAAATTTCTTCTCTGGCGAATGGGCATCCATTTGAGCTCAGACTGTAGCTCGACACATGGTCATATTTTCTGAGGTTGAATATGAACCGGATACAATTGTCCAATTGTCTCATTCCTGTGTGTGACAATCTCTTTCTAATTTTTTAAAGCTCGGTGTGCATTAACCACCTCCCACTTTTCCAGGCTACAATGGCTAGGTACTGTACGTGTGCATATAATACATTAGACCTATGCTTTACTTTGTAGAGTACTGACATACCTACAAGCTGACCTACAAATCGGTTCAATTGCATGAACATTGTGACAAGTATGTGTCAGGGCACTAATTGAAACCGCATTGAACGGAACATATGTACGAGTATGCATGTGCTGTAGTTGTATAATTGAACTAACTGAATAACACGTGAATGAACGCCTTGTCAGACATTATATACCTGGTTACCATAAAATAATCATAATAAATATTGCCCGGCGCCGAATGTTGAAATCCAACAGCGCGCTTTTGTCACAATCAACGGTCTTAAGTGGACTGCCACCGGAATGATCATTTTGGCCTGCACGTCAGATCTGCGCCTATCTCTGTGTGTGTGATGTTTTAATGCAGACAGTAACGTGCACACAGTATAACTAAGAAAGCATGTTGTTAGTTGGTCAGATGCATGTGTGGTCAACACTAAATAAAGATACCTACAACTACCTACTTATATACTTGTTTTCTTCTTAATAAATTATCGACCATAGTCCTATTTAAAAGCAGTGCTAAAATTCGAATTGAAAATTATAAGCAGCGCTGGCAGGTTCACACGAGTGGGTGGCTGTTGTGGTGTGTGCGTGAAGAGAAGAAAATTCGAACCTCAGTGCGCTCTATTTGCTTTTTCGTTTTCGTGTCAGAGTTCAATTATTTATTGAGTTTCGTTAATACAATGACAGTAGGGTATAGAGGTTAAAAATAAAGTAAAATAGGCAATTTAATTTAAAAAAGAACACTATGTTTTGTAGGAACATTAATTGGTATTATTAACAACCTTTAAAACATAAACATATTCCAAACTTTGAAATAAATAAAATACCTAATTTGTTCGTAAATTATTTTTGGTTGCTACTAAAATGGGATGTTTTTGGTTTATTGAGGTTAAAGCTTAATTTATACATTTTCTCAAGGAAAAGAAGATTGAAACTAAACCTCAATCCTACAATCTTACGATAAATCACTTATTACTATTATGACCAGTGTATTCCCTGAATTCCCCTGATAACATTTAATATTATATTTTTTTATTAATGTTTAATATGACCTCCGTTATTATCAATGCAGTCAAAAAGACGTCGACAATGGGACTTCAGCTGTTCGAGACATCTTTCGTCTCGCGCTTCCCATCTTTGCACCATTAAACCCCCTACATTTTCTATAGGGTTTAAATCAGGGGATCACACTGGCCACGGAATAACTTTAACATCCAAATGTTCACTAAACCACTCACGAACAATACTGGCATGATGTAGCGGACAATTATCTTGAACCAAATAAAATTCACCAATTTCATCCACTGGATAAACAGTGTGCATTGACGTATCAAATTCTTCAGCAAATCTTCTTGTTGGTATGAAACCATTCGTTTCATATTCATCAACCATAAAGGGTCGCGGCTCTTAAGACTCCCCTCTTCCTCAAATCTCCTCACCCAACGGTTTACTGTATCTCTTAAAAAAAAAAAAAAAAACATTATTATTATAAATTTCAAAGCGTCACTTATGAGAACAAATAAAATCAAAAACAACAAAATAACTTACACAAAATCCGGTTTCATTGGATATTTCAGATGTATTACACCCATTGTTATGCAAGGCTACAATGTTCGCCCTTGCTTCATATTTATATTTGCTTGCATTTTCATTAAAAATCATCAAACTCAACACCTCTAATATCAATAACACAAACGCTTGTAACTAAGTTCACCAACCGACAACGTCCTACCGTTCTAACTACAGTCAGAAAATAGATTTTGTTTCAAATCTACCCTCATCTTTTATGTGTAGCATAATCAGAAAAAGACTGCGTGCCGCGAGAGGCCTATGATGATGACCATATACCGCGCTTTTTCTGTTTGGTTCGTGATGAAAGAGTGCAATATAGGGGTGTGTATGTGTGTGTGAAATGCTTAAATAGAAGAAAGTCTCAAGTGCGACGAGTAACAATGCGAGAGCGATGCGTTTTGTAATGCTGGCTTTGGAGTTCTAACCGCTACTGTACTTTCCCCGCTACTTCGTCCACGTGGATTGCGTACTTTAGTAGCCCTATCGGGGTAGGTTTTCAAAAAGCCCTGGTACACGTTATTCTTTATTTTTGTTCTTGTGTATAAATACTGAGTTTCGAGTAAATCGAACCGCGCGTTACAATTCTTCCTTACAAAATTGGACACCCCCCAATCCCCAATCGGCGGTAATTTAGAAAAACAAAACTGCCAAACTTCATAATTTACTTGAGAAGTATTCGTGCCAAGTTTCAAATCTATTAACTCAAGAAATAAGAATTTTCATACAAACTAATTCCTCCCTTTTCACCCCCTTAAAGGTCGAATTTCCAAACATCTTTCCTTAGTGGATGCTTACAATACAACATAAAATGCATCAACTGGCAAAACAAGTTTGTCGCCGCAGCGATTTAGGCTCTGCGTTGATGAATCAGTCAGTCTGTACAAGAAATTATATAAAGACTATAAAGTACAAAGTGCGGTGTCACCAGGTTCGTTTTCACAAATGAGAACGGGCAGAAGACTTTGTTTCAGAGAATGTATTACAATTAAGTATATATTTTAGCTCAGAGTACCCTTTAGCAGAGGTCTCCTCTAGTGCACTTCATTACTACCTGTCCATTGCACTCTTCCCTAGAAAGGACCTGCGGCCAGTCTCATTTCCTCCTCTCATATCTAAAAGTAGTTTAATGGAACTAACTGAGCAAAATGCGGACATGGCGCTTATGCCTTGTCAGAAAATGTACTACTTCCCGTAAAGTACTTAACTAGTTGCAAATAGTTGTAGTGATGTGGTTTGCAGCCGGTCATGTTACTAACCAGGTGGGTGTTTGAGCTAAGCACTTACTCTGTTTCAAGTCATGCACTTAACTAGTTTTTGCTCTCATTTCTGTCAGCTGCACTTACAACACTTTTAATGATTTTATTTTATGATAAAATATTAATCGGCTTATTGTTTGGTGTTATAATTTTGTTTCAAAATAAAATACCCCGTAAACACCTCATGACATTTTGCTTCACTTGTTAAAGTTTCGAGAGGAAATGCTTGTTGACGCTCTAGTTTTCAAATACTTTTTAAGTGAGTTTGTAACATAATATACCTAATTTTTTTTTCCAGTCTGATATCAAAAAGTACGACAAAGACACTTACAACGACAAGACAATCATCATCATCATCATTCATCATCATCACTTATCATTCACTTATCGTATCATTTTTATTTAAGATCTTATATTATTTACATAATAAATAATATAACAGTTTTAGAATAATCCTCTTAGCGTGTCGATGACAAAAATAACACGAAAAAATATATATAGTTTTTTAAATTTGTTCGGCTCAAAATTCAGCAACGCTAATAAATAAAAATAATCTGTACATGTATTTAAAACAGGAGGGGAAGAATCATGGGGCATCAAAACATTCGTCCGCATCGCTACTTAATCGGAAAGAAACTCTTGTAAGTATTACAGTTTCAAACTTTTCCGTTTAACTATAATTATGTTATAAGTTGTTCAGAATCGCTTCTGTCCCGGTCATTATTCATCAATCTTAACTTCGCAGGTGTTACACGAAGTTTTATTTTTGTTCCAGTGTTTAATGAGGTCCTTTAAGGTAAACTTTCTACTTTAGGTATCCGTCATCCAAAATTTAAATAGCTTCATTACATAGGTACTGTAGAGGCTTTAATCGAGCCGGCCTTCAGCATGAATCCTCCTCGGATTGTGGCATTGGCTGATAAGATAAACACTGGTTTATTGAAATGTCGAATAGGTTTAAATTATTACACATAGTCAAATTGTTTTATATTGAGTCAGTGCTGTGCTAGCTATACGATAGACAATGTAATGTGCTTTCATATAAGCCAATAAATAGTGATAGCAGTGCTTCCGTGTACCTCATTTATATAACCAACAACACACCTCTAGTACAGACCAAACAGACAATCTACGTATTGGTCTGCCCTAGTATCGTGGCAGGTCACTACAGTACAGTCAGTAACAAAAGAGTTTTTTTTTTAAATCATAATGATTGAGCACTAAGTTCATAAAAATCTACACTGAAATAAAATTTTAAGAAATATTAACTGTTAGCTATTCATTCTGTATCAATTTAAATGATAAGTAAAAGCTACAGTGTTGATCGACTTCTATTGTAGATTGTATAACATAACATAACATCACGCTTGTATTCCCCGAAGGGTTAGGCAGAGGTGTACCTATCGTACACCCACATGTAGATTGCATATTTTTGCAAAAAACAACCAAGCTTTGTTTATCATCCTGTGTGTGTGGTAAAAATAAGGGACAGAACGTGTTCTGTGGTTTATATGCCTACCCCATATCACGATAGCTGTCATCAAACCCCCAGCATATTGCTTTCGCCTCGAGCAATATCCATGGGTGTGTCTGGTACCTAGAGGTATTTTATGCCATTTACTTTATTTTTACGCCTTTATACAGGGTGTCAGGGACATCGACACGCAAACTGTTACCATGTACTCAATACATGATTCTAAACGCATTTTCTTTCTTTCTTTCTTTTTAGACCAACCAGGTAGCTTTGAAATTTTTCGTCGGTTAAAAAGTGCCATACTGCTTCTACACAGTAAAAATATAAGGAAAAGTTGTTTTTTTTTTTTTAATAATCGGCAAAAAACTTCAACGCTGGTTGGTCTAGAATCATGTATTGAGTACATGGTAACGGTTTGCGCGCCGATGTCCCTGAAACTCTGTATACATAGGGGACAAATATTTTTGTCTTGCATAATTCAGTAGTTTATTTATTTTCTACAGAGTTGTTGCCTTCCAAATACAGCATTCCTCTTGTTTGTGATTTGGATATTCAATAATAATAAACCAATCCTCCATTTTGATCAACCTATGTATATTGCAAAAGCGAGCCTTGTCTACAAGCTAAAACTATTTTATGGCTTCTGAAGTTGCTACTGAACTTCACAAGGTAATATAGTCATGGAATTAGCATAAAAATCCCTTACTTTTCCTTCAAACTTTATGCACACGGATATGAGAAAAGTTTAATGAGTGGGAAGTAGCGTTAGTACTTGTTTCAACTACCATTCAAGGGGAATCTTCATCGAGGTTCAATGTAAACATTGAACCTCGATGGTAATCTTACTTATGATGGAACTTTTTAGCTTACGTTTGTGTGCAAGCAACGTGCAAGTATTTGTTATTCTGAAGCAAAATTGTGGATTTCCTATATAGTATTATCTTATACGGCTTATGTAGAAACAAATAAAGGCTCGTGCAGACTTGCGCGACAATTTCCTTGAAGTTTTCATAGAAATTGGTCTACCGGTGTCGCGTTGCGCAAGTCTGCACGAGCCTTAAGGCGATGCTTTAGCGATACCTATAGCTAAAGCGTCGCCTGCGTCGCGGGTGCAGGTATAGTCGACTCCGTATTTTTTTATTACTTTTGACAACAATTTACACTAAATTGAAAGTATCTAACTGTCAAATAGACAAAATGCTCGTTTTATGACGTGCCGCACAAACTCTTAAGGGGTCATTGTACTCATCATTATGAACAACTTTTACTATGGGACCAAATCTGAAATCGCGAAAAAAAATCAGCTGCTCCCTACATTTATAACTAGTCAAAATGTATTGAACAGCTGATTTTTTTTTCACGATTTCAGGTTTGGTCCCATAGTAAAAGTTGTTCATAATGATTAGTACAATGACCCCTTAAGAGATTGTGCGTTATTTATGTTACATCTTGTATACTTAAATAATATTACTTGTCCTGACTGATTCATCAACGCAGAGCCTAAACCGCTGGGGCCACCAACTTGACATTTTGGCAATTGATGCCTGAGATAGTTGTAAACATCCACTAAGATTTTTGGAAATTCGACCTTTTGAGAGGGTGAGAAGGGGAGATTTTGTTTGTATGAAATTTTTTATTTCTTGAGTTAATAAACTTGACACAAATACTTATCTAATGAAATTATAAAGTTTGTCATTTTTATTTTTGCTAAACTACGTAAAGGGGGATTGGGTGGTGTCAAAATTTGTATGGAAGAATTTTAATACGCGGCCCGGTTAACTCAAAACTCAGTATTTACAATTAAGACTGAAAATAAAGAATAACGTGTAGGTATCAGGGTTTTTTGAAAGTTTACCCCCTAACGGGATAATGAAGCACGAAATCCACACGGACGAAGTCGCGCGGGAAGTGCTAGTAAGGTTATAAAGCAGTTCGAGGTCAATTCTATCTAACTGCTGCAACTTGGAATGAGCGGCGAAGCTTCATATTTTTCAATAAATCCTTCGTAAACTAAATAAAAATACCTTTGTAGTAGTTTCTGGTACAAATTCAAATGCATTTACAAGTCTAACTGCTGATCCGGCAGAGAACCAAAGTTGTCGACATAGCTCACAGAATAAGCAAACTGAAGTGGTAATTGGTTGGCCATATTTGCCGTAGAACCGATGGCCGTCGGGGTAGACGAGGACCTGAGTGGAGACCGCGAATCGGCAAACGTAATGTAGGACGCCCTCAGGCTAGGTGGAGCGACGATCTTCGCAGGGTGGCTGGTAGCAGCTGGATCAGAGTTGCCGAGAATCAAGCTGAATGGCGTGCAATTGGAGAGGACTACTAAACTGATCATGATGAATGAAATTATTGTACTAACGGAAAAAATACAATATTTCCAGATAAGTATTTCAGTCATTATTATGCTATTACAAACCGTTTGCATGTTAATTGAAGTCGGCAATATCTAAATAAAAATGTGCAATGTAAACCCTATATTTTTGCTACCTATTTTCTTTGGGAAGGCTTTCTTCTAGCAGGCTAAGCGAACAAGAGTACCCCCCACGAATAGGTAATGGCGCCTGCTAAGAACACTGTATGCTTAATATCAGCCCTCGATGTTCTTTTGTTTTCCAGTTATTCAAACTCAAACTCAAAACTCAAAGCATTTATTTCAATTAAACCAATTACAAGCACTTTCGAATTGTTAAAGAGTCAGTCAGTTAGTCAGAAAATTGAAGCTAGTCGCCCATTTCAAAACGTAGATCTCTATGGAGAAGAATGTTCTTGTTGCTTCTATATGAAAAGAACATATCGAGGGCTGATATTAAGCATACAGTGTTCTTAGCAGGCGCCATTACTCCACCTTAAAGGATGGCCAGATCTCTTGTGGGGGGTACTCTTGTTCGCATAGCCTGCTAGACCCTTTTATAGCTAATCTAAACCAATTTTGTTTCCTCGCATGTCTACAATATTATAAATTGAAAAATACATACAGTTTTTTTGTTTCACTTCAAATATGAGTACGTTGTTTATTTTTATCCTTAGTAATCCTATGGCGGAAACTGTAATACAGTACCTATATATATTTTTTTTCACATAGAAGCTTCTTGAAAGAAATTCCTGAAATTCTTTCACGAAGTTTCATTTATAATCCAATAGATGTTATAACATCGACAAAGTAAACAAGGAAAGAGTTGTTTACTCATCTGTTGTAGCTTTATCTGTGCTAGTATCGTAGCGTATCTGCGGAAATTGTTTCCTTATCGCTCCATTTGTACCGATACACAATTTCTCTTCCACCATCTGAATAATAAATAATTTGGAACAAAGTAGTTGATGTTTTTTTTTTGGTACCTTTCTATGTCTTTCTTTGATACATATTTCATTGAGTCGGTGTGTATACTCAGTGCACTTATAAACTACATAGCCTGCATCTAATATGTAATTTTTACGATTATTAGACGACCGTCAAGAGTTCTTAACAAACTACTAAAAGTTTTTATAGTATAAAGGAATATTAATGAGCCTGACATCGTCAGTACTTCCAGTGCACCCTGGGTATATTCCATTTAAAATAAGATTAGAAAATTAAATTAACCTTTTTATTTTTATTTGAAGGGTTGCTCTTGACTCTAGTCTAGGTCTTTTTACAGTCCGTTCAACCGATTTTGAGTTTTATTGCATTGGTGGCATGACAAATGGCAGCTGCAGTAAACACTTGATATTGTAACCACGTTTTTGCTTTTAATGACATCCTTATGCCTACGGAATAGAAGTAAAAGTCTGTTGAATGGACTGCAAGAAAGTTTTATTTAAATTTCAAATCCTACTTCAAATGGAGTATAGTTAGTGAGGCCGCACACCGGCGCTCCACGCTACACGTACTCTACATTTACGTCGCCATAATAACCGCGCTACATTTTTAGCTCGGAGCAAACGTATCGTGTACACGCACATCGGACGCACATTTGTGGCGCAGCTTCCAGAATGAATGTCGACATCATCGTCCGACAATACAGATTTCTTGATGTATTAATTAATGAGAAAAAAAAAGACTGTATTGGGTTTACCCGTTTAATCAAGATGATGTATAATCTGGTGTACAATAAATTATATATAAATAAATAAATCAAGGTATTACAATTTGCTACAGTTACGGTTCGACGAAGAAATCCGTCTGTTGCTATCAGCAATTTACAATACATGTAGGTTGTATATTAAAAGGATTTTCTCATCCTCTGCAATAAACTCAAAAAGAAAAATCAATGTGGTCATTAATTTTTTGCAAATTACCTTAATGGGGGGTGGGTTGCCTTAATAATATAACCATTCAATGGATCAAGGGACACAGCGGTTTGTTAGGCAAGGACCAGCCGACGAACTTGCCAGGAGGGGCTCGAGCATGGCACCAGTGGGACCTGAACCCATCGTGCCACTCCCCTTCGGGTACATACGCACTCTGGTAATGAAATGCACCAGTGAACAACACCACAAGCAATGGTTGGAGCAGGGTAAGTGTAGGCAGGCCAAGGAAGCAGTCCCTGCAATTGATGGCCGCCTCACGAAGCGGCTTCTCCGGCTAACTAAACAGCAGCTGTGCATAGTTACAGCAGCTATAACTGGCCACGGGTCATTTAATAAACACCTCTTTGTCATACGAGTCCGCTGTGCAGGGCCTGTATGGAGGACGACGAGACAACAGTTCATGTGCTACTAAACTGCCCAGTGCTCGTCACATATAGGGCAAAGTACTTCGGTAACCCAGGTACCCTACGTGAGATTGTCAGTAACACCAAAGCATTGCTGGCCTTCCGTGAGGAGCTGGGGTGGATCGAATAATCGATTTTCCCACCCATTACGCAAAATACGCGCATTGACGTGGAGTTGCGGACACCAGCCCGTATTACCTATTACCTGTTACCTAACGGAGGCGTTAAATGTGTCGCGTTTCAAATGTTGCGCCACAATTGTCGTAATACAAGTGGTAAAACATTTAACATGTCTGGTGTGCGGCCTGCCTTAGTCCCGTTCCACACCTTGCTGCCGAAATAATAATTTTAACACGTTACACGATGTTATTATATCCCTATTTGATTGAAATTGTTCTCGAATAACTTGAACTAAAATGAAAAAAAAAGAAACAAATGACGATCTAAAAGATTTGTTTTCAGATGCAGGAACACTGAGCTAAAACATTACATAAACATTGTATAATAATATACAAACACATTACAAAGAACAAAAAGCTTTAACTTAAGATAGATGTGTCGAAAACTATACCTTAACACGTAGGTACTTCTAAGTGAAGCCGATGTGTCTTTTAAGACCGCTCAATTTATTTTAAATTTACTTTGAGCTGAGTTCATTCACGCATTAGAAGTAAATTATTTTATCTCCGCCTCTGCAAAAACATTAGTTTCGTTTTAACGTAGCTCTTGGTATTATGATGCTTTTCCTCGAGCCATTCCTAGATGAACTTTTTTGAACTAAGCAATGTAAAAAAGGAATCCCTACTATCGATTCTTTTATCAAATCAATATCATCCTACTAATCTATTTCTTACGTATATATTGTTCAAGGTACACTTTTAAACGAAAAGCTAATTACTCGAACATATTGAAACTATTTTCAAATGAAACATTGGAACAGTATTTACATTTTGATAAAATATTATCGATGCTTTATCTCTTATTTTAAATCCAATCAGAGGAGTTTAATAAAATTTTGCTAATGGATACACTTCGCGGGCTAAAACAAAAAGTCAGTATACGACTAAACGCCGACAGACAAAACACCGACAAGACTACTTCGACGGAACTCTTCGCCGACAGGCCATAATATAATACATACATAATCTAGGTACATTAATTTATATCTTGGAGCTGATCTGATGATGGAGCCAGGAAGTGGAAGTGAAACTCTTCAGTGACTACTAGTAAATCCCTCGCGTTTGGGCTCATAAGATTCATTTTGACGAGTCCAATAGGTTGGGCATGGTAACGAGGGTCTGGTGATGGAGCCAGGAGGTGGAAGTGAAACTCTTCAGTGACTACTAGTAAATGCCTCGCTTTGCGCTCATATGATTTGTTTTGACGACTCCAATAAGTTGGGGTTTGTAACGAGGGTCTTGTGATAGAGCCAGGAGGTGGCAGTGGAACTCTTCAGTGGCTACTAGTATTACCCCTCGAGTTTGGGCTCATAAGATTCATTTTGACGATTCGAATAGGTTGGGCATGGTAACGAGGGTCTGGTGATGGAGCCAGGAGGTGGAAGTGAAACTCTTCAGTGACTACTAGTAAACCCCTCGAGTTTGGGCTCATATGATTCGTTTTGATGAATCCAATATCAGCAAGCGTGGAGCGCTTTTTAGTTGTGCGTACTTTTAATTAATTTAAACAAAGCGCTCCACGCTTTTTGAATTAATCTACCTACACTAATATTATAAATCTGAAGAGTTTGTTTGTTTGTTTGGTTAAACGCGCTAATCTCAGGAACTACTGGTTCGAATTGAAAAATTATTTTAGTGTTGGATAGTCCATTTATCGAGGAAGGCTATATAATATCACGCTACGACCAATAGGAGCGGAGCATCAATTAAAAATGTTGCAAAAACGGGGAAATTTTATTTCTTTTGAGAGCTTCAGTTGCGTGCGCTGCGTAAACGGTTAAAGTTACACAAAAATCACGTATGACGGAATTGTTCCATTTAAAAAGTTAAAAAAAAGTCCGCGATAGCATATGTCTATCTTTTAAGGTTGGCTCACTATAACTTTTTTAATGGTAATCAAATTTGTTATAAAATTATGCATTATTTGCGAAGGTGTTTTCATAAACATGGTATTAATCCATATCCAAAGAAATAGTTTCATAATCAAGGTTGAATAAGCACATCTAAATTCCTTTTTAAATTATTAGAATCGGACCTTACTTTTAGAAATTACGACGGGTATAAAAATGCTTAATGTAAGAAAAATGCGCTTAGTTACCTACACATTTTATTTTTTATTGACTGTTTGAACGCGCTAATCTCTGTCAATACTAGTCGAAAATAAAAAAAATATTTTTGCATTTTATAGCCCAATTCTTAAGGCAGGCTATAAGGTATATAACATTACGCTAGGACCCTTAGAAGCCGACCAAAAAAAAAGTATTAACGAACGCTAATCGAAAACGAAGTAACAGCACGGGCAGGCAATGCGATGCGACGGGGTGGATCGGGGAAACAAGAAATTTCAAGCGGACGAAATCGGGGGCGGAACCTAGTCATTGGATATAAAGGAAATGACAAGCTGCATAGGTACTTATATCTTAACTAATACAAGTAAAATATTTTGTTGTGATCATTTTATTATGTATTAGTTTATTATTATTTTTCTAAGACTATTTTGTGTATTTTATCTATGGGCCTTAGTTGCCTGAAAATAAAGCAATTATTATTATTATTATTATATAATCTATAGAAATAAATAAAATTGAAGTGTCGGTTTGTAATGTCAAAATAACAACTTTTTACTAAATGCATAGGAGATAAACATAGGGATAGGGGATAGGGAGTATAAACGGTTATTATAACAAAAAAGCAATTTTTAACATTTTTGTCTATCTGTTTGTTCCGGCTAATCTCCGAAACGGCTGGACCAATTTTACTGGCAGATAGCTGATATTACGGCGGGTAACTTAGGATAGTTTTATTTTAGAAAAATACCGCGCAAAAAATTTAAACCCATGAAATTATGAACAAAAAGTCGGATTTGAAAAATTATTTTTGCATTTGGTAACCCAATTCTCGAGGATAGTTATAACATCACGCGAAGACCATCAAGAGCCGAGCAAAAAGAAAAAGTCAGAAAGAACACTAAGCGATAATGAAGTAATAGTGCGGGCGGGCGATTCAACGCGACGGCGACGGTTGGCGGCGGGTCGGGGAACGAGGGAGTTTTATTAAAATGTGGCCCTTATTTTAGGATATAGTGTATCTTACGATATCCACGCGAACGAAGTCGCGGGACACAGATAGTTATTTTATAATTTTTAGTGCGTGATAAAAGCGTGTTTGTTAGTTTTTTTTTTTAAACTACATATTTTTTGTTTTAATAATAATCTAGAGCCCTGACCGCCGGTAGCTTGGACCCTGTTCCCGATACCGGTGGGCTACTATTTTTTATATTTTTAAATGTTTTTATACTTTTTATATTCTAATATTTAAAAATATAATTTATATGTATTTAATTAAATAAAGGAAATAATAATAATAACGGCAGCGCGCGGCTGCCAAAGGTCCGGGACCCCAGGGTCCCGAGAAATGTCAGACATAAAAAAATAATAATAATACGTTGCATAGTGTGTACAGGGATAATCGTCGGTTGTTGCCTCATTTTCATTGAAAGCGTTTAACGGGCCTCTGCGAGTTGGCTTCGGCCCCTCGTACGCCTTCCAAAGGTCTGGGACCCCAGGGTCCCGAGAAATGTCAAAGACCTAAAATAATACCTTTATTTCAGACTATGACCGTCCATAAATTGTATTAGTATGCACTTAACAACTACGTTAGTAAACCAGAACTAAAAAATATAAAGGTAAACTAAAAATAAAAGTTATCAATTTGACACATGAAGTGCGATCCAGTGTCTATGAAAAGGACCGTCTAACCGGTCCGCTATTGCTTTCAGAGTGCTGGGACATCTCGGCAGCCCCAACAACATCCTAAAAGCGTTATTATATTGTACACGAAGGGCACTGCGTGTCTGCCGAGTACAGCTAACCCACAGGGTGCACGAATAAAACGATTGGCAGTATGCCCTGAACATTGTGCACTTTACCTCATTCGGGCACCGTTCAAATCTGCGGCATGTTTCCACGGACAGCCAGCGCCCTTCGCTTCCTCTCAACGTCCACTTCATCAGCGAAGTCCTCCGTGACCCAGTGACCCAAGTACTTAACCTGCGTCGCTCTGTTAAGCGGTACACTATTTAGTGTAACAGGTGGAACGGTGTCGACTTTAAAATTCCACGGTAGGAATACCATTAACTCGCTTTTGTCCGCATTGTACCTGAGCCACGGCGTAATCCTCACATCTCCTAACAAGTTTCCGTATACCGCCAATTGAAGGACTCAGCAACACCATATCCACTACACCATATGTTCACCATATGTTTTAAGTACCTACCTATACTGAGTGGCCCGTGAAACGACGTTCAAACATTTTTTTAGAAACTTCTCTTCAAGGGCTTCCCGAACCAGCCCTATGTATGTTGACCGATTATTTATTGTTTAGGAGCTAGATGGTTTTTAATATTTTTTTGGAAATTCTCACTTGCCTTTTTTATTTTGAATATACTCGTATATACGTATGTATTTTTTATAATAAATCCTTAAATTCTGGTCTACGATCTATAAAAAATAATATCTATTTCTTCGGACGCCGTTTCACTGGCCACCATACAAAAGCGCGTGAACATACTTATTAATGATACTTTTTACAAAATAATATATGTATACAAACAAAACCATGCAACTGGAATGGGATTGTAGCCAAAACAAGTACCTCCACGATGTTTATTTGTTTTTACCTACGTGCATGCACTCATGCAGTGCATCCAGTTAATAAAATGGGGGCCATCAAGACAATGTAGTGGACATGACGTCACTAAAACAAGTACCAAATGCAACAATTTCGTTGAAATTCTTTGCGAAGAAGCTCTTATCTTTCTAGTCACGGACTGTTGAAAGTATGCACTGCATTTGGATGCAAACAATTTGTTGATAAGACACATTTGCACCTAGCTATTTTCTATTGTTAGTTTGGAATGCCTCCATGTAGTAAATTTTTGTTTTTATGACTGGTTTTTCTTTGTTTGTTTTTTTTTTGGTTAACAAATATGGTGTACATACGAAGATTTTGATTTTAAGAACCTGTTTATACCTATATAATGGTAATATTTGTGGTTCACAATTTGTAAGTTTTGCATAACTTTATCTTTTTTTTTTAATAGTACCTAAGTGTTTAACATAAAAAATGCATGCTAGATTCACATGTAGTAGATGTCAGTCAGACCTATTGTATTAGAATAGAATAGAATTTCACTTTATTCAAGTAACCGTGACTCAACAAGACTGTTAGTAAAACTTACGACTATGTTAGTAAATACAGACATTAAAGAAACGAGGAAAATCAAAACAAAACATTAAATAATGGCCGATCACTGCTGTGACATCCCATGAGAGACGGCACAACAGCGACCCACATACAAACAGCCCAGGCGACTCGCAACCATGTTTAAGACACTATTGGAGCTGCCCCATACCCTGCGCACCAGGGAAGCGCCCCTTTTACGCATTGTTTTGTAAAAACAATCCACATGCGCATCTGCGAACATCCCCGACGCACTACAGGAACGGGGCAGCCCCACCAGTATCCTAATCGCGTTGTTATATTGGACGCGGAGGGCACTGTACGATCTTTGCGTATATCTAGCCCACAGGCTGCAGGTGTAGAAGGCAGTACAGTAGGCTCGAAAGAACGTGATTTTAACTGGAAGTGAGCATCGTGCAAACCTGCGAGCCAGCATGTTCGCTCTGACCGACATCGACAGCGCCCTCCGCTCCCGCTCAAATCATCATCAGTATTATAACAATTTTATTGCATTTGTGTTATTATTAAAAAAATTAACTTTGAAATACGAGTGTTTTTTTTTTAAACCAAAACGTTTATGTACCCGACTTAACACAGCTTGTTGCCGCTTAAATTGAAGCTTGGCCTAACTTTTTTTAACGCAAGAACGCGTAACCAATTTCATTTGTTTTCAAAATAAGAAATGCAAGGGTAAATACACTACATTCTTCCATGTAACTATTACTTACGTGCTTAGATAAAAGCCCTATGGTCCACGCTTGAAGTTATTACAACGGCAAGATTGGAGGATTCAAAATCAAAGTCATTTATTCAAACTCGGCTGAGAATATTTAGATTAAGACCCAATTGAGTTATAGATAAAACGTGTTCTTTAGACAGCGGATATTACTCTTGTAGACATTCTTCCGTGAATATAGATTCGAAGAGACAATTGGGGTTTCTTAGTCAAGATAGGTACATATTTTCGTATTTCCACTTTTCCGACAATTAGTGCTACGAGAATTAAATCGCAGAAGTAATGCATAAATTAATAGCAACTTAAATTAATCCTTAATGTACCGCAATTTGGCAAAGATTTCCGGAACTAATAAAGAGTTATAACGTGAGCTAGCTCTTTGCAATATCTTCCTCGGGTTAATCAAGACTCCTGGTGATTTTATAAGCAGGGGTTTAATAGGTACTTCTCGCTCGTAAAACAGACGTAGCAGGTAAAGGGTTGAAATCTCTATAGTGACGTATTCTCGGGAAGATAAAATAGAACTGATGAATTATAAAGCAGTCAACCACTTCTCGCGCTTTAGCGCCAGAAGTCGGGACACATTAAAAGGGTTAGAGCGCAATAATTCTCTTTTTCAGGGTTCCGTAGTCAACAAGGAACCCTTATAGTTTCGCCATGTCCGTCCGTCCGTCCGCAGCTTAGCTCAGAGACTCTTAGTACTAGAAAGCTATAATTTGGCATGGATATACATATGTACAGACGCCAGCAGATCAAGCTACCCCCAGCTAGGGTTGCGGGATGTTCGAAAGAGTTACCGTGGCCCCGGCACAGGCAACAGAAGGAACACGGGTGGGTTTTAGTCAGTAAAAGTCTAACACGCCCTCCCGCTCCGCCCAGAGCGGGAGAAGTCATTTGATGATTTCCCATCCAAAAAAAAAAAAAAAGATCAAGCTACCCGAAACTGTCAAATTTTCCTAATCAACCTTGAACCTAATGGTTTAGCAATAAAGTCGAAAATCTATTAAGAGCCTATACTACCTCAGCTAAAATTCACTCTTTATCTCACTCGCACGATACTGCGCGCGGACTGAGTGAGAGCGGGACTGAGTGCGGTGCTGGGCAGCAGGCAGCGCCGATAGTTTAGGTAATTGCTTTTTACGGTGAAAATAATAGTAATTTAAAAAAAAAATAACATAAGACCTGCTTTATAGTTAGTTCAGTAAGTATAAAAAGTTTCATGAACTTATTTGAAGTATTGTAGGATTGCCAACGGTTTATAGTTCAGTTTAGAGGTAACTTTGAGATTTTTTTCTATCGAGAAAATGTTATGGAATCGTGTTTTCGCCAAACATAAGACTTAACATTAATCCTCAACTTTACCATATATTTATTTCAAAATGAATGCTGCAGTATTTTCGACATAACGGAGGATCGTGCTAAGCCATTTGAGGTAGTATAGGCCCTTAAAGAAATTTGACAGAATGTAGTAGCTTGAAGTGCTGGCGTCCATACATATTAATCACGCCGATAAAGTGGTACTTTAAAACCATGAAAATAAACTTTTGTTAGGGTACCTCCTGTGCTCGTAAGATAGATGTTTCAAAAATTTTGCGGGTTTGTGGAAACAATTTGTCGCTGAAGGGATCCGTTTCTGAAATATTAAGCTATAAAGTGCTAATGTTTGTTAGAGTCAAATGTCCCCCCCCCCCCTGCCAGCTAAACAGTTAGTTTTGGATATGTGAAAGGATTCACGGTAATAGTATAAACAACGAAATTAAAAGGAAAACTATCACAGCTAAGTAGGCTTTACAAGTTTACGAGTAATAGTCGACCAACTTACATTTGCAGTTGGAATGTATGAGAGAACATGTCTTTCAACTACAATTTAGAATATTTTTATTGTAAAAACATGAGTATACATCATAACATGTGCAAGGTCTTATAATAGCGGTTAGATCTGCATAATAATAATAATAAAGCCAAGTATAGTAATAATAGTATAGTATAGTGTGTAGTGTGTGTAGTGTGTGTATAGTGTTAATTTAAGTTTGTCTTTGGGATATATTCATCCCAACTACAGTCACGCAAAATACGCGCATTGACGTGGAGTTGCGGACACCTGCCCGTATTACCTATCCCAACTACAGAACCCTTCATTGTGCGTGGTCCGACACACACTTGGCCGGTTTTTTTTAACAATGATAAATCATATCCATATTTTTGCCAGGAAATCTTTGTATTTGATCAGTGACTTCCTTATGAAGTTTTTGGACTTGAATGTGTCTATTTCATTCTGCTTTAAATACGTTACCTAGAACTACATTTGCGAGCATCCAAACCGACTCAACTCCTAATCATGTATTTTGACTCAAATAGCAATTAGGTACTTGAAAGCTGCTAAACCAATTTTAATACTTATGGTACCATCTTAAACCTAAAACGTCGGGCTTAAAAAAAATCAACTATTTCATAAATGTGAACAAATACATTGTATGCACGGGTTGTATGGGGTTAAATCGATTTGGTTGCTCGCGAGTGTATTTTTTTAATGATACTTTGCAAATAAATGTTGGTAAGCTTTTGGTTTCCTATGAAAGCGATTCCGTCGTATTATAACGTAATTTTCACCAGTATTTGACATTAAGTACATAAGTTCGCGTTGTTTCTCCGAAGGGTTGGGCAGAGGTGTATCTACCTATAGTACACCCACATTTCGCCGGTTATGTTTAAGTCCCATGTAATAGGGGGTGAGCCTATTATCATCAAGCGGTTACAAATCCAGACTCCGGGCTGCTACTGATAAATTCCAGATTAAAAAACCCAATAACACTTTGCCCAAGCTGGGAATCAAATCCAGGACCTCATGCTCAGCAGTAGCGCTTTCGACTAGACTAACGAGGCAGTCGAGAAGAATTTGATATTAAGATGTCAAAAACGCTCTGTATTTGGAGAGCCGCTATTGTATGACCGTTCACCTCTTTTTTAGGTCAGCAAAAGGTTTAGTAAGTAAATGAGTAGTGAAAATGAAAAAGAAACAAATGAGTGGGGTTGGAGGAATTTCCTTTTTAATTCATTGTTATTACAATAATCAAAATAGATCACTCGTTATGATATTTTACAACAACAATTAATTATCTACCTTTAACAATGATATTAATTACAATAATTAATGTGACACACGTACATGGGCATCTGATACGAAACTACGAGAAAGGAACACAACTAAGACCACAGTTTTTATAAAACCAAATGTATTATTACTTACCTACAATATGGCCGACGAATCATGGCCGGTCTGAACATAGGCTCTCCAAACTTTCGCGCATGTTCTTTTACTCACACTCGCCTCAAATCACCATTTGGTGGCTACAAAACGTTATTGCACAGCCTTCTGCGCAAAGTTCAGACCAGCCATGATTCATCGGCCGTATTGTACGTACTTACGATTTAATACCTGCACAATCCAAAGCATTGTTATCGTAATAATTATAATAACTGATAAAAACGAAAAGAATAAAAAGTAAAAGAATATCTACTCGTGGGCTTTATTTTTTCGACGTTTATTTATATTCTATTTCTTAGGAATTTCGTTTAAGTAAACAAAGACAAGATGAGATGACAGCAGTGGTGGCCAAGTGGTAACGGCCGCGACTTACGAGTTGTAGATCGTGGGTTCGAACCCAGACAGGCGTTTTACTTTGTGTAAATTATTTCATCACCAATGCTCTCAAAACGGTGAAGGAAAACATCGTGAGAAAACCGCCATGTCCTAGAACCAAAAACTCGACGACATGCGACATCTACCAACCCGCACTAGACCGCGTGGTGGATTACGGCCCACTCCCTCTCACTGAGAGGAGGCCTGTGTCCCAGCAGTGGGAACATTATAGGCTGATTATGAAACAAAGACAAAAATAATGCTTACTTATACCCCGTAGTCGCACAACAGATGTATCACAATTTCATACTATAAAAAATCACATTTTACCAAACACAATGGAATTACATTGCTGCACAATTTACATTCTTTTTACAGTTCCTTTTTATATCTAATGAAATACACAGCCAAAGCCTTTTAATACCCATTTATTCAACTAACGACACACACTAGTACAAAACTGGATTTAAAAAAAGTTTACAAGAGGCAACTCATCGTGAATATGTCGCGTTTAAGAATATTGTCAAAAATAATAACATCACTCCTTCAGACTTTTATTATATAAATATCTAACCCAAGTCACTTAGGCTTTTTGCTCCATTAATTCACATATGTTACTAGGTATACTTTAATTACATTCTGTTTTTGTATACACAGCAAATCATTTTTAATGTATACCTGATCTGTTACACTTGATTGAATTAAGTACACACATACGACACGTTCTTGTGACTTCGAACACACAATAATAGTATTTTCAATTTAAACGTCATTAACAGTCTCATCGAGTATGGAAACACTGTGTCGTTAATTACACGAGGGCCGGCTCACACTCGCCGAATCAAATCGGAGACATACATCGTGATACTGCTGCCACAAACATGAATAAAGTTGCTCATACGTCCTTGATACGGTGATTCGGTGATATATGGCCCGACCCTCACAGATTTGGGCGGGAAACAACGGTACATTTAACATTAGGAATTCTCACTTTTCGCAGAATAACACATACATAATTTATTGAAGTACTTCCCGTACTAACACAGCTTTCAATTCAATTTAATCTACCCACGCTCTACACTCAACGTTTTTTGTTATTATTAATATTATTTTGTGCTTAGCACATACTTTTTACAACCACCTTACTTAAACACTATCAGTAGAGTATTATGGACTAATGTAACTTATTTATAGATACACCTATCTAGACTGACATTCAATGAATAATCAATAATCACTTTGTTAAAAATTAAATAAATACATACATATTAATTTGTGTAAATCACTGAAAGTTTTGATCGATAACACACTTATGCAACATAAGTAATTAAGCTTTAGCTTTAGCTAAAGATTACAGCTTTATGACACAGTGGGCAAGGCTCCGGTATTATATCTATAGGTACTCACCCTTAATCGCTTAAGCAAGCTTTAACGGCGACTCTATCCACTACATAAATTCTCAAGGACAATTTTTTACGTTACTTCACCATCATGTTTCAGCAAACATAGATTAGCACTTAAGACCAAAATGGACGTTTAAGTGCACGTTAACATTTAAAAATATTAACAAAGCCGTAAATAACAATGGACAACAATGTTTTATATACAATTTTAAAATCGCTTAGAAACGTTTATAAAATAGATCACACTGTTAGGCCATCTACGTCACTTGTAGTTCTGCTCGGGCGAGCACGCGGTGGCTTGGCCCACTATACGACTAAACGCTGACATACACTACGCTGACAGATTGAACACTGACAAGACTTTACTTCAACGGGTCTCTTCGCCGACAGGACATCCTTACTTCTAATTATTTCGAACCTGACCCGAAAATCCTAACCCTAGACGGTCGACGTCAGGGGCACCTCGAGGTTCAATGTGTCAGTCTGTCGGCGAAGAGTCCCGTCGAAGTAAAGTCTTGTCGGTGTTCAGTCTGTCAGCGTTTAGTCGTACACTCAGCGTGGCCACTGTCGTTAGGCCGTCTACGTCACTTATAGTTCTGCTCGGGCGAGCGCGCGGTGGCGTGGTCACTGTCGCTTACACAGACGTGTCTCAGGTGAGTCCACCAATGTTACAGTTCACGTGGTACATGTAGGTGGCCAGCTCCTCGCCGGTAAGTTCGTCGTCGACTTCGCGAAGACTGGAGTTGGAGATGCTGCGAGGGGAGTCGACGGAGTCGGAGGGGTCGTGGATCCGCAGGCGCCACGCGCGGGTCCAGTGCCCGTTCCCGTTCGGGGACTCGATAACGGTTGGTAGATCGCGCCCGTTGTAGCACTGCGCACACAAACATTACAAATTAAAAATAACAGTGAAACACAAAATAAAGGTAAACAGTTTATAGTCGTAACCAAAATAATATGCACATTTTCGATTATCATTGTTTAAATACCTAACCGAAAAGACACATAATGTTGGCGGCACACATTTTTTGTTTTTAAACGATTAAAATAATGTTGACGATATCCTTTAAAAACATATTAACAGAGAAACAAGGACCGGACATACATAGCTGTCAATATTATGTAGGTCAAATATTTTTAGATGTTGACATCGAACGATCGACTATGCTCGGTATAAATATGCAGATAAGTCCATAAAAAGCAACATAAAAAACAACAAAATATATGGCACAATATTTTGTTCCTTTTGTGCTCTAACCAAAAAGAAATGGATTTTAGTCAACACACAATGTCAGGGAAACAGATGTGTTATTGTGCACGTAACGGCTAATACGAAAGTTGACCTCACATTAAACAAGCCGAAAACTTGGGATAATATAATTATATTATGATTTTCCCTCTCATAACTCTCAATATAAGACAGCTTAGTGTCAGCTAGCAAGAGAAAGAGAAATGAAGCAACTATAATTAACTTTTTGTTCAAATTCCTTATTAATTTAGTACTTTAATCATTCTTCTATATACTTCTAAGTTGAAGGCGAAAGAAGTGCCTATACTAACGACATTGCTACAAACCGTTCACTATAACTTGTCTCTTGCCGTCATGTTGGCACCATTGCTTGTCGGTATGTAACAACGCATAAAAGTAACGGTGCCAACATGACGGCAAGGGACAAGTTATAGTGAACGGTCTGTAAGCGTCGACAGCCCTCACTACGAACATCTGCTTGTGACGTGAACCTATTTCGCGGCTTAGTATAAAAATAGAATAGAAATACTTCAGCAGACAGTTCATTACTAGATTCAGACACAAACACAATTTTCCATATAAATTAAATGAATTCTTCGAACCCTAAATTCCGCTCCGACAATAATAAAACCCTAAAGCCTAAAACGTTAGAATTTTACATGGAATTTTGCTTGTATATTGTAAGTAACTGATAAGACATGGTGTTACGGATTACCACAAGACGACGATAAAGAGCGTAGAAAGAATTGTTTTTCAGACACAATATTTGTTTAAATCCGTCGACGAGGAAGTTACTTAAGTTTGCAAAGTAATTTCTTGTGTTTTAGGAAGGAACACATTTAATTAAGAATGTATGTTCTAAAGAAAACTAGATGGGTGAAATTCATATTTCTGAGAACTATAATGATAAGTTTATTCCCACGAGCCCCCTTAACAAAACATTTTATGGGGCTATTAATGCCCAAGCTTGACATTAAAATAAGTGTTAGGAGTAGGACACATTTGCACTAACACTTAATTTAATGTCATTGCTCGCATTTTACTTGGTATTTTCGTGATTATTAAGAATCAACCCTTGCACGCTTTGGCATATAAAGTGACCTTGGCAGAGAGACCTTTACTCGAGCCCATTAACAGGTTGTTCCATTACGAATGACAATAGTAGGATCATTCATTATCTAAGTTAGTGAGCACGATTTGTAAAGGTTTTTTCTGCATCTGCTAATAACCAACAAGTATCACACATTATCCTTTTCCCAGACGATAACAATATATGTGTCTTAAGATCAGTTATGGAATCAGGCGTTACTTTTTGGAAATCCATGACTGTAAAATGTTATGTAAAAATATTTAGTTTTAGTTCCGCAATAAAAATAAAACTCAATATTCTTTCATAACATTTTCCTTATTTTTAATATTATCTGTCTTAACATTCGTTCTTGGCCTATGTTTGAAAGTGGCCATTAAATCGGTGATAAAAATATACAAAATCCATTTGGATATAAATCTCACAGTGCAAACTACTGTTAGGTTACATATTTTAGAAACTATGCGGTTAGAAACTACAAAAAAAATCCATACCGTCATGCTACATTTTTTTTTTCTAGTCGCATATTTTAATATACTTACATAGTATTTGTATCATTTATTACGAATGTAAACGGCAACCAGTTACATAAGTCATATCGAAAGCTATTTGAATTTTAATTTGTGAAAGTTGTTCTTTACGAGCTATTTTGTACTTATTTCATTTCCCCAAAAACAGTACAATTTAGCCCCAAATGTATTAATTTTACGTTCACTGATGAAATATGATCGCAAAAATGAGAACCTAAGCGGCTTGAGAATATATGGGTGGAAAAACGGCTTGCCGTAAGCAATCCAGACCTCAGCTTTATTTCAGAGGCTGCCTCAATAAATCCAAGGGCAAAATTATCACGTAAGCCCGAGGAGTTTAAGATGTTGACGTAAAATATTAAAAGGCATTAAATCTATAAAATTCCTCTCGAAGATTCCTCAATAAAGTATAGAACGTAATAAAATGGACATTACAGCCGGTCAAGGGCGGATCGGTCCTAATACGAGTTTTTTAGATACAAACCAAGAAACTTTATCTTATATTTATTACTATTGGTTAAAACCGACTTTTTATCTGATACCTACAACATAAAATAAGGAGAATAAAAATAAGATTCAATTGAGTTAAAAGAAAAAATAAGTAATGATAATGTTTAATGCATGCTAATTTAGGATGATAAGGGCAGGCGAATTATAATTGCAATGCTTGTAAAAGGCTGCTAAGTCATACATAAGTACTGACATAATATTACACCAACATTGTACATTTAGTTCGCAATAAACGTTTTGACTTTGAGTTTGTAAACCAATATGAGTAAAAAAATATGAGACTCGTTTGAATGTCAGTATTCTCGAATGATTCCTTCTTGTTATGTATATTGATGGGCATTTATCCTTGGCTAGTTTATAGACTGATTCGTGCTACAGCGTCGGACTATGAAGGGCTATAAATTCATTACTTTATTGTCATTGTGTGGGTCTGTATTGGCTGAATTTGTACATTAACAAGCCATAAACACGCATGGCATTCTAATTTCCTGTCTCTGTTATCAAAGAACATTAGGTTTCTAGACACAAAGCTGTGTATCAAACAAGTTAGAAGCAAGGATAATAATATTGTACATTTTCTTCTTAAGCAATTAAAGAAAGTCGTACATTCCTGTGAGTTCCTTAGAACTGGGCACCCACTTAGATCTCAATTCTTTTATTGGCAATCCCAGCAGTTCCACACGTTCTTTGTAAGTAATTCTTTTCTCACATCTTATGTTTTAGGTGGGTTCTAATTCAGGAACACTTTCAACATTTTAAATATATGTTACTTGACGATTTTAATAAACAAACAGCCACGATAGAATTAACCAATAAGCTCTCGTAGTACTTTCTTAAATTTTAAAAAGTGTTGAAATGAAAATCCTAAACTGGGCCCTAATTGCGTAACACTCTTTCAATCACAATCCGAAATATTGTGAAGGAAATTTCTACTCCATTGTTTCATAATTATGTTTGAAGAATTCGTCTGCTCAACAACGTAAATAACGCAATTCGCTGAATGTTGTTGAAAGGCATTGCCATTACGTGTTACGCAATAAGGAATATTCCTTATTGCGTAACACATGTATATGCATATAATATGTTTTTTTAAGACAGATATATAAACCCAAGAAAAGTATTAAAAGTTAAATTCAACTGCTCAAAAAAATTATAAAATTCCAACAATTTTCTACTACAGTCCAAACGTCCGTTTCTGCCGCGGTCATGATGTTACGTCATTTACCACGTTACTGCTTTTTTTATATATGTTTTTTAAGGTTTTTTAGCCCCAAATCAAATAAATTAAATATTTTTTTGTGCTTTGTTCAAGCAGAAATCGCACTTACTTCCTTCTCTTAGTGAGCTTTCAAGCACTTCGCAAAGAATAGATTTTTATTCACATAGTTTTTGACGTCACTTCCAGCGTTGTCGAAAGCGACGCGTTTTGATTTTGCGTTCCGTTCAACCAAAAAAAACGAAACATAAAATAATTAACTGTAAAATAAGTAATGCATTAAAACACGTAAAAAAACGGGAGTTTGTTTCTTGACTCCTATACAATCTATACATATATATTAATAATGAATAACATTTGAATTTCGTGCATATTCCCTGTAGTTCTTTTCCTCATCATCCTAACTCATTTTGTGGGTTTGCCATTTATTCTGGTCATCTTGTCTTTGTCGTGGTTTTATTTTTTATTAACAGTTAAACAGACGACATCCCAATCCCCCCAAATCAACCCAATCATCCCAATTTATTTTTGTACATATCTTCAAAACCTTCAAAACGTCATGAAGTTATTTCTAGTTGAACCTAACTAAACGTGACGATGCTTTGCTTGTAGCCAGTTTATTAGATTTTGGAGCCAACTTAATTCATGGAATGTTCCACGATTTTACATCGGTATTATTGGCAATAGTCACGATTTTCTGGCTGTAAAATGTTATATTGAGATTAACTATGTAGCAGGATGAAAAGTTTATGAATGGCATTTCTATAAATACCATAGCATAACATCACGCCTGTAATCCCAAATGGATTAGGCAGAGGTGTATCTGTAGTACACCTAAATTTCACCAGGTATGATCCATGTATAGGCTATTATTTTATATTTATTGCCATTGTCTATTTCTGTACATAGTTAATGTTAATCAATATATAACGTTGACAATTGACGAGTTTTTATCCATACGTTTTTGCAGATCGTATCTGGGTAGGAATGAGATAACATTTTCAATCATTTTCAATTCAAATCTTCTGATATCAGCAGAAAGAGATCAACTTTTTTTATTCGTTTTCGATACCGAGAAATATGTTCAATAATAATGTTTAGAATTTCGCGGTCAATGCATTTGTAAAGACAGAATCATTTTAAGAAATGTTTTATTTTAATGACAACAAATCAATCAACAAGAAACGTCGAATTTAATTTAGAATTAAACAAACTTGACATTAGTTTGACAGGAGCTCATTCAATTTAGTAATTTGTACATTCTTGATGCTAATCTGATGACATTCACTAACATAAATAAAACTGATATAAATAATTATGACTGATTATCATAATCAACGCATTTAAAAGAAAAAGTATGAGTGATTTGAATATTTACCCCGTGTGGTTGCCGGCTAGTAGAATAGAACCAACCCATTTCATCCAGTGGGCGTTGTAAAAGGCGACTAAGGGAACAGCTGGGGATGGCTAGGGGGAGCCTAGTCGCGAGCGTGCCTGTTGTCTGGGATCGGGCGCCCCCAGGCACTAACAAGCCTTACCACTACATGTGGGGCTCTGTAGAGTATTGACAGATTTTTTCCTCTGCTTGTCGTGGGAGCTAAATGAGTTATTCAAATTTTAATCAACTCGGAGGTGGCGTTGATGCTCGCCACATACCACGTCAGTTTGCGCCACGGGGCGCAAAGTGAGCTGCGAAATGTCACTTAGCTACGCTGAATGTGCACGGAGGTTTGATTTGGGGATGACAGAGTGAATGAGAATGGGATGAATTTACTAGAGATATGTGTAGAGAAGAATTTGTCTGTTATGAACACTATGTTTAATCATAGGAAGGTTCACAGGTATACGTGGAAAAGGCAAAACAGTAGAAGTATGATCAACTTTGTGATTGTGGATGAAAGATTAAAGAGTAAAGTGACAGATACTAGAGCATATCGGGGTGTTAATGTAGGGACTGATCATTATCTGGTTATGTGTCGGGTGGATGGTTTGTTCAGACATTGGCGTCACCGAGTTCGAGTTCCTGTGACTGCTCTAGAGAGAATAAAAGTAGAAAGAGTGCAAGATTTGAAAGTAAAAGAGGAATATAAGAGGGAAGTAAAACTGAAGACGGATAAAATATTTGATGATACGAATGATTACAGTTTAGAAGAAGTCTGGGATATAGCGAAAAATAGTATGGTGCAAGTGGCCACAAAAGAATGTGGTCTAGCGCAAAGGAAATGTGGTCTAGCGCAAAGGAAATGTGGTAGTAAAACGAATGATTTTTGGATAGATGGTGAAGTAAAAGAGGTTGTGAGGAAGAAAAAAAAGGCCTGGCTTAACGTGTTAGCCTATAAGGCCCGAAATAGGATGAATCATACAACGAATGTGACAGATGATTTAGAAATAGTAAAGAAGAAATACTCCGAAATGAAAACGAAAGTGAAAGAGATAGTAAAAATGAAGAAGGATGATCAGGAAGAAGAGTGTAACAGGAAGTTCTCTGAAAACTTCAGGGCCAATGTTAAGCTAAGAGCAGAAGATGGATGTTTACTAAGCGAAGAATTTAAGGTCTTGGAACGCTGGAAGGGATACTTTGAAAGTTTATTTAGTTATCATGATAGAAAAGTATGAAGATGAAGGAGTGGGTAATTGGGCAGACGCCGTTTTGAAAACCCTAGCTCAGATGTAGATGTAGAAGAATAGAAATAGATGAGATTGTCAGAGCGCTAAAAGAGATGAAAGTTGGGAAAGCTGCGGGGTGCAACGGAGTGTCTGCTGAAATGCTGAAGGGCGGTCACGGGGTGGTAGCAAGTTTGTTGTGCCGGATCTTTAATATGTATTGGAGATATAGCCTTGTGCCGGATGATCGGTACAATGTTGTAATCGTACCACTATATGTATAAGGGAACAGGCTCTCAGCAGGAGTGTAAAAACTACCTCGGCATTAGTCTTTTTAGTCGTTTTAATAACTATTTATTAAAACGACTAAAAAGACTAATGTCGAGGTAGTTTTTACACAGCCCATTCTCTCTCTAAATCCTGCCTGCACATCCCATATTTTCTCCTCTGGGCTGTATGGATGATCAGATCTTCTCCCTAAGGTGCATAGCCGAAAAACATCTGGCAAAGCACAAGAAAGTCTACTGTGCTTTCGTTGACTTGGAGAAGGCCTATGACAGTGTGTGGAGGGAGGAACTATGGTCGACACTGTCGGTGTATGGTGTGGACTGGCACTTGGTACGGGCACTGAAATCTTTATACAAGGATTCCAGTGCTTGTGTTAGGATAAATGGGGCATACACGAACTGGTTCTGCATCTCGAGGGGAAATATAAGAGTCCTGTCTAATACCCCTCGAGATGCAGAACCAGTCCGTGTAGCGTCACCGTGACTATTCAACTTGTACATGGATAGTTGTCTGACAAATTTGAAAGAGTTATTTGTCAAATGCCTTCTCTACGCAGATGATCAAGTTCTACTTGCATCGTCAGCAGAACAGTTGCAAGACATAGTGACTGTCATGGATGAAGCGTATAAGATGAAAGGGATGAATATAAATGTGAATAAGACGAAGATCATGGTGTTCGAAAAAGAAGACGTATCGATGTGTGAGGTAAAAATAAATGATAAAAGTGTGGAGCAAGTAATAAGTGAGTTTGTATATTTGGGAAGTATGTTTACAAGGGATGTAAAGATTGATGAAGATGTGGAATGGAGAGTAAATGCGGGAAATAAAGTGAATGGTACATGGTGGTGATACATGCGATTGTGACCAACCAGTTAATGTCCAAAAAGGCCCGCCTGGCTGTTCACAATGGTGTGCTGCAGTGTGGGGCAAAAATTAATTGTGAAAACAATTAACAACTAACAATTAAATTGCCAGATTTTGTTACAACTAACAACTAAAATAATGAATTGTAATTGCAAGATAACACAATTAACAATATTAATTAATTGTACTTGTAAAACTTTGCAATTACAATTAATTAATTGTTAATTGTTTGATGCACGTTTACAATTACAGTTAACAATTAATAAATGTCGGTAACTGAAAACTTAACATAACTTGTCATAATTCACTTGTTTTATAATCTCAAAATAACTGAAAAACATAATGCATACATGAGCCTTAAAAATTTAAGCCTGGATTTACGTCAGTACAATACGTAAAGGTATACCACCTAGAACAGGTACCTAACTAGAATAATTCAGGATACGATGGTTAAAGGAAACAAGTATAACCCGTAGTTTTAAATACAAAGAACTCTTATTATAAATCAATCATTATTTAAATTAGAGTTCAGATTAATTGCCACATACAAGAAAAAAATCATTTGTTCTTTGAAAGTTTGACGCGTACTACATATATTTACATTCAACAAATAGTTATTGGTGCCGATTCTCTTGTCACAAATGCGTCTAAACTAGACTAAAAATCACCAAAATTTAGTGTATTACTGTCAAACGAGGACTTCCCATTCTGAAATTGACTAAAGTAGTTTGACAGCACTAAGATGGCACCGAGTTATTAGTTTAGTGAAAATGGTAATTTTGCTATTCTGAATTTGACGTTTTTCACCTAAAATTAAGATTTTCTAACTAAATCTGACTATTTTTAATCGCGATTAAAAAGGTGTGGAATAAAATTTGTTGGTATGAACTAAAATTCACACCAACACCTCGACTTCAGGTGCAAAAACAGTAATGTATCTTTTTTTCTTTTCTTTTGCTTATATCTCAAAAACGGTGTGTCCTGTCGCAAAAATAATGAAATTTTCGACCCTTTAAAACTGCGATAAACCCATAAAACTTAACATGTAGGTAATATTTTTTCATATTTTCCATACAAAAAGTATTATTTTTTGGGGCAATTCCACTGATAAAAATATCATTTTTGAGGCACAAAAAAGATGCATAAGATCAATGTGTGGTCTAAAAATTGATGATAGCTGCGTACCATTCTTTAAATCGCTGAAAATACTTACCTTACCTTCATTATATATTATTGAAATTAGTGTTTTCGTCAAAACAAACGTGAGGTTATTCAAAAAAGTGTCAACGTTACGAGATGTTACGATTCGTAGCCAATACGCAAACTCTTTAAGCAATCAGCGTTGTAAGACTGCCTTAGTAAGAAAGAGCGTTTTAGGCATGGCACCGCGCATTTACAACAAATTACCCGATGTCATAAAAAATTTGAATGTTACACAATTCAAAAAAAAATTGAAACTGTTATTAATTGAAAAATGTTAATAAACGACTGATGAATTTCTGAATGATAAATTAATGTAAGTAGACTTATTTTTTTTTTGCCTGGAACCATTTTTTATTGAATATTGTGACTAATTTTATTGTAATAAGATTATTTATTTATGCATTGACTGTAGAATTTATTCCATATTGTGACATTTATATTTTTTTTATCATCATTCTATTAATCTTGACATACCTACAAATAATTTAATATGTTTACCTCTCGCATGATTAATATTTTATTTTTTCTTAGTTCGCATGCAACCATATTTGTACGCCTTTTGGCATAACATAGCGACCTATGAACTCTAAAATAAGAACTGTATTCACTACCTATGTTACACAAATAAATTGATTATGATTATGATTATGAAAAATTCCATACAAAACACGTCGAGGCTAGCCGCCCTGCGCGCCTCCGGCTCAAAAAAATCACGGGGTAGAGCCAACAAGTACTTACCATGTGGAGTCGCGATTGTCAAATTCGATTTAGTTGTGTCAAAATTATTTTTAAGTTTAGTGATATTTTTTGCAGAATAGCTTGTAAGATTCTCATAGCCAAAAGTAAGGAATTTTAGTGAAAATTTAGTTACTTTGGTTCGGTATACAAGAGGATCGGCACCATTATAATATATGTTTAATTGTTATAATAAACAATTAAGTTAACTGTAAATAACAAATAAGTTAATTGTACATAACAATTAAAATTTTAATTGCAATTGAATGAATTGTAAACCACAATTAATAGATTTAATTGCAATTGATTTTAATTGCATCTCACAATTAAAAAATAATGTAATTAATTTAATTGCAATTAATTTAGTTGGAATAAAAATTGTAATTGTATGCTTCTACAATTAAAAAATTAATTCAATTATGCCCAACACTGGTGTGCTGGTGCCTACGCTTATGTATGGAAGTGAATGTTGGATGTGGCAAAAGAAACATGAAAGTAGAATGAACGCTGTGGAAATGCATTCCTTGCGAAGCATGTGTGGTGTGACTATGAATGATAGGCTGAGGAATGATGTGATAAGGCAACGGTGCGGTTTAAAAGAAGATGTAGTGACGAAAATTGAAAAGAGTATGCTTAGATGGTATGGTCATGTTGAGAGGATGAATGAAAGTCGACTAACAAAAGATATTTACACGGCAGATGTCAGTGGAAACGCCGGGAGGGGACACCCTAGCAAGACATGTAGTGATCTTATTGGTGATGTTCTTCAGAAAGGTCACGTGCGTAGTACTCGCAACCGGCGTGCGTATATGACCAGATGTATGAATGTAAACGAGGCAAAAGGAGTACGACAGGATCGTAGCAGGTAGCGTTCTGTTGTTTCTGCCTACCCCCATGGGACGAAGGCGTGAGTTTATGTATGTATATATGATTTGAATATGATCAAGGCTTTACGTCACTTAAACGTCTAATAGAGCGGGTCCTTAATTAGATACTTCTACTATTTAAATGACACATCCAGGTCTATATTCTCAATGCCAACGTTGTAGTAAAATAAAAGCTGCATCAACAAACAAGAGGGCCGTCGCATTTTGTCACCTCTCTCGCTCATACGGAACCAATTTTTTAAGGATGTTAAATGAAAAGATGCTTTTTTGAAAAATGAAGGTAATCAACTGGCGAACTAATAAATAATATTAATTTAATAGGTAATTATTAAAAATACATTTATATTGTGTTATCTAATAAACTCAGCTCAATAAGTATTAGGATTTGTTTTTGTGATGAGTTAATTAAATGCCACAATAAATTGTGTCTCAATGTATCTGAGATGAAACTTTGAGAATAAATTCAAAGAGAAGAGGATTTTCTTCTGTGTTCCAAGAAGCTTAATACTTTGTAGAACACTAAAATAGTATGTTTTGTTGTTTTCTTTTGACGCGGGAATCCCGAATACTAAATCGTATGACGGCCATGTTATTATTTTATATTATGTCTTTATTTGTGATTTACAGAAATAAATAATAAATAACTAATTCCCCTCTAGTTATTATTAGCGCGCTTTTTACTTTGGAGGTGAACAGACTTTTTGATGTTTAAAAACTATTTAATTGATGAAATGGAATTATGTAAGTATGTAAAATTAACTAACGATCGTTGAAATACCTTTTTATACTGCTTTTTCGTGCTTCTAATTGTAGATTTGTTTTGTTTTAGTAGATATTCGAGCTAACTTGTCTTTTTTAAGCAAGTTTTTTTCTACTAACAATAAAACATTCTTCTTTCTTTCTTTTTGGTGAACAAACATACCTAAATACATAACATCACGCCTGTAGATCTCCGATATGATGAATTAGTGTCAGAAGATTTAACTTCATGACGTGCTTTGAATGTTTGAAGTGCCTCTCATATCCCGGCAGTGTTTTCTTATGAACCAGTCAATTTCTTTGGAAAAGTATCATAACAACTGACCTGAATCAATATTTAATACTAAAATGAAAAGAATACAATATTTTGAAATAAATGTGATGAGCCCATGTGAACCCATATATCGGTAGCCCACCACTTAAAAATGCATACTAAAAATAAAACATCAAAGTGGACGGAAGTTCTATTTAGGTAGCCAATACTATACGTCTTCAATAATGCATGAAGATATAGGTTGAGTCAACTGTTATGGATATAGAGAACGTGTGCTCCTTCAAATATTATATTTTAAAAAAACCGGCCAAGTGCATGTCGGACCACGCACAATGAAGGGTTCCGTAGTTGAAAATAATTTATCCCAAAAACAAACTTCACTTGGACTTTTCCTTTACTTGTGCTTGTACCTTCCTTCTTGCTAAATGTCATGGTCAACGGGAAGTACCCTATAGGTTTTGATTTATTTGCGAGTATCAAAATATGTCGCATAAATGGCAGTCTTTTTTATTACGTTGACTTGATTTTTTTAGAGTTCCTAGGAACCGTAGACATACATATATGATATTAATTTCAACTCGATAACTCCACGCGTTCCTGAGAAAAAGGCTCTTGACAGACTGACAGACAGACAGACGGACAACGAAGTGATCCTATAAGAGTTCCGTTTTTTTTTCCTTTTGAGTTACGGGACTAAAAATTGGGATTGGGCTCAACAATCCACCTCTTTCATTCATTCTTCAGCCGTGTTGATATTAGTACGCCTGCTGCGTACAATTCCTGAAGGCCAGTTCTCGTACTTACTTAAAAACGCTGGAATTCAAGTCGCAATCTCATCTCAGGACAATCAATGTCAAAAACTTGTAAAAAAACTCAGAAAAACCTCATCTGATTGAGACTACAACGACAAGTATAACGTTCTTAGAAATACAGAAAGTGTCCTTCAGCTGCTGTAACTTACGATTGGGGGTGGTCTATGACCAACAGTGGGCGTCTTTCAACTGAAATGTTGATGATGATGTATGTTCAAAAATAATGTAATAAGCGCTAAGTTAGCCCGCGAAATTCAAATTTTGCAGCTCAGTGTCTGAGTGTATGTTGATTAAAGTTGATCCGTGACCGTAACCATTAAGGATTTACAGAATTATAATCATTAAAATGACTAATACAACTCTTTATGTTAGTATAATCCTCAAATGATGATGTATCTTTAAGTAATGTGTAATCTGGTGTACAATAAAGTATATATAAATAAATAAATAAATGTCAAGATTTCATGAAATAGTCATTCAATAGGGTTACTTGGTCTTAGAGAGTTGTATTGATGACTTTAATGGTTATTATTCTGTAAATACATGTTTTTTTCGGTCGCGAATCATATTTTAATCAACATGCAACCTAATACTGACCTGTTAGTTGCAAAAAACGTAAGAAAATTTGAATGTCGCGGGCTACCCTGGCGCTTTCGCCTTAAGCACACTTTCAGAGCAAAATCGAAATCCTAATTTTAGAAACGGTTCTGTAAAGTTCAAGGAGCTCGTTCAGCGAGGTAACCCGAATGTATGATTAAATTAATATTAAAATCGCACACATACATTGACACGTGATTTTAATATTTCATACAAAATGTCTTCTACTTCAGGTATAATGATAACATTATTTAAGCAATACAGTATGTAATTAAAGCATCGACATTGAAGTTCCGACCCATGTTTTGAATTAATTGAAGGTGTTCTTCAATTCTTGTATCTTGATTATTTATCAATAAGGTTGTTTATGTTATTTTATTTTATTAACATTGTAAGCTAGGTACCTGATAATTACTGAGTATTTTTTGATGATAACACTTATTAAAGGACACAACAACAAGCAGGTAGGTACTATCGGCAAAACTTAGGCATGTTCAGCGCTTTACATACCACTATTATTGTACCTATGTTAAACAAATGAATAAATGACATTTACAAAATATTTTTGCGGAAGCGCAGCTAGTGACAAACCACACCCCTTCCTGGTTTCCTCCATTAGAAACAATATGCATTTGTGTGAGTAGGTACAGGGCGTGTAACAAAAAATTACAACAGACATTAGCAACAACTCAAATATAAAAAAACGCATGCATCGGGCGATCGAGTCTTGAGCCGTGCTATGCGATTATAGCCTTAATGGTGAGGATGCGGAAGTTTGACCGATAGTACATGGATCAACTGAAGGACACATCAAATTAATACAAACAACTAAAAGAATTTGACTTGGATAGAAATTGCTACACCGACAAGTGACCAGCAATTAAATTTTGGATAGGGGATAAGGGACACAGTGGCGGTACCTTCATAGAAGCCAGAAAACCGGGCTTGCCCTAATAAAATCATAATTTACAACAACAAACGTAAGCATAACTATAAAAAATATATTATAAAAAAAACCAAGCCAATGAACTCGAACTCAAACATTCATGTCATAAGAATAACAAAATTTCGAATTCCGCGTAATCTGCTGCGCGCACTAGTCTAGGTGGCCACATCTACGCACTCGTTGAACTCAATCATTCATAGGTAGGGTTGCCAGGCGTCCGGCTAAAGCCGGACATAGGTAGGCTTTTTGATTGTGTGTCCGGCCAAATTATACGGTGTCCGGCCTTTCCGGCTTTTGTTAAGCTAGCTTCCTAGCTTTTTTTCTCGTCTACCCCATGGTGTGGGGTGTTGTTGGATAGGTATTTCAAAAATATTGCAGGTTTGTGAAAACAATTTTTCGATTAAGGGATCCGTTTCTAAAATATTAAGCTTTAAAGTGCAAATTTTTGTTAGAGTCGTGTCCCCCCATGCCAGCTAAACGGTTAGTTTTGGATATGTGAAAAAATTCACGGCAGTAGTATACAACGAAGTTAAAAGAAAAGCTATCACAACTAAGTAGGCTTTACAAGTTCACGAGTAATAGTCGACCAACTTACATTTGCAGTTGGAATGTATGAGAGAACATGTTTTTCAACAACAATGTTAAGTTTGTTCTTGGGATAAATTTATGCCAACAATGGAATCTTTCATTGTTCTTCCGACACGCACTTGGCCAGTTTTTTTTCATTCGGCATCTTTCACTTGAGTGAAATGTCTGAACACAAAATAAATGAAAAGTTAAAAATGTATTCATTAGTGAATCAATCAAATATTGGATTTCAGTATTCGGCATCTGTCACTCGCCTACCGAATGATCGAAAAATGAAATGGCCAGATGAATGTTTTTTATTCATTAGTGAAGAAGTTTTGTTTTGTTTTCTTAATTTTATTTTTGTGTTTTCCCTTGGGAAATAATAATATTAATGAATGATTAGTAGTAATAAAGACTGATACGTTATTAAATTTTATTTTATTTCATTAGAATTTAAGAAGTTTTATGGTACCTAAATGATAAAAAATCCTAATTTTACGTAAAAACAATTTTGTCGAGTTATTACTAAGACACAAAATCCTTAATAATTTAGGGTGTCCGGCTTTTTTACCCAAATGTCCGGCCAAACTGGCTGGTCTGTCCGGCTATTAGGTTAGACAACCTGGCAACCCTATTCATAGGTAATGTTAAGAATAAAATTTTAATTCCGCGCTCTGTTGCCAAACTTACGCTACACTACACTACACGACAATGTCGCTCTTAACGCTACACAATGCGAACAAATGCGCCTTCTCGCTCACACTCGCCCACCTACAAATTGCTATAGAATCGTTTACATTTTTGTTAACATATTGGTAAGGACCATGTAAGTACTTATACGCAGATTTCTATGAATTCTAAAGCCAGGCTTTTCAGAAACATTAAGTTCGCGCAAATACACTGTCCACGTTGACCCGCGTAAAGTGAGTAGCGAAAGGGATTCCACGCGAAGACAGTTGATACACTGAGTTTGTTATTTGTTTTGATAGGTATTTTACGAATAGTATTTTTCAGGTGCTGAGGTTATGGGACTGGCATACACAGTCGTGTAAAAGTCCCGAAAAAAAATAAAGAGAAAAAAAAATGGTGCTGAGGTTATGAATTAGTTTTATTATTTAAAATGATAATGTGATAGTTAGTGCGGTGCTGTGATTTTGTGATTACATATTTATTATTTTTATCAAAATGTGAATTCGGAAACTGTCGTCGAAAAGGTATGTAAATACATAAGATTTTCTGATAATAAGTAACTCTTTACTTCACCGTAACCAACCTCAAATTACTGACTGTATTTCTCCGAAATAAAAACAAGTATTTTTGTTACTCGAAGAACAGATTAAAATAGGTACCTACCCTACTCATTCGATTGTTTAATAAGCATTAATATGTTGCACATGAAATGACATGAATAGTGTTGTTTGTATGGCATTTGCACATAACTGGCGAAATGTGGGTGTACTTTAAGTATACCTCTGCCTCCTTCGGGGAAACAAGGCATGGTGTTATGTTATGGCATTTGTAGTTTTTGTATACCACTGAAAAACTAAATTCTCATCGCGACAAAACACATTGATTTTCGTATCGAAGAGGTTTTTCATAGGTGTTTTGAAATGAAGATTAGAGTCGGCATGATCATTATGATTAAGGGTCCGTACACACAGACCGGCTCGGAGAGGAGAGCAGATTCTTATCACGTTGAAAACAGAGTTTTTAGTATTTGTAGTAAGGTTTATTTTTGCATGTGCACTGCTTTTGTCATTAAGAATGCTTGAACGCGCTTGGTGTGAAATAATAAGAGGAGCTGACCGGCTCCCATCGCGTACTTTTTCTCGTTCGCGCAGCCGTTCGGCTCCGATTGCATGCTCTTTCTCGCTCGCGCAGCCGATCTGCTCCGATTGCGTGCTCTTTCTCGCTCGCGCAGCCGATCGGCTCCGATTGCGTGCTCTTTCTCGCTCGCGCAGCTGATCGGCTCCGATTGCGTGCTCTTTCTCGCTCGCGCAGCCAATCGGTTTTGTTCTGCTTTAAAAAATCTTGCTAACTAATATATTTCTTCATCGGAGCTATCTAAATCCATGTTCCGAAAAGCACACGTTAACACCGAAAACAAAACTTGGACTGCGTGGAATACTGGTACTGCCTTTGTAGTGTATCCACCCGGCTCCGAGCGCATCCGACCGGCTGCGAGTGCATCCGACCGGCTCCGATCGCATCCGCTTTCAGATAGCTTCCAGCCGGTCTATGTGAAATAGTTGGCGGCTCCGCTCCGACCAACTCCAAGCGTATACGATCCGGTCTGTGTGAAAAGAAAAATGCGCGCCGATGCTCTCCGAGCCGGTCTGTGTGAACGGACCCTAAGTATAAATGTTTTAGGGTAACATTTTCAATTGACATTAAATTGAATTCATAAAATAATGCATACGGAAATAGAACAACAAATCGATAATTTGGAGGCCATCTGGTGGCTTTTGACTGAAAAATTTTGCATGTGACGAGTGAATTGTGAATTAAGGTGAAAAGGTGCGGCTAAGCAGTGTAGTTATGCGTATCCAATAATATAGATGGCGCTTATGTTAATTATGCACCAATTAACATAAGCGCCATCTGATGCTTGAAATATACGTAGTACTCTTCGTAGTACTATTTTAAAGGTTATCTAACCAACATTTTAATAATGGTTTTAGTATGAACAACGTAAGAAAATACCTGCTTTTTTTAACCTTCGACTTGCCCTAATTTTCACCCTTAGGCATGCCACTGAAGGGACACACAGAAGGTATTCACACTATCAACATATTGTATGAGTTACAATTTTAAGTGATGTGAAAAAATGCTGCATCTCAGTTGAGGTGAATCTAATGACAAATGAAATCTACTTACTAAAAAGTATTAGTGAAGCGTTAGTTACCGTCGCCCATTGTTCCCATTTAGTATTTGATTGTGGGCCTGACCTCACCTGCGCTCGGGGCGGCGCATCATACAATTGTGTGGTGGCGGTGGATAGCCTGCGCAGGCGGCGGGTACCTCGCACACTGACACAAGCCCCTGGGCCCCCAGCCCGCTGGCGCTGCGATGCTAGCAGAGCGCTGTAACTGCGCCCCATCCGCGGCCCCCCTCGTCCGCACCACGTCGCTAACGTCACCTGCAACAAACATTAACTTTGTAGTTGGAGAATAAAGATATTTAGGCACATTCAATGAGACAATTGTAGGTCTTTAAACAAATGCAGAACAGGAAGATGTAGGTACTTAAAGTGGGTTTATAAAGACCAAACAAGCAAATACAATTTCTATCCCCACTCGACCGAATTATTTATGTGTAAACCGGGACAGAGCATGCTTTAGTTAAGTTTAGTTGGACTATCCGTGTTAAAATAACAAGATCATCACGAAAAGAATGTCCTAGTTCTGGTTCTACGTTCGTGCGTGTGGTCACTACCTTCCAAAAATTTTGGTATGAAATAAAGACTATTCCATGAATCTGCCTTTGTGCTACGTCGTTGCCACGCCGTTGTTGCTACGCCGCGTGCGCACTAGATGTAGTACAGCCTTATTCCTCACAGATTCAAAAGAACGTTAAAAAACTGGTTCACCTAGACACGTTGTCAACTGTTACAATATTTAACTGGTTTTGACTTTCTTTTTACATCAATATTTAATGTGGTTGCACGATCGCTACGAAGCAGTTCACTACAATTCGAGGTAAATATAATATATTATTCTAAACTTCATTTTCAAGTTCATTGTTTTTCAAATTTACATTGTGTATTTTTAATTATATGTAGTAGTAAATTTATTAAGTCACTGGTCGTGGAAACAACCCAAATTCTAACACAAAACATTTATAAGTGAATAACTATGTAATTTGTATTTATTTTTATTTACATAATTTAAAAACTAACACTGACTTTGTCTCTGTCACCTCCCACATATACTCAAGAGCAAATCTATCAAAAATAATAATAGTAACAGTCTTAAAATAATAATAATAATAATATGTACAAGTATATAAAAAAGGAGGGGAAATAATCAGAGGGCATCGAAAAATTCGTCCTCATCGCTGTCAACAGGAAAAGTGCCCAAAAGGCTGGCAGCATTGCCACGTTGTATGGCAATGCTGATTGCAATTGATGCAAAAAATAGGCCAGCCCTCTGGTCACGTGTAGAGTCGACCAACCGCCTGGCGATGTCTCGAAAAACCAAGTGGGCCTTCGGACCCCATGGCCCTAGTATTTCAACTCCAAACGGCTCGAATATATACATAAGTCCCAATAAGATTGGAGTATTTGCGTCGTTTGAGGTTTTCCGCACCCGCAGCTGTAACTATATCGAAATAGTTAACAAAATATACGTGTGAATTAATTTTTGTAAATCACGGTGATTTATATTTAACGTGTTTTATTTAACTATCAACTCTGCATAATTTGGCTACCCCCCACTCACCTACTAGTATTTTGACGAAGTCCAAATACCTACTCAATCGAATTTCGGTGAAAACTAAATGAACGCACGTTAGTACTGTAGAGGCTTTAATCGAGCCGGCCTTCAGCATGAATCCTCCGCAGATTGTGGCATTGGCTGATAAGAAAGAAAAGAAAGAAAATGAATTTATTTGGTCACAATGCAAGGCACACAAACAATAGATATATTGTAAATATGAAACCAAACAAAAGAGAAGCAAAAAAAAAACATACAATAAAATTAAAAATGCAATTGTGCGCCTCACACAAACACAAACACTGGTTTATTGAAATATAGAATAGGATTGAACTATGACATATAGTCAAATTGTTTTATATTGAGTCAGGGCTGTGCTAGCTATACGGTTGACAATGTAACGTGCTTTCCCATAAGCCAATAAATAGTAATAGCAATGCTGCTGTGTGTCTCATTCATATATCCAATAACACACCTCTAGAAGAGACCACACAGACATAAAAGTACTAGTCTGCCCTAGTATCGTGGCAGGCCATTACAGTACCTAAAGCGTCATTCTAAGTAATTCGACATAATTAATATGGAAATAGATGATTCTACAATTGATGCCAAACTGTTTTCAATCTATACTAATATTATAAAGCTGTTTGTTTGTTTGTTTGGTTGAACGCGCTAATCTCAGGAACTACTTGTTCGAATTGAAAATTCTTTTAGTGTTGGATAGCTCATTTATCGAGGAAGGCTATAGGCTATATAACATCATGCTACGATTAACAGGAGTGGAGTATTAATGAAAAATGTTGCAAAAACGGGGACAATTTATTCCTTTTGCGAGCTTCCGTTGCGTGCGCTGCCTGCGTAAACGGTTAAAGATACCCAAAAATCATGTATGACGGAATTGTTCCTGTTAATAAGTTCTAAAAAGAAGTCCGCGATACCATTTGTCTATCTTTTAAGGTTGTCTCACTATAACCTTTTTAATGGTAATCAAATTTGTTATAAAATAATGAATAATTATTTGCGAAGGTGTTTTCATAAACATGGTATTAATCCTTATCCAAATAAATAGTTTCGTAATCAAGGTTGATTAAGTACATGTAAATTCTTTTTTAAATTATTCGAATCGGATCTTTCGTTTAGAAATTACGGCGGGTATAAAAATGCTTAAAGTAAGAAAAATGCGCTTAGTCTATTAGTTACCGACACATTTTATTTTTTATTGACTGTTTGAACGCGGTAATCTGTGTCACTACCAGTCAGATTAAAAAAATATTTTTGCATTTTATAGCCCAATTCTTGAGGAAGGCTATAGGTATGTAGCATTACGCTAGGACCCTTAGAAGCCGAGCAAAAAGGAAAAGTAAGAACAAGCGCTAAGCGAAAACGAAGTAACGAACGAACGGGCAGGCGATACGATGCGACGGGGTGGGTCAGGGGAGCAAGAAATTTCACGCGGACGAAGTCGCGGGCGGAAACTAGTAATTGATAAAATGCCAGCAGAACTAGTACGTATTTTACGGAAGACCGACATGGCAATTGTATAAGTTTACAGGATAGCAGAAACTAATTTATTTCTGTTCATTTATGTACATCTAACGGCCGAACCCAATAACCTATCTATCACCAGTTTTTGCACACTGAAGATAGAAAACCAACCTATCTATGGTTTTAATATCCCAATAATTTATAAGAGATTATGGAATCTTACCGGCCTGACATGAGGACAGATAGTACTGTACTGGATACTATCTGCCATCAATAGCGATTTGTCTTTTACTAAAAATGGGTTATTGGGTTCGGCTGTGAAACAACTTTATAGACCTACATATCTGTATTTATCTTCCTGAACTAGTGACCTACTAATTCTTATTGGAAATCAAAACAAATTCCGGAGAGCGTTCAATGCTTGTGCCATCCCTTTTTAACACGTCAGAGTGAATATATCAGAGCTAACTGAGAAATGTTTAGTCCTTCTTGTTTATAGTATGTCTGTGTCGAAAGTTAGTGAGAGCTTGAGAACATTTACATAAAATATTGTGGGATTTGCGACCCCTGACCGGCACGTCGGCTCCAGGGCCCATTACACCCCCACATTTCCGCTCCACGGAATCCAAAGAATTAAATTAGATCAAGATAAGAATACCAAGCTGGGACGGAATTTTTAATGTCACTTTTACTTCGTAATAGTGTCGTTTCATTAAAGTTTTTCCTTAGGGACGCAACTGACTTCATATACTGATCTATATGTTAATAACTAGACCTACATTATTAATATGCATTTGCAAATTGAAGGCAAATAGGTCATGATTATCCTGCCAAACTTGTTTTCATGGTATTAACTAAGTATATTAATACAAGCTTTATGTTTTAACTAAGACGGAACTAATAAAATAATTCCTCATAAACGAAGGAAGCTGCTAGCTTCTAAGCTTGTGATACAAATTTTTGGCATACAAACCATATTTTATAATCTCGGAACCAGTTTGAATCATGTTAAACTTTAATAATTTAATATAAAGCCGCTCAGCTGTTTAATGGTGACAATAAAACATCCGATATTTGGAAACATTTATGACAGTTTATGACCACATAAAATTTATGTTACGTTTTCTTTATTACTATTGCAAATGCAGATATGTAAGTATCACCGTAGAAATAAACCATAAACACACCATTAAAAAACTTACATCAACAACGGAGTAGGTACGTAACAGTAGCAGATAAAACATTATACTTGAAAACATGTTCTCCCAATCATGCCAACTGCAAATGTAAGTTGGTCGACCATAACTCCTTCCTTTTAAATTCGTTATACATAAATATATGTAGGTTATACTACTGCCGTGAATTTATTCAGATATCCCAAAACAAACATTTAGCTGGCAGGGACACACACTTGATTCTAACAAAACTTAGCACTTTAAAGCTTAATATTTCGCAAATGGGCCGCTGTTCGGAAAAATGGTTTCAAACACCTGCAATATTTTGACGATCTTTCCAACGACACGATGGGATTGACGTGAAAAAAAAAACCAATTTTACCCCAAAATTTTATTTTGCCACTTTTAAGGCGTAATTAATATATACATCCATGCTAAATTACAGCTTTCTAGTTACTAAGAGTCTCTGAGCTAAGCCGCGGACAGACAGACATGGACATGGTGAAACTATAAGGATTCCTTGTTGACTACGGAACCCTAAAATCAGTATCTACGTCATCCTGTAGTAGGTAGAATTAGATATTATATTATTGTTCAGCCGCAATAGATAAAAATACTTTATCCCGCACCAAGAGCTAATCAACTTTATATAGTAGAATAGGAATAGAGAAACCCCCAGAGATTTAAGTAGACAGGCGTCAAAACGATGCTGAGACACAATTTGTTACTCAATTTAGCTTTGTCAAAATTCCACGGCCGATGAAAACACGACTCGTGACAAAACAGTTCTTACGTCACTTATCTTAGGCCTGTGTTATTTATTTTCCTTCTAAAACTGTCCAAACTATAAATAAATACAGCGTGAGTGGTCTTTTTTTATCTCAGAATTATGATCAATGGCCATAACTTCCTAATTGCTTTCAATAAATATTAATATTGTCCGTACCTATATTAATATTTTAAAAGAGGTGAAATTTGTTTCTAAATTTGTAAGTTTGTATGTAGGGGGTAATCTCCGGAACTAATGACCAAATTCTAAAAAAAAATTCACTGGTAGAAAGCTATATTATTCCTAAGTGCTATAAATTATATTTGTATCATGCATCATTATGTTTATTTGTAGCCGAGCAATCTCAATTTATGTCTAGCAAGTCGGAAAGGAAAACCTCCTAAAACAGAATATTTGCATGTGCTGTCTAAACAGTTATATATAATTGAAAATAATCTATGGCAACCTGGTCCACCTTAAATAATTGTACAAAAAAGTCCGCGACACCATATTTCTAACTTTTATATTTTGTCTTTTATATTTCTTTTATGTTTTAAAAAAGTACTTTTTCGACACACTTACGTTTGAATGATTATTTAAACAACAAAATATTAATCCTTATCAAAGTATTTTATGATCACAACGACATCATAGAGATAAGATTTGCCCTTTACAGTATGTCAATAATTGGTCATAATTATAGTTTCGGAGATTTTTTATTTTATTTAAGATAGGTTTGCTCTTGACTCTAGTCTAGGTCAGAGGTGAAAGAGACAAAGTCGACGATGGAGCGAGCTTACCCAGAAGAAGCCTCTTCACTCTCACTTTGAAGAGATCGGGCTTGTATGCGTTAGGAAACACAGACGCAGGCAGAGAGTTCCACTCCTTTGCTGTGCGCATCACAAAAGACATTTGGAAACGCTTAGTGCGAATTGGTGGAATAGTAACTAGGCAGGGATGGCAACTTGAAGTGCGTCTAGATGTCCGATGGTAGAAGGGGGTCGGCGTAATGTGGTCGTGGAGTTCTTGAGCACACTCACCCAAGTACAAGCTGTAGAAGACCGACAAGCAGGCAACCTTGCGGCGATGAGCCAAGCTGTGAAGCTTGGCATCCACCAGTTTTACGTCGCCAATGAGCCTCTTAGCTCTGCGTTCCACCAAGTCAAGCGCGGCAAGTTGGTATTTAGCAAAGCCATTCCAAAAGTGGCTGCAATACTCTATACAGGATCGGACTTGCGCTTTGTAAAGGGTTAAAAGCTGTCCAGATGTAAAGTCCAGGAGATAATATAAAATTACTAAAACGCAAAATGCTACTAAAACATTCACGAAACACATCTTTCATTCATATCGCTCTAGAACATGCTTTGTTGCTTTTCATTTTATCCATTCATATATGTACGTTATTTTTCTGAATCCCGGTGTTGAGATTGTCCGCGGATTGACCCTCTCGATTTATTATTTTAATATTGACTAAAAACCACCCCGGTGTTCCATCTCACACCTACGCCGAGGGTCGCGGGAACTTACGATCCTTCCGCAACCCCCGGCTGGTGCCGGCCTGCCACGGCAGGCCTCTCCTCGTGTCGAGGGGGGGAGTGAGGTGTTTGACTCCCCCCGCGACGTCTAAGAGGGGCGCGCATGGAACACTACGCGCCGCCACCTCGGGTCCGATGTATGGGGGGCGACGGACGTCCCCGAGTCCGTCGCCCCTGAACCCATTTAGGGGGGGCTGGAAGAGGGCGTTGTCCGCCCTCCGCCGACGCCCAGTGCGCCTGCTGCGGGCTGGGTGAGAGGATGTGATCTCCCTCTCCCTTTCCGCAGCCTCCTTCTGCGAGATGACTGTCTCGCAGAAGGAAACCACCGCGTCCCAGGACTCCTCGCTGCCGACTATCGAATTAACGACAGCCGGCAGCGACAGGTCACTGCCTACTCTAGAGATGAGGGCACGGCGCGGCTCCTCCCAAGCGGCACACTCTGCCAGCGTATGCCGCGCCGTGTCCTCCCGACAGTCGACGCAGTGGTGACACCGGGCGTCTGGCTCCCTGGTTATGCGACACAGGTACTTCCCGAAGCAACCATGCCCCGAGAGCACCTGCGTCACCCGAAACGACAAGGAGCCGTGCCTCCTCCCGAGCCAAAGGTCGAGCACCGGCCGGACCGCCTCGATGGTGCCGAGGCCGGCGGTAGGGCGTGAGAGCCTGTCCCGCCATTCCGCCACCAGGACCTCGCGAAGCAGCGACCGACGCTGCTCCATTAGTCGCTGCATCGGTCGCTCACCTCGCGCCTGCATTTCCTCGCGCCACCGATACAATGACGCGAGTAATTTCGCCTCCAGGTCCCAGGGCGGGGATCCGGCCAGTGCACAAGCCGCCTCGTAGGAGATCGTGCGATACCTCCTGATGACTCTGACGGCCATCGCTCTCTGTGGCCTCCGCAGAACAGCAATGCCACCACCACACCTGCCCCAGGCCAGGCCTACATGGCCCCCCAATGAACGTTCCCGTATTGACGGGCACCGTGTGAGACCGCGGGGCTTTAAGGCCCATGCCAGCCATGCCCGTAACCCGCCTGCCGTGCCCCCTGACGGGGACGTAGCGACTACCAACGGTATTGTCGGTAGTTGGGTCTTAAACATTATTGGAATTGTTGGATGTCGTGTCGTTCTATTGAATTCTTTTCTTTAGATTGTTTGAGGAGAAGAACGACATTTCTCCTCTTCGTAATTCTATTATACGTTTGTTTATAAATTTTCTCAAGTTGAGTTGAGCTTAATCATTATTACTACAATTTAAAGGGGGTGGAGGGGGTTGTGACATTTGTACGGGAAAGTACAAAAAAGGGGAATTCTATTGTACAAAAATCTTTTTCCTTAAGTTAATAAACTTGAAACTTAGCACGAATACATTATTAAATGAATAATAAAGTTTGTCATTATTTCGTTTTTCAAAACTACTCGTCAAAGGGATTATAAGGGGTGCTAAAATCTGTATGGAAGAATTTTAACGCGCTCCTAACGGTTACCTCGAATAAGGGTATTAATAGTTCGAAAATCTACCAGCTAAAGGGGTAATTAAGTTTTTCGGGAGGATTTCACTTCCTGTCTGAATAAGTCAAAAGTAATCTAAACAATAAATGTCGAAACACATTATTGATGATTATTCAAAAACAACCCTTTTCGGGGTGAAAAGGGAGGAACAATTTATATGAAAATTTTATTTGTCCTTTCATCAATAAACTAATAATAAGTAAAGGTGTCGTTCTGTAGGTTCTGCCAACCCCCACGGGAAGAAGGCGTGAGTTTATTTATGTAGGTAATAATATGTAAAGGGATCTTAATCATTAATTTTCCAAAACTACCGGTTAAAAAGGGTGGAGGGGGTGTTAAATTTTGAGAAAATACGAAATCCACGCGGACGAAATCGCGGGCAAAGTGTAGTAGTAAATAAATATAGCGTGAGTGGTCTTTTTCATCTCATACGATATAAAAATATTTTTTAATAAACTTTCCTCCCATCTGTTGTCTTGTGTATTGTAAGATTATTTTTCTTCTAAAATATAGTTCCAGATTTAGATACTTCCATTTTGACACACAAAACATGATTAATAGTCCAGCATGTTTTATAAAAAAGTCGCTTAACTAGTCGATCTGGTACTAAAATACCCCCTGAGGCTTTTTGAATTAAAATCAAACGCGTTTTGCAATATGAAATGTTCTTAATTCACAGTTACACTATTTGTCCACCGCACAACGTCAACGGTACGTCAACGAGAAACGAGATTATTCGAACCGAAAGTGACGTCAGGTCGTGGTGTGCAGTGGACAAACGGCCTTTATGTTGTAGTCTCAGGATATCATTAGAACATGTTTTGTTGTGAGATGCATTGGATTTTATTTGCCAACGCCCAACTATATGTGCCTAGGATGTCAAGACCTGAGCAGTCATGATGGGAGCACCATCCTAGCGGCCATGAACGTTTTTACAAAAGAATTTATGTACCATGATTTCATTGTTTAATGTCTTTTGTTTAATAGTAAGTAAGCTTCAGGGGGCTAACCACCACCTCTTAAAGCAGTCTTATTTTAATGTTACTTCGGTGTGAGAAAGAGATGGAGCTATACATGACGTTTAGCTCCGTCTCTTTCCCACACTGAAGTAAGATTACAATAATATTGCATTAAGAGGTGGTTTAGCTCCAGCGGGGCAATTGCGTAACACACTTATGGTAGGAATCGGTTTCGTTTTGACAGTTCAACAAAATTCATTGCATTATTTACGTTATTGAGCAGACAATTTTTTCCAACATATGAAGCAATGGATTACCAATTTGCTTCACAATCATTCAGATTGTGATTGATAGTGTGTTACGCAATTAGGGTGCTGGTCGAGGATGTAACATGTTCCCTACGTTTAATATTCCGGCGCAGCACCGAAATTCTACGGACCGTGCCAGCGAACACGGGTACACCGGGCGCTCTTGAATTTGTTGCTGAGCGCCCAGCACTTGCAGTCAACAGTTATATTGGTATTAGTATCCACGGGTTTTGTTAGACATAAAAGGTTTACTCGTTATGAAGTGATTCGCCCGAATTTACTCCACAAGGTACTTTCCTGTCAATTGTTTGCCCAATTTTAGATATGTTTAGAGAAAATTTCATAAGCTACTTGTAATAAAATGTATCCTCAATCAGAAAATTAAACCGCGACTTTGTCACATTCTGACAAATAATTGCTTCTATCTAGGTACGTAATTACAATCTAGACTCAAGAAGAAAATTGCTATAGATTCCTACAAAAGAGCTGTCATATAACCATTTGTTTTTCATCAGAGTTTAGTAACACTAGCTGCCTAGACGTTTGACGTTGACAGCTCGCACAGCTTTATCTCTACTCTGCTATTGGCACTGTCCCACCGCCGACAAGGAAGCGACTAGCCATCAACGATTTTTTGCTCAAGAAACATACTAAAGATGTAGATCCCGTGTAAGTAAAAGGGATACGCATATATATTAATAGTTGATAGCTCCGAGTCCGCCTTGGGAGTGTAAATGTAGTGCTGCTCCACAAACGATGGGACACTTAATATCATGTCCTGCGTGTTCTGTCAGCTGCACGTCACAGGAACTGATGGACGCTAGTGATGGCCAAACTCGTAGCCGAATTCTGGGCCGAGTCTATTTAGGTTGCCATCGACACGCTAAGAAGATGAGTTAATAGCTGACTGTTCAAACCACCGGCGAGTACTCGTTTGTCGCAGCGACAAAAGTAGAAATAGAAATAGTAGAAATAGGAAGTATCCTATCAGCGAGTGTTCTGCCCGCCAATCGGGCGTCGCTGAGCGAGTACGCTCAGCGACGCCCGATTGGCGGGCAGAACACTCGCTGAGGGATTAAAGGCTCCTGCAAACAGGCGCGATACGCGACGCGACACAAAGGCACCGCGTGTCGCGCGATGAGCGGTTCCTTTGTGTCGCGCGCGATTCGCGTCGCGTCTCACGCCTGTTTTCAGGAGCCTTAATGCTTGTTGGCACATACGCATACCAGTGAGTAATCGCTCGTTGCCGTGACGCACTCGCTTCTCGTTAATCGCCGGCGGTGGGACAGGTGCCATTCCTTCGCTATTTCTAATGAATTCGGTTTCAAAGTGTAACCTTTCGTTAACTGACGTCTGACGTACTGTTCGATATAAGATTACAGTTATAATAAATAATAGATAATATACCCATGGCTAACGGCTGAACCCAATACCTATTTTCAGTATAAGACAGATCGCTATTCTGTCCCCGATAATAAGAAGTATCTAACAAAAAATAAATACGGAGAATAAAAATATTTTAAGTTGAAAAACGGGAAAACCCATGCTGTGAGTTAGTTATTGCATTTATCACAATTCTGTGAATGTACTATTTTTTGGCCCATATCTCCTCTTAATTTAGTATTATAACATTTTAGTATTGATAATATTTTTTTTTCAACAAGAAGCGTTTCTTTTTAGCAAAAAAAAATCCAGAAAAATGTCAATTTAGCATAAATACAGAACTACCAATTCACCAATTAGAACAGCTATTTTCATAATACTAAGTATAATAAAAGGCGCATTTTGTTATTTACGACTTTCATCCTTAGTACCTCAGCTGTTGCGGCTATTCAATTAATATCTAATGTAATGCAATTAAAAATTAAAAATAAAACGCATCTACCACATACGTGTATAGAAAGGAGTGGTGTACTAAATTGAAAACACGCAAGTGGTAAATAGGTCCTTTTCTCCTAGTCTTAGCCCTAATTTTCAAATGAATTGAGAGGCGCAATAGCCAGTTACGTATTTTCATTGTCACACGCGGAACTTAGTGAATAGATGCGCTTTTTTAATTCTCGATCAGAGTAGTTATTCATTGAAAGATTAGACTCATCTACACAAATTAATACGTCTTTTCATTTAACTTCCATCAAAATGTGTCCTTTCATCTTAGTTAAAATATAATTGATAATGGAGATAAGCCCTTCTTCACTGTGGTAAATCCGAAACTAAATGAGATTTAAAAAAAAATATCAGCAGATTCGTCTTTTTTTCCTCATTCCGGCAATATAATATATTGCCGGAATGAGAAAAAAAATCAAACATTAGAAAAATGTTAGATACGTCCTTTTTACTATCGGGGGCAGTATTGATGGTAGACAGTATAATTCTATCTGGCCTTATGTCAGGCCGGTAAGATTCCATAATCTCTTATAGATTACTAGCTTTTGCCCGCGGCTTCGCCCGCGTGTATGTCGGAATATATCAAATTAATACCTAGCACCTACCCTACGTGTTAATCCAGGTTCTAAAACATCTGTATGCCAAATTTCCTCTAAATTCAATCAACCGTTTTTGAGCCAATCCAGAACATACATCCCGACAAACAACAAACGGACAAAAATTCTAAAAACTATAGTGTGCGCAACGGACTCGTTCAATCACTTCTTTTCAAGTATATGCAATGCACAGTTCTGACTTCGTTACTATTTTTAACCGACTTCAAAAAAAGGAGGAGGTTATCAATTCAGTTGTATGTTTTTTTTAATGTTTGTTACCGTTACTCCGTCATTTATAAACCGATTTTAAAAATATATTTTTTATTTGAAAGGAAATACTTTCAGATTGGTCCCATTTTTATCAAAATCCAGTGGTGATGATAGGATCCATGAGGAATTGAGGGAACTTCTCAAATATTATTGGCAAACATATAGAGATTTTGGTATTTTCGTCAACAAATCAAGCATTTGCATTCAGAAAGTATGATTTGGTGCAGTGGAACTGACGAAAAAGACCACAGATGGCTACAGGAACTCATCAATGATAAGTATTTCACGGGTGGCGGTAAGATATCTCGATTAAGATAGTTAAACGACTATGACGAAGCAAATTTAAATAAATGCTTCTGATGAAAATGGTACCATTGAACTCAGATCAGTAATAAAACAATGTATGCTAAACGTGTTGGAGCTTATTGGAAATGTCATGAGATGCACTCTGGCTATAAATTATTTTTAAACGACTTCAAAAAAGGAGGAGGTTCTCGGTTCTTCGGAATCTTTTTTTTATTGGTTCCCCGATTACTCGAAGACAGCTGGACTGATTTGGAAAATTCTTTTTTTGTTTGAAAGGGTATACTTTCCAGGTGGTCTCATTGTCATCAGGTCAGGATCTGATGACGGGATCCTGGAGAAATCGAGGGAACTCTTCAATATAGGCACACCTATAGTGATTTTGGTATTTTTTATAGTAGCTTGTACATTTGCTCTCGGAAAGCAACATTTGGTGAAGTGGAACTGATGACGAAGACCACAGATGGTAAGATGGTCACCGGAACAACTCAATAATAAGTATTTCACGGGTTGCGATTCCATTACTTTAAAATTATTGCTAAGCAATAGAAGCTTTTCAGAATGCATATGGTGAAGTGGAGCTGATGGTGAAGACCAAGAGTACTCCTCAACAATTAACGTCCCTGCATCGGGAAAAGCAATGTTTTGAAAAAGGTGATGAGCAGTTGTCATTAGGCTATTTTAACTTAGATAAATTACAAACAGGCCCACTAAAAAGTGAAAAATAAAAACAACCGACTTCAAAAACAAACATTACAAAGTGAAAAATAACTTTAATTTCGGAAGTTAGTGGCAAAAACCTAAAATACAGATCCAAAGACACCGACTTCCGAAAAAGTATTAGGACCGAGTTTCGAGTTAATATGACAGCGCGTTAAAATTTTTCCTTACTGTTTCTTACTGTTCTTACGGTCATAGTGTTCCTTACTTGTTTTAATAAACTCGGTGACAATTTTTATTATTTCCTGAGGCAAATTTTGCCAAGTTTCAAGTGAATTAACCAAAGGAATAAGATTTTTCATATAATCTGTATCCCCTCTTTTCATCCCCACAGGGGTGGAATTTCGAAAAATCGTTTCAGAAATTTCCATAACTGAAATCAAAGATTTCTTATACCAATTTTTAAGTTAATCAAGCCACACAGTAAAATCCTCCTCTTAAAAATCTAATTACCCCTTTTCACCCCGTCAGGGGTAGTTTTGAAAAACCAGTAGGTAGTAAGAAACTTTATTGCTTATTTAGGCAAATATTCGTGCCAAGTTTAAGTTTATTAACCAAATTAATAAGATTTTTCATCTAAACTATATCCCCGGTTTTCACCCCCACAGGGGTGGAATTTTAAAAAATCGTTTAGGATATTTCCAAAACTTGACTCAAAGATTATTCACACCAATTTAATAGAGTTAATCAAGCTACGCAGTAAAATTCTCCCCTGTAAAATTGGCAACCCCTTTTCACCCCGTCCGGGGTAGATTTTTGAAAAACCTTGATACAGGTTATTCTTTATTTTTGGACTTAAGTATAAATACTGAGTTTCGAGTTAATCGGACTGCGTGTTTAAATTCTTCCATACTTTTGACACCCCCCGATTTTTGGTTTTTCTAAACTACCCCCACGAGGGGTCGTGGGGGTAGTTTAGAAAAACCAAAAATTACAAAGTTCATTATTTACTAAGATAAGTATTTGGGCCAAGTTTCAAGTTTATTAACTCTAGGAATAAGATTTTTCAAACAAATGAATACCCCCCTTTTCACCCCCTTAAAAGTTGAATTTCCAAAAACCTCTTCTAAGTGCTCCCCTACATTATAAAAGGAAGCCGTGTGCAAAATTTCACGTTCCTAGTCCCAGTAGTTTCGGCTGTGCGTTGATATGTCAGTCAGTCAGTCAGACAGTTTCTCCTTTTATATATATAGATTGGGATGTTAAAAGCATAGATAAATAGATTTTTCTATTTCCAGTCTAGTATCTTTTCTATCTTCTGTCAAAGCCAGTGATATAAAGGTACTGGCCGGCCAGTTCGGTCGTTAGAGTAGGTTAATAACATTCTTCTTCGATAATTTACAAAGATGAAATAGTATTCATCAAAAAGTTTTGTATAAGTAGGTAGGTATAGGTGATTATATAAGGCGGAGGAGATTATAAGCCGACACTGAGAGTACTTGTACTCCCCGTCATTGTGATCACTTTTTTGTAGGTATTGGACCATACCCGGAAACATGCTTGCTACGGAGATAATGAAGGTTAAATTCGATATTTTTTTCACAAAAAATAAGTTTTACATGTAATAACTTAACTTTACATACCCGCACAACAGACTCCTGTACCGCTGCATGAACCCAGAAGCACAATATTTTGCATGCGTTACATTGCGCGCTGTCGTTAACAGCGATTTTTCACAGCAAAAATAAAAGTCATTTCCCAGAAAAAATTGGCTCATTAATAATTGCTACTTAGCATGCGTAAATCATTATCTTCACGTAGTCATTACTACGAGATGGATCTTTTTACATCCTGTATAAAAACTTAACATCAACAAAAATAATTATCCTCCTTCGACATTTTTGTCTTTTCTTGTGTCAGAAGTCCGTCTATTGTATGGTTTGTAGTGTATAATTATTTTTTTGTAATAAGTATACAGGATGTAAGGGACAGCCCTCCGCAGACTGATGGGGTGAATTCAATATATCATACTAAGATGACCGGTACATGAAATTATTTCAGGAACGTTATGGGAATCCAAAAAACCTGATTTGTTTATTACCTACTTTTGTTTATTACGATACATTGCGTGTGAGGTTTTATTACCTCACACGCAATGTATCGTTACCGTGGCAAAACGCGCGTAGCGAACGGCAGCGCAGCGAGCCTTCGGCCGCCGAGTATTACAACATCCATTGCTGATTTTTTGTTTTTAGCTGTTTTATTTACATAAGTGGAGTGCTGCGTACAGATAATGTAATTTTACCATGAAATAAAGGAATAGTAACTGAAAATACGATAAAAAAATTAAAATTTTCCTGAGAATATTTCCGGTGGAATATGATTCAAAATAAGGAGCTAAATGCACCCTGTTAGTTTGCGGAGGGCTGTCCCTTACACCCTGTATATGTCGTGGCCAGATCATAGAATTGATCATTTCATGAAGTGTTCGGTCATTTCATGAAATGGTTGTATTTCATGAAATGGCCAGCTTAAATTGGTCATATCGTTAAAAAACACATAACATAACATCACGCCTTGCTACCTATAGTACACCCACATTTTGCCAGTTATGTTTAAGTCCCATGTAATAGAGGGCGAGCCTATTGCCATCTACCGGGCACAAATCCAGACCCCGGGCTGCTACTGAGAAATTCCAGATAGAAAAACCCAATAACACTTTGCCCGACCTGGGAATCGAACCCAGGACCTCATGCGTAAAAAAATATCATATCGTTAAAAATTAAACGTTTAATGATATGTCAGTCGACGTTTGGCCGTATCATCAATGTAGGGGTAGGTATACAGATACCTACCACGACAGCGTGGTCCGAGCGTAGAAATAGCCATATCGTGACGAAAGCAACTCATTTATCGATATTCCCAACTGACCACTGAGCATATAGCAAAGTAGTTGCATTGCATGCCGCCAGTGGTAACCCGACCAAATGGGTTAGGTTAGGTTAGAACTGTGACCTACCGCATGCGAGCGGTGCCGCGGCAGCGGCCGGTGAGCACTACATCAAAGTTGGCCGCAGTTACTTAGCAATTATTCGAATAGGAATAGATGCACAACAAAAACATAGTGACATCAACGCCTCTACCGGTGGATAATCTAACTATTGTACGATATGATCTCTAATGTTTGGCCACATCATGAAGTAGTCGAGCGTTTAACTGTTCATATCGTCAAACGTTGAGTATTCAATTATCTGGCCAGACCACATCATGATGTGGCCAGCGGTCGATGTTCTGTTTCGTGAAATGGTCGATTACGTCATGAAATGATCAATTCCAAGATCTGGCCACGACATATATAAATAAATAAATAAATAAGCCATAACACTTCACAGTTCTGTGGTATTCACCGGCTCTTGCTTATTCCTACGAAAACTAATAGACTTTTTTTTCACTTTAAACACGTTTAACGTCCGCATCACGTAGATTACAATCTAAATCATTTAATAAAGCTAATCGCTTCCACAATATCATTACCTGTTGCTAAGCTTCTTATACAAAACGAATTCTTTCGACTAATCACCATTCATCATGTTATATGCCACATATTTTATTTGAGTGTGAATTGACAACAAACTGTTCTCCCGACAAATGTGTGATTTAAAATAATTGTGTCTATATTTTTTATAGAGAATTGAAGCATCTTTTTACCTAGATACATATTTTTGCACACGAAGTATTTTGTTTCAAGAGTTATTGTAGATTGTTTTCATGTCACGAATACTGACCTAGCTTTACGATTAATAAGAACTCGTAATATCGTACACCTACGTCAGCTGAGATAAAACAAAGAAATTGTGTAACACCCAGTAACAGTTAGTGTATCGTTACGATAGAAACCGTTTCAGCAAACAGCATTATTCTCTTCCAGAACACACAAAGCGGGAGCATGTGTCTCGCAGACTATAATAAAAATGTATTCTGTAATGTTTGGGATAAACTTTTATATTCTGGGGACTAGAGCTATGTTTTATTGAAAAAAAGGTTTCAATAACAAGTATTATTAGTGCAAACTAAGTACCAACGTACACAGGTACAAATAACAGGTTAGCATACCTTTTTTAACACGCTTTTATTAGCTTCACTTGCAACTAACTAACAATGTAAAAATGGAAGTCCATTTTAACCTACTTATAAATGTTGTATCGAAATTAAACTTTGTTTGTATATTATGTAGTTCGGAGGACAATATTATAATTTGGTATCTTGGGGCTGATCTGATGATGGATGATGATGATGATGGATGATGGATCTGATAGTGGAACTCTTCAGGGTTATTAGTAAACCCCTCGAGTTTAAGCTCATATGATTCGTTTTGATGGTTCCAATATATTGCACTTGGTGTGTAGGGTCTGATGATGGAGCCAAGAGGTGGAAGTGGAACTCTTCAGTGGCTACCCCTCGAGTTTGGACTCATATGATTTGTTTTGACGAGTCCAATAGATTGGGCTTGGTAACGAGGGTCTGATGATGGAGCCAGGATGTAGATAGTAGAATTCTTCAGTGGCTACTAGTAAACACATCGAGTTTGGGCACGTATGATTCGTTTTGATGAATCCAATATATTGCACTTGGTGTTGAGGGTCTGATGATGGAGCCAAGAGGCGGAAGTGGAACTCTTCAGTGGCTACTAGTAAACCCAACGAATCTGGGTTCATATGATTCGTTCTGACAAGTCCAATAGATTGGGCTTGGTAACGAGGGTCTGATGATGGAGCCAGGAGGTGTATAGTGGAATTCTTCAGCCGCTACTAGTGAACCCCTCGAGTTTGGGCTCATTTAATTCGGTTTGACGAGACCAATAGATTGGTCTTGGTAACGAGGGCCTGATGATGGAACCAGGAGGTGTATAGTGGAATTCTTTAGTGGCTACGAGTAAACCACTCGAGTTTGGACTTATATGATTCGTTTTGATGAGTCCAATAAATTGCACTTAGTGTCGAGGGTCTAATTATGGAGCCAAGAGGTGGGTGGATAGTGGAACTCTTCAGTGGCTATTAGTAAACCCTTCGAGTTTCAGGTCATATGATTCGTTTTGATGCGGTCAATAGATTGCACTTGGCGTCGTGAGGGTCTGATGATGGAGCCAGGAAGTGGATAGTGGAATTCTTCAGTGGCTACTAATAAACCTCTCAAGTTTCAGCTCATATGATTCGTTTTGATTAATTCAATATACTGCACTTAGTATCGAGGGTCTGATGATGGAGCCAGGAGGTGGATAGTGGAACTCTTTAGTGGCTACTATTAAACCGGTCAAATCATAACTTCGTGGACTTATTATCTAAATGAAAAATATAGTAGACTAAAGAGTAAAAAAAAATATGTCAATTAAAATAATACTATAAAACACGTTACGCACGCACTAAAAACGATAAAATAATTAAATTGGGGAAACAAGGCGTGATGTTATGTTTTATTTTAACGAATACAAGTGAATTTACTTATTTCGTCATTTTTAACGCGTGATAAAAGCGTGTTTTTTAGTTTTTTTTAATTAAGTACCTACATATTTTTAATAAATAACAGTTGTTTTTCCTTATATTCGATTAGCATATAAATCGTTTAATACAATAACCACGCTTCTTAAATGCCAGTAATAAAACAGGATCGTCTTGTTATACTAATCTCACAATATTATGCCCCTGGAGCTAATAAAGCACGCAGTTAAAATATAATATAATATAATAATATAATATTCCACAACTTTCACACAACGCCATCTAGTCTCAAACTAAGCAGAGCTTGTGATATGAGTACTAGACAACTGATAAACATACTTATATATTTCTAAATACATACATATTATAGATAATAACACCCAGACACAGAAACAAATGATCGTGCTCATCACACAAACATTTGTCCTGGGTGGGAATCGAACCCACGACCTCCGGCCTAGTAGTCAGGGTCACTAACCACTAGACCAACAGGCCAGGCAACAGGCCAAATAAAGTCCTGTTTCCACGTCTCGTAAAAATGAAGGCATTAAAGACTGTTGTCTAGTTTTTCTAAGCTCAGTAACAGCTCCTGAACTAATTTTTTTTCTAATGTCAATTAAGCTTTGAAATCTAAAGCGGGAATTAAAAAACGTTTTAATTCTCGATTTTCTGTCTCCGTTGCTATCGTTTTACGTGTCGCAATTTGTAGGTGACGATCAGCCGATATTTCGTAGCGTCGGTAGGTACCATTAAAGTAACATAAACTCAGTTCTACTTAATGTCTTAAAGTAGGTAAATTCAGGGAACTTAGTTGTAAAGCAAATTGACTACCAACTTAAATTGTCCGTATATTCAAATCACAACAGACATGTTTTGACAGTTGCTTGAAATGGCTGTAACACGGCCAAGCGACGTAGTGTGTCGTTGTTTACCAATTATTTTCCTGACTGTACCCACCTCATCTACGCTCGTACAGACTCAACACTTGTAAATCGTGCTCTAACTTCAAGCTAAGAAGTACAAAACAAGTAACAAGTCAACCACAAACGATTCAAACTGTCCAATGAAGCGAAGCCGTTTCTCAATTTTAAGTTGCGCTAAGTTGTTGTCGTGAGAGAGTCCTTAGTTTTAGAACGATCTATTTGTACCCTATTATTGTATTGGAAAAGGCAGAACAATAGAAGAACGCAGCTCTTATGTGCTGTGTTTGTGACACATTTACAAGAGAAGTGCTAAGGGTCCCTTGCGTTGAACACTACGGGCGCGTCCTCTTTAAAAGCGATCGTCGCGCGAGTACGCGAACGGTTGCGAGCATATGTCACTTTTTGTTCGTAAAACCAGAACCATATGCTCAAGTTCAACGATCATAAAGTTCGAACGATCGTGTATTCGTGCGACGATCGCTTAAACAGGATGCGGGGAACGACTATTGTTATTTCTATCGTTTCAAGTCAAGCACCAGGACCTAACTAGTATCACATCATTACTATAGTATTGTAGCTAGGTACAGTCACGAGCATAAATATATTACTACAAACAGCTCGACAATAATAACAGATTTTTTTTATTTTTTTTTTATTTGAGATAGTTTTGCTCTTGACTCTAGTCTAGGTCAGAGATGACAGAGACAAAGTCGACGATGGAGCGAGCTTACCCAGAAGAAGCCTGTTAACTCTCACTTTGAAGAGATCGGGGTTGTATACGTTCGGAAACACAGACGCAGGCAGAGAGTTCCACTCCTTTGCTGTGCGTATCACAAAAGACATTTAGAAACGCTTAGTGCGAATTGGTGGAATAGCAACTAGGTAGGGATGGTAACCTGCAGTGCGTCTAGATGTCCGATGGTAGAAGGGGGCAGGCGGATTGAGGTCGTGGAGTTCTCGAGCATACTCACCGAAGTACAATCTGTAGAAGACCGACAAGCAGGCAACCTTGCGGCGAAGAGCCAAGCTGTGAAGCTTGGCATCCACCAGCCTTACGTCACCAATTAGCCTCTTAGCTCTGCGTTCCACCGAATCAAGCGCGGCAAGTTGGTATTTAGCTGAACCATCCCAAAGGTGGCTGCAATACTCCATGCAGGATCGGACTTGCGCTTTGTAGAGAGTTAAAAGCTGTCCAAGCATAAAGTATCGCTTCACCCTATTTAGGATGCCCAGTTTCTTGGCCGCAATTTGGGCTTTGTACCTACTCGAGATTTCATGATTCTTCCATTAATATCAAAACCATCTGACGAGCCAAAATATAGGAAGTTGCATCAGCTTCAAAAATATGTGTTACCTCTTAGAATGCAATAATGTCGAACATGTCTTGTGTTATAAATATCTGCCTACTTAGTTAAATTCAACGAACCTCGTTGTGATCAAAAATATCTGACATCACTTTGGCAGCATCAAAACCTGACAATATAATAATAATTCGAGTTTTCTTCTATACATTATGTTAGTTTAAACGAGGGACATATTTAAACCCACAATAGTTCACGCTCACATGATACTAATAAAAAGATGAACAAAAAAAAAAAACACGGATAAATAACTGACAGAACCATACCAAAAATTTCGCAAAAAGTCTCGCAACGTGTATGCACCCTTGCGCTAGACAAAAACCAGCGGCAAAAATTCACACGTGGTTCGTGGTCGTTGACCCCGAATTCTAGGATCGGCCACGTGTTGTGCCGCATGATTACTTCACTCTTTACAAGTTCAGTTCTTGCGCGCTCAGTGTTCATGAGTAATGTATTTTATTGGACAATTACGTCATAAATTAAGGTTATAGGATTTTTACACATTTGGGACGAGAATTCAATACTGAATAGCCTCCCTCAATAAGTCCCTCGTTTATCCTAACAGACTGTATACCTTCAATTGTCATGTTGTGAGACACAATTAAATTTCTATTGTTACCGATCTCTAGGAGATCGATCGATAACGGAGAAGTTATAGTCAGTGCCGCTCAAAAGAAATGTGACATCCCACTGGCAGCATAAATATCTGACAGTAAAGTTTGAATGTAGAAATAATGTCAAAATAAGCGTTTTTTTATTTTTATTTTAGCAACTGAGCCGATGTCGACTATTCTGCCATTATCAAGTATGAAATTAAAACTAACCTACTTTAAGATGGGTAACTGATACTGGTAGAATAGTCGACACCGGCTCAGTTCATCACACTTCACATTTTTTGAAGCCGATCACCGAACATCTTATATTTTTGCTCGTCAGATAGTTTTGGTGTTCCTTCAATGACACATATTTATGTTACCACTTGTATATGCCTTCCACAAATTATCATATATATTTGCCGTTATTTTGACGACAGATATTAATGGATGAATCATGAAATCAGAAATTTTTTCCGAGCGGTCCATAGTACACAGCTCGATACGATTAAATGCCATAAATTTTCTCTTACACTTAAATCATTCTGAGAAACGCAGCAGTGTTAGGTTAAAGAGGAAACTAGGAACAAAGAAAATTTCAAATTATAGTCCAAGATATTGTTTAAAAGCTTTTATAAACGAATACCGTGATGTCCGTGATAAGATATACAATAACTAAGCCTAAGCTTAATTAAGATTACTTACAGTAAAAAGAAAACGTTAGGTCAAAGACCCCTTTTTTGGGTGGGAAATCATCAAATGACTTCTCCCGCTCTGGGCGGAGCGGGAGGGCGTGTCAGACTTTTACTGACTAAAACCCACCCGTGTTCCTTCAGTTGCCTGTGCCAGGGCCAAGGGTTGCGGGATGTTCGAAAGAGTTACCGTGGCCCCGGCACAGTTAACTGTCGAACACGGGAGGGTTTTAGTCAGTAAAAGTCTGACACGCCCTCCCGCCTCGCCCAGAGCGGGAGAAGTCATTTGATGATTTCCCATCCAAAAAAAAGTGACTCTTTCGAGCATCCTGCAACCAGGTCAATGACCCCTGATGGCACATCTAGATTAACACTCAAGGAGTACGAGTGATTTTTTCTCATTTAGCTTAAATTCCTAAAGAGATAAGCTTTTAATCTGTCTGTAACTAACCTGGAACCGCCGTTAGAATATAAAACAGGCCTATTTTTTTCAATCTACCGCTTATAAAATCTAGTAGATCATTTTATCACTAAATCACACGATCATAAAGCGACTCATTGAATTCAAAAATATAGATGACAGGATGTTTGTCGTACAGTAAGCCACACGTCAGTAGTAACACTTCGTCCTTGAGCTGGCCAATCGTATTACTCAGTTTCATACATACATACATAAACTCACGCCTTCTTCCCATGGGGGTAGGCAGAAACTACAGAACGCCACCTGCTACGATCCTTACATACTCCTTTTGCCTCGTTTACATTCATTCATCTGGTCATACACGCACGCCGGTTGCGAGTACTACGCACCTGACCTTTCTGAAGAACATCATCAATAAGGTCACTATATGTCTTCCTAGGGCGTCCCCTTCCAGCGTTTCCACTCACATCTGCCGTGTAAATACCTTTTGTTAGTCGACTTTCATTCATCCTCTCAACATGACCAAACCATCTAAGCATACTCTTTTCAATTTTTGTCACTACATCTTCTTTTAAACCGCACCGTTGCCTTATCACATTATTTCTCAGTCTCTCATTTATAGTCACACCACACATGCTTCGCAAGGAACGCATTTCCACAGCATTTATTCTACTTTCATGCTTCTTTTGCCATACCCTACATTCACTTCCATACATAAGCGTAGGCACCAGCACACCATTGTGAACAGCCAGTCGGGCCTTTTTGGACATTAACTGGTTGGTCACAACTGCATGTATAGCACCATTCACTTTATTTCCCGCATTTACTCTCCTTTCCACATCTTCATCTATCTTTCCATCCCTTGTAAACAGACTCCCCAAATATACAAACTCACTTACTTGCTCCACACTTTTATCATTTATTTTCACATCGCACATCGATACGTCCTCTTCTCTTTCAAACACCATGACCTTCGTCTTATTCACATTTATATTCATCCCTTTCATCTTGTATGCTTCATCCATGACAGTCACCATGTCTTGCAACTGTTCTGCTGACGATGCAAGTAGAACTTGATCATCTGCGTAGAGAAGGCATTTCACAAGCAAATCATTCATCCTCAATCCGCACTCACCCTCTTTCAAATTTGTCAGACAACTATCCATGTACAAGTTGAACAGCCATGGTGACGCTACACAACCTTGTCTAACACCCCTCGAGATGCAGAACCAGTCCGTGTATGCCCCATTTATCCTAACACAAGCACTGGAATCCTTGTATAAAGATTTCAGTGCCTGTACCAAGCGCCAGTCCACACCGTACACTGACAGTGTCGACCACAGTTCTCCCTCCACACACTGTCATAGACCTTCTCCAAGTCAACGAAAGCACAGTAGACTTTCTTGTGCCTTGCCAGATGTTTTTCGGCAATGCACCTTAGGGAGAAGATCTGATCCGTACAGCCCATTCCCTCTCTAAATCCTGCCTGCACATCCCATATTTTCTCCTCTGTCACTTTTATCACTCTATATATTAAGACCTTTGCATACAGTTTGCCAACAACACTCAAAAGACTAATGCCACGGTAGTTTTTACACTCCTGCTGAGAGCCTTTTCCCGTATATAGTGGTACGATTACAGCCTTGCACCAATCATCCGGCACACGGCCATATCTCCAACACATATTAAAGATCCGGCACAACAGACTTGCTACCACCCCGTCACCGCCCTTCAGCATTTCAGCAGACACTGTCGTACCCCGCAGCTTTCCTAACTTTCATCCCTTTCAGCGCTCTTACAATCTCATCTATTCCTATTTCATTCTCTTCATCTACATCTGAGCTTGGGTCTTCAAAACTGGCGTCTACCCAATTACCCACTCCTTGCACACTATCCTGACAGCTAAATAAACTTTCCAAGTATCCCTTCCATCGTTCCAAGACCTTACATTCTTCGCTTAGTAAACATCCATCTTCTGCTCTTAGAACATTCATACTCGATGTTCTTGTCACTCCGCGAGCCAATCTTACCTGTTTCCAGAACAGCTTAACATTGGTCCTGAAGTTATTAGAGAACTTCCTGTTGTACTTTTCTTCCTGTTCATCCTTCTTCATTTTTACCATCTCTTTCACTTTCGTTTTCATTTTGGAGTATTTTTTCTTCACTCTTTCTAAGTCATCTGTCACATTCGTTACCTGATTCATCCTATTTTGGGCCTTATAGGCTAACAAATTGAGCCAAGCCTCTTTCTTCTTCCTCACTACCTCTTTTACTTCACCATCTACCCAAGAATCATTCGTTCTACTACCACATTTCCTCTGCGCCAAACCACATACTTTTGTAGCCACTTGCACCATACTATTTCTCACTATATCCCATATTTCTTCCAGACTGTAATCGTTCGCATCATCAAATATTTTATCCGTCTTCATCTTTACTTCCCTCTTATATTCCTCTTTTACTTTCAAATCTTGCAGTCTTTCTACTTTTATTCTTTCTAGAGCAGTCACAGGAACTCGAACTCGGTGACGCCAATGTCTGAACAAACCATCCACCCGACACATAACCAGATAATGATCAGTCTCTACATTAACACCCCGATATGCTCTAGTATCTGTCACTTTACTCTTTAATCTTTCATCCACAATCACAAAGTCGATCATACTTCTACTGTTCTGCCTTTCCCACGTATACCTGTGAACCTTCCTATGATTAAACGTAGTGTTCATAACAGACAAATTCTTTTCTACACATATCTCTAGTAAATTCATCCCATTCTCATTCACCCTATCATCCCCAAATGCACCTAATACTTTTTCGTAGCCTTTTCTCTTCACACCAACCCAACCATTAAAGTCTCCAATCATAACAATCTTCTCGTTCGACCTACATCCATTTAATAAATCCCTGATACTGTCCCAAAATTCGTCCTTCTCCGAAGGTGAGCTTCCCATATCGGGTGCATAAACGCATAAAATAAATATAGAGTTCAGGCCCACCTTGGATCTTATCCATAGAATCCTGGGACTCACACAAACATAATCTTTCACACATTTCATCATCCGCTCGGAGAGGACAACCCCCACCCCCTGACAGGCCCTATGTGTCTCTTGAACACCGGACCAAATAGCGGTCAGAGAACTGTGTTTGGATATGCCCACTCCCTTTCTTTTCGTCTCATTCACACATAACACATCTATCCTTTTATCCTTCACCATCTCACACACCTCATCCATCTTATAATTTATACCTCCCTGCACATTCAGCGTAGCTAAGCGACATTCCGCAGCTCGCTTTTCGCCCCGTGGAAACAACTGACGTGGTATGTGGCGAGCATCACCGCCGCCTCCGAGTTGATTAGAATTAGAAAAACTCATTTAGTTCCCACGAAAAGCAGAGGAAAAAAAAAACTGTCAACACTCTACAGAGCCCCGCATGTAGAGGTAAGGCTTGTTAGTGCCTGGGGATGCCCGATCCCAGACAACAGGCACGCTCGCGACTAGGCTCCCCCCTAGCCATGCAGCTCTCGGCACGGCAACCTTAGCTTGGGTGTGTGCTGTTCATACCACACAGAGGAGACCAAAAGAATCCCCCAGCTGTTCCCTTCGTCGCCTTCTACGACGCCCATTGGATAAAATGGGTTGGTTCTATTCTACTACCCGGCAACCACACAGTTTCAATTTTCAATAAAATAAAAGACCAGTTTATACTAGTTTTGTTACCGTGCGGCCTACCGTATATTAAGGCGAAAGCGCCAGCGTAGCCCGCGAAATTCAAATTTACTTACGTTTTTTGCAATTTGCAGGTCAGTATTAAGTTTTATGTTGATTATAATATGATTCGCGACCGTAACAAATATATATTTACAGAATTATAATCATTAAAGTCATCAATATAACACTGTAAGACCAAGTAATCCTATTGAATCTTGACATTTGAGGATTATACTACATTAAAGAGTTGTATTGCTGAATCTAATGATTATAATTCTGTAAATACATATTTGTTACGGTCGAAAAATCGTAAGAAAATTTGAAATTCGCGGGTCGCCTTAGCGCTTCCCCCTTAACTGATTGGTAACATATTTTTATTTTTTGTTTCACTTATACAAGATTTAAGATAAATAACGCACAACCTCTAAAGGGGTCATTGAACTCATCATTCAAAACAACTTTTACTATGGGACTAAACCTGAAATCGCGAAAAAGAAATCTGCTGTTTCCTACATTTTGACGAGTTATGCGCACATAAATGTAGGGAACAGTCCCATAGTAAAAAATAAGCATGTCAATGCTCAATTGAGTGCAAGTTAATTATTATCACCAAATTAACTCATTATAATATATCTCATTATTTAACGACCAACGATTTATTTTAATTTAATTTAATTACAAATCATCTCCAATGTTAACTAATTGTATCTTGAAGTCAGACGTATCTTATTAATTTAGAAAACTTGAAGTAGCTAGTGAAAATCACTCTGAATAAAATATATGTACTTGGTATACTATACGTACTTAAATTTACTCCAGTCGGGTGGCACCAGACAAATTGTAAACATGTAAACAGACAAGTACTCACTGTTCAATTATATTAGCTATTGTGTTTCGTGTGATTGGCATCAATAAAGGAATTATTGAAAAGTTGCTTATTTACATTTGGGCTTCTGCTTCCCTAAATTCGGTATTCGATAGAAAGATTTCGCGTATAAATAAAATAGTGATTGTCTACGAATAATGCTGAATCATGCCTATCCAATCATTCTATACAAACTTCTATTAGATGACAACATACTATTTGATCGCTCATCAGTCTTAAGGGTTACTTTACATCCCGATATTATCAATAAAAACTGGCCAAGTGCTTGTCAGACCACGCAAAATGAAGGGCTCCGTAATTAGGATGAATTTATCCCAAGAACAGACTCAACATTATAGTTGATAAACATCTTCTCTCATACATTCCAGCTGCAAATGTAAGTTGGTCAACTATTACTCGTTAGCTTGTAAAGCCTACTCAGCTGTGATAGTTTTCCTTTTAACTTCGTTGTATATATAGGTACTACTACCACATATCCAAAACTAACCGTTTAGTTGGAGTGGGGGGGACACACTTGACTCTAACAACAATTAGCACTTTAAAGCTTAAAAAGAAAACTTTTAAAAAGATGGAAACAAGATGATCGATTTTGTCTCCAAACAATCTCATGCAGTTGGAGGCAATAGGTCTTTATTGTTAAATTTAAGAAGATGTCTCTGACTGAAATGAAATGAGATTGTTTATTCTGTAAATAGGATATCGGAATTACTTTTACACGTCATATTTAAAAAAATAAGCTAGAAAATAAAAATTAAGCTTTAAATTTAGCTATGGTGTCGACATTTCCTATCTGACTACCCTTTTTTTTTTTTTTTGTGGATGGGAAATCATCAGATGACTTCTCCCGCTCTGGGCGGAGCGGGAGGGCGTGTCAGACTTTTACTGACTAAAACCCACCCGTGTTCCTTCTGTTGCCTGTGCCGGGGCCACGGTAACTCTTTCGAACATCCCGCAACCCTAGCTGGCATCGGCCCTAGCGGACCCCGTCAATAGTGCTGACATCTCTTTGAGGCGCGCGTGGAACACGACGCGCCGTCGACTCGGGCTTGGTCCTTACCGGAGGGCGAGCTACCCATTGCTCGCCGACCGCAAGCCCGCGCCTACGGTAGCCGGGAATCGGCTGCCAATTCCCGACGCCCAGGGCGTCTCCTGCGGCGACTAGGGGCGTGAGGGCGCAAAGCTTGCCTCTCCCTCACGCGTCCCGCCTCCTCCTTCACGAGCATTACTGCTTCGCAGAAGGAGGTAATGGCTTCCCCTGTACTCTCGCTCCGTACCATGGCCTGGACCAAGGCCGGACGCGAGAGATCGCCGCCGCCGATCGCTTCCGCGAGGACACGGCGGTGCTCCGCCCAAGCCGGGCAGACCTCCACCGTATGCTCCACTGTTTCCTCCGGGCGATCCACACAGTGGTGACATCCGGGCGTTTCCTCCCGCCTTATCCGGAACAGGTACCTCCCGAAGCACCCGTGTCCGGTGAGGACCTGCGTCAGGCGGAAGGTGAGGACGCCGTGGCGCTTCTCCAGCCACTCCTCAAAGAGGGGACTTATCGCCGCAATTGTGGCGTGCCCAGCGCTGGGTTGCGACAATCGTACTCTCCATGCCGCCATGAGATCCTGCCGGAGCTCTGTCCGCCGTGCCGCGATTTCTCGCGGCAACGGAGTTACGCCCCGGCGTCCTGCCTCCTCGCGCCACTCCCACATGTGCGCGAGGACTTTTGCCTCCAGATCCCATGGCGGTAATCCGGCAAGGAGGTTCGCCGCCTCCTCGGAGACCGTGCGGTATCCCCGGGCTAACCGGATGGCCATGACCCTCTGGGACGCGTTCAACCGACGGACCGGTCGCCGCCTCACGGAATGCGCCCACACCGGAGCTCCGTAAAGGGCCATGGACCGCACGACCCCCGCGTAGAGCCTCCGGCAGGAGGCGTTTGGACCCCCCAGATTGGGCAGGAGCCGCCCCAAGGCAGCCCCGGCCCGCTCCAGTCTGGGAGCCAAACGTCGGAAATGCTCCACGAAATTCCACCGGCTGTCGAGGACGAGTCCCAGGTACTTCATCGTCGACTCGACACCGATGAGAACCCCTCCTACCGTTATTTGGGAACCCGATGGTGGCGCGTTCCGAGGACCATGAAAACACATGGCCTCGGACTTGTGCAAGGCCACCTCGAGTCCCAATTGCCGGATCCTCTCTACGATTGTCGCAACCCCGCGAGCCGCTAATTCGGCCGCCGCCTGGTGCGACCTCCCCTGCGCCAGGACCAGCGTGTCGTCAGCGTAGCAAACTACGCTGACGCCACCAGGGAGGTCGGCGCGCAGCACCCAGTCGTACCCGATGTCCTACAGATGCGGTCCCAGAACCGATCCCTGCGGGACACCGCACGACATCTCTCGCCGGTTCCACTCTCCCCGGTGACCGGGGTAGATGACGGCCCTGTCCGTCAGATAGGCCTCGACCACGCGACAGAGGTTTGTCGGCACTCGGTGATACCGGAGTGCCTCCCTGATGCAACTCCAGGGCAGGGTGTTGAAGGCATTGGCGATGTTTAGAGACACCGCCAAGACGACCCCACCCCGGGCCACAGCATCCCCCGTCGTGAGGGCTCGAGCGCGCATGATGGCGTCCACCGTAGAGCGCCCCTTGCGGAAACCAAACTGGCTCTCCGCCAAATCCGGCCCCACCCTCACCAGCCGCCCGACGAGGCGGTCTGCAATGACTCTTTCAAAGATCTTGCCCACCTCGTCGAGCAGCACGATGGGCCGGTAAGCGGACGGAGAGTCCACAGGGCGCCCCGGCTTCTTAATGAGGACCAGTTTCCCCGTCTTCCATTGAATTGGGAACCGGCCCCTCTCCAAGCATGATCTGACTACCCCTGAGAAGAAATAGCAAAACAAACTCAGGGGCAAAGTCTCTTTTAGAGTATAGACATAATCTTGGTCAAATCATGTGAGGACTGTGTAGATCCGTGTCTGTAATGGTATTTTGAGGAAAGAACCACACATATTACATGGTACTCAAACATAACTGGCGAAGTGTGGGTATACTATTGGTAGGTACACCTCTGCCCAACCCTTCGGGGAATAGAGGCGTGATGTTATGTAACCACATAAAGTTGAGTGGACCTGTCCAGCCAGTGCAAGAATTTGTCAGTAATCGTGTAGCTCAAATCAGGACATAAGGAGCTCAACGACTCGACGAACAATACCAGATAAAAGACTTTTGAGTAGGCCGCATAAAGTACTCAAAATACCAGACCATCATTGAAACTAACTGAGTAAGACAAAAAAAGGAAATTGAAAAAAAAGATGTCCCACATAGTGCTCACTCACATTCACAATAATTAAAGTAATATAACTTTTCAAAATAAATACTCATGTAATTTTTTACCGACTTCAAAAATGAAGGAGATTATCAATTCGACACGTATGTATAGGTATGTAATATTATTGGAACTGCATTATAATAACATATGATAATCTATTAAGGCTTCCAATCAAATATACAAAATGTGTATGTATGTTTGTATGTTTGTTTGTTTGTATCAGATTATGATTGTGTTTTTATTGGCTTACATTTACTTTAACTTAGGGAATAGTGTAAATTTGATCAAAATTGGTTCAGTAGTTTTCAAGATATAAACTAATACGTATAAGTGTGACGGCCTTTTTTTGTGGATGGGAAATCATCAAATGATTTCTCCCGCTCTGGGCGGAGCGGGAGGGTGTGTCAGACTTTTACTGACTAAAACCCACCCGTGTTCCTTCTGTTGCCTGTGCCGGGGCCACGGTAACTCTTTCGAACATCCCGCAACCCTAGCTGGAAGTGTGATGGCCTGGCTTATTGATAGGAGCTACGGGCACTACGGGTGTGGGTGTCAAAGGGAAAACATCTCAAAACCTTGGACAAATAGTGCAATATTTACAACAAAACTATTAACTACTTATTACAAACAAATATTCCAGTTTTTACTTAAAACTAAAAAAAATACGAAATAAAAAGTAATTTAAAAAAAGTTAAATCCATTTAAAAAAGTAATTAACTCAAAGTTATGAAATAATTTTAATTTCGGAAGTCGGTGGCAAAAAACACAGAATACAGATCTCAAGACACCGACTTCCGAAATTAAAATTATTTCATAATTTTGAGTTAATTTCTTGTTGAAGTCGATTTAATTTTTTAAATTACTTTTTTGTATATTAATATTCAACAATGTCAAATTCGTCTGCTCAACAACGTAAATAACGCAAAGAACGTGGCTGAACTGACAAAATGAAAGAAAATGAGATCAATAATTGTAATTTTATGGATGTTACGCAATGACCCCGCAGGTGTCTAGTTGTCAGCCGATTCCCGGCCACCCTAGGCGCGGGCTTGCGGACGGCGAGCAATGGGTAGCTCGCCGTCCGGTAAGGACCAAGCCCGAGTCGACGGCGCGTCGTGTTCCACGCGCGCCTCAAAGAGATGTCAGCACTATTGACGGGGTCCGCTAGGGCCGATGCCAGCTAGGGTTGCGGGATGTTCGAAAGAGTTACCGTGGCCCCGGCACAGGCAACAGAAGGAACACGGGTGGGTTTTAGTCAGTAAAAGTCTGACACGCCCTCCCGCTCCGCCCAGAGCGGGAGAAGTCATTTAAAGATTTCCCATTCACAAAAAAAAAAAAAAAAAAAAAAAGGTGTCTAGTTGTGGAGTCTTTCTTGTTATTATTGTTTACTTGTCCCAATTTCTCCAAAGTTTCAACATTAATTTTAGTTCTTTGAAATACGACAGTTGACTTGAATGAGGAAAAAACAATTGGCAAAACTAATAAACACAAATGAGGAGACCCGTGTTCGAACTCTTCCAGTTTTGTGTTTATGTGTCTGTTGACTACTATTTGAGACAATAGATTGTGCTTCTGACATGACCATTGACCTAACCGGTACCGGTGGGTACCTTTAACATGTCGGTGACAACGGTGAAATTCAAAAAGTCTTTCAGACAAAGTCAGCGAACTTTTCACCGTGATTATGCAATATACAGGTAGGTACCTAATTATCTTTCATAAATTGAAACATCACAGATGATCTAACCTTTTTTTTGCCATTTTCTAATAAACAATCTTTATTAAATTCCAACGTTTATTGACTTTTTTCCGAAGAATCTTGCATTTCGAGTATTAAAAATAAATCGCTTCGACAAAGTTAGCACTCACTGTTTTTGACACAAAAAGTCAATCAATCAATGTTAGATAGGATAAGGATCGCGTACCACTCTATAATGATTGAGGTTGGAGGACGTATATCATTTTCTCTCCTCAGAGTTCCCTCAGTCCTCACAGCTCTAATACGACGCACCTGCTTACTGAATCAATATCGATATCAAAGAAGAAAAAATTAGGTACGCTAACCAAATACGTAAGCGTATTTTCTTCGTCATTGTATTTACATACCGACGTTTTTGTTTAATTCTTACTGTATTATTTTCTAAGTGTATCATATGGTGATAATAAATGGTACTTTGAATAGAAAAGATTCTATATACTTAGCTGTGTCTACTACGATACATATTGACGATACAAGCCACACATTACAATCTTGATCACTTCAATATCATCAATTTTCGTTGTTGTACACCGCAGACTTAAGTTGTACCAAATTTTGTGGTATACGGCTCACTGATCATACCAAGAGTTAATTAAGCTGCATTTAATTCCTAGACAGCAGAATACATGGAATAAAATTATTTAATCATAAATTGTGGTAAAGGCTTCCCACAGGCTAACTTAAGCTACAAAGCACCTTCCTTGTACGACGTAACTGCCTAGAGAATTTACGTGCTAATTTACTTAAGATTCCTCTACACTGTGCTTTAATGGGTTGTATAAAAAAAACTTCACGAGAGGCACTTAAGTTCTTACCGTAAATCCCTTGGTCCTTCCTCGCCATACTCACTGGCTTCTCTTTCCACGACTGGACACTATTAAGCAGTTAAATATTTGTTTCGTAAACTTTGCTATAAGAGTGCTATTTTAAACTTATAGAGCTACGCGTAGAATATATCTCGTACAAGTCAACTACAAGAATGTTTTATGGAAGAAATATAGTAAAATGTAGCATAATGTGTAAAGGCGAGCGGCTCACCGCGAGTGTTCGTTCGCGAGCACGTTTTTTTTTGGTTCCACTGATCGTTTCAACAATCACCGCCCTTTCGAATCCGCCTTTCAACCACCACGTGAAAGACCGCGAATGAATGCTCACGGTAAAGGCACGTACTAATATTTACTTTCATCAATTTATTCATAGATGTGTTGTCCAGCCACCGAATAGAATTCAGTCCAATAAACAGAACAATTAACTCTGTTTCAAGCAGACTGTGAAGTCATTAGCGAATATAGTTGAACTCCGACATGACGAGGTTTAATGCTCGCTCACACGTAAGTAACATTCTAAAGTCTCCCTCTTTAATTAAAATCTGAGGATTTTGGTTTACCTGTGTCACTATTCCAGACGTTTCCTTTTATTACTCAGAATCCTAGATTACCTTTTACATTCAAAGTGACAGTTTGACAATGATTAATGTCTGGGTCATAAGTGCGGACACTGACACCGAGCTGATAGTTATACGAATATAAATAATTATTATAATGGTATGTTATTTTTAAATAATGTACAAATAATTAACCTACACCTGAATTGTTGGTCAGTAACCGTTGCTACCGAAATACTAAATAGTATTTAAAACAAAGCCTGCCACATTTTATCTGTAATTGTTTGTATCAAGCGCACAGTTAGGTTTTCAAAATATGATTCGACACTGTTACGGCCCCGCCAACGCCAGAGGATGCACGGCAGAACTTACCACCACTATGCCTGCGGAGCCATACCACGAGGCTGGTTGCGCCCACGCCTCTACTTCACGCCGCCAGGGGCGCCAGTCGTCGTCCCATCGCGGACATCGCTCATTTTTTCTCGTCAGATATTCATACATAATCAGATTCAGAACTTATCAGAAATCAGAAAGTAAAACACAATATATTTGTACCAGCACATACCGTCCATCATTTCGAAGCATATACAGCGGCAGTAGCCGATACAGATACCGAATCGAACGCAATATGGAGATCTCAGAGTTGATTAAATTATTCTATGTTATGTCAACCTGTCAGCTTATCATAGAGAGCATTTCTTTTTCTTTTAACAAATCCTGAGAGGACGCTGTTGCTGATTTTGTTGATAGTGCTGTAAAGGTAATTGATATAAGGTCTAAATGTCTGGGTGTTTTCTTAGACTTATCTCAAGCATTTGACACTGTCTCTGTCCCTATCCTGTTGTCTTAACGTCGTATGAACCCATAGGTTCATAAGCAAAATACTCTCGAAACAACAGTAAATATAATCGTTAAACCGTTGAGCGCTCACATGTAAATGGCTTCTAGTAGGCGAACATTTGACGGGTGAATGAGAAAGGATAGGAGTGAGAGGTCCATCTTTAAGTGGTACCTTTCTGAGAGGACACACAAAATGTGTCAAAATTGGCTCATACGTCAGTGACAAACAGTCATTGTTATTTGGACTTCCCCAAGTTCCTCAATTTTCGAACCTACCCACATCATGATATAATATGTAAGCAGCCTATGAAACTTATCCATGCCATACTGTAGCATTTATACTTATGCGGATGATATAGCTTTGCTCGTACTTGGTCTGGACTGGAGAGAAGTCCGGGAGCAAGCGGAGTTTGCGCTGGGCATCGTGATGTCTTGATTCTTACATTAAATATCGATAAAACGAAATATGTCCTACGCGGCCGGATGACTCGTTTGTAGACAGAGTACACACTTGTAGTGAACAACACTTAGACCAATGCCTGCCCTCCTCTAGTCAGTACAACGCAAGTCAAGTACCTGGGTATCATGACAGACAAACTGATGTCCTGGGAAAAAACCAAAAGTCGGAAAGGAAAAGTCGGAAAAGGAAGTCGGTGGCAAAAAACGAAAATACTATACCAAACACACCGACTTCCGAAATTAAAGTTATTTTTCACTTTGTAGTGTTTTTATTTGGAAGTCGGTTGTTTTTTTTTTTTATAAATAATTTTTTATTATAATCGGTCCACTCGGTCAAAAGTTATTTCTTATTTGTTATAAGAGCGCGGTGACCGGCATAATTTTAGCTAAACAAAGTCCTCCCGCCGCGTCTGTCTGTCTGAACGCGATAAACTCAAAAACTACTGAACGGATTTTCATCCGGTTTTCACCAACAAACGGAATGATTCATGAGGAGAGTTTAAGTGTAGTGAGTTTTTTGTTATTCCATCACAATCGTTTCCAATTACTTTTTTTGTTATTTTCTGACATTTTCCTATAATGGAATGTTTTCATTGTAATAGTGATTTTAAGAAATGTTGCTGAGAATTCTTGGGTTTTCCCTCACAACCTAAATTTTTCCTTAAATATATTTTTATTTTTGGCTTCAAGACAATCTGCATGAAAAACTTAAATGTGAGAATAATTAAACCAGTCTTATTTAATTTGCTCTAATGAGAGAGATATCGACAAGAAATGCATTTACTGACGTTATGAGTTTGATATGAAATAAATACTTAGTTACAGATGTTCAACCTATCTCCTACTAACCTCGAGGAAAACAGCCGACCTTAATTATATCTCTCTCCTTCAACCGGTACTGAATATTAAGTAACTGATATAATATCTTCCTTTTATTCAAGTTCGTAGAGAAAAAAATCTTTTATCCAGTAAATACGTATTAATAGAATATCGTTCGTCGTTAGAGCATAATTAGCCTATAATGTTCCCACTGCTGGGACACAGGCCTCATCTCTATCAGAGGGAATGGGCCGTAATCCACCACGCGGCCCAGTGTGGGTTGGTAGATGTCACATGTCTTCCAATTTTTGGTTCTAGGATATGCTGGTTTCCTCACGATGTTTTCCTTCACCGTTTTGAGAACAGTGGTGATGAAATTATTTACACATTTGAACATGCACTACATACTCTTGGTTAGAGATTTATGAGTTAAACAACATGGACCAAAAATAGCTGCAAAATAAAATACAAAAAAAATATGCAAAATAGCTGCTGCTAGTCTGAAATGGATGAATGTTTTTATATCAATTTTCTGTCCAGCTTAAACCGTACAAAGTTCCGAAAACTGCTACATAAATGCTTGTATTACTGATCCAGTTTGACTTAATTAATTAATAAAAAAATAAATCAAATTAAATAAAAAAATATAATCTTTTTATTTCAGATATACTTGGCCCATAATAATGTTAGTAATACGACTTAAAAACTATGTTACATTTAGATATAATAAATTAATTTAAGTATTTGCCGCCCACTGGGGCCCCGGGCACACGCACTTGTGCTTGAACTCAGTAATAATGCGTGCGTAATGTCTTTCATAATACTTTTATTAAAGTTTCCACTTTCTGAGATCTAAACCAAGTACAGTCTGCCGTGTGTATTTAGCGAGTTAAATTTCCAAAGCTGCTTATCTCTCGGCACAAGTTGTGTAGGGTCAACGGGAAAATGGGTCAATGTAGTGAATATGAGCACGGAGTGCTCGTAATCTTCAGATCTGTAGGCTATCGATAGCCAAGCCTTGACACTGAATGCCTTGTTGAGGACGTTCAGATTAAATCAACAGAAAAGGCTAGGCACCTTTGTATGTATTTTCTGTTCTTTTCTTCTTGTTTGTTTATGTGTGTATATAAATGGTTAAAAAATAAACATAATATGTATATATTATATAGCATATGTATGTATGTAGCATATGTATCTATTATAGTACCTATACTGTACTTATATACTTTTTATTTGCACCAAGAACAAACCCATTTTATATCCAGAAAATCACTGTCCATTCCAAGGTTGCCTGGAAGAGATCGCAGTATGCGATAAGGCCGCCAATTGTATGTTTTGTAGTTTATAATTTATCTATAAATAATGTAAAAATCTGGTGTACAATAAAGTATATATAAATAAATAACATCACGCCTGTAATCCCCGAAGGGTAAGGCAGAGGCGTACCTATATTAGGTACACCCACATTTCATCAGTTATGTTCAAGTCCAATGTAATAGGGGGCGAGCCTATTGCCATCAACCGGGTACAAATAGGTACAGACTCCGGGCTGCTACTGAGAAATTTCTGATGGAAAAACCCAATAACACTTCGCTCGACCTGAGAACCGAACCGAACCTAACTCATGCTCAGCAGTAGCGCTTGTGATTGCGACCAATAGACCAACGAGGCAGTTTAGAGCACTTTTTTTGTTTATTCTGTGGTACTTTTACTAAAAATTGCCCCAGAATCAACAAAATTGCTCTTTATCATTTCCTGCGGAAATGATAGCAGGGTGGCAGCTACTACTCGTATATAAGTGTAGTTTAATGGGATTTTCAAAGGGTAAACCCGGCTCGATATGTTTGTCAGGACGCTTCGACGAACCAACGTGTAGAGCCGGGGCACTCGTGCATATTGGATATATCCATCCCAAATTCGGACGTGTTCCACTTCATTTCATAAGCTTCTAATTTCAGATCGAAGAAACTGATCAAATAAAGAAAACAAGACCGTTTCTTTGAAGCTGAGCTCATGAGCTGAGCTAAAACATAATCTAGGATATTAATTAATTAATAAATAAATAAATTATTTGGACCATATTCTGAAGCATTCATTGATTTCAGCGGCTCGTGAAAATGTTATTTCTAACACAAATAAAAGAACTGAATAATGATCACAACCAATTATCGCTAATGTTTACTGTCACCCGCAGTTATTTAATGATACAACAAAAACTGTATTCCGACTCTTCGGAATTATAGTACTTTGGTTTGTATTCGATACTGAGTCTCTACTCAGTATCGATAAACAAACCAAATTACTGTAAATACCGAGAACACAGGCCAATAACAAAACGGATTTACTCTGTCTGTCTGTTTACGTTTGGCACTATGAATTTAATAAAACGCCGCACTTAAGGGTGCGTATAATAAAATCGTGAAATCATGTACCGTATCTTATTACTTTGAAAATAAATAGAAATCAGCTAATATTAGCATTATGGAATGCGTATCATATATGTAGATAGAACACAATGCTGCAATTTGATTTTTATTTTGTTTGTGCTCACTCAGCCAGCTGCTGGTTTGAATACTGCAGATAAAACCATAAAATGCTGTAAATTTTCAACTTTTAGCTTAGCGGAAAATGGTCTTTAAATTTTGGGGATTTTCGAATTTTACGTAATCAAATTCTTGTAAACTACAAGCGAAGTGCAAAGAGGTCGACATGCTCCATCATTATAATGTAATATTAAACCCTTGAGAATACTTTTAAACAAAATGTTATTAAGGTTTAAATGGCCAAGCCAAACTGAAAATACAAAATGAAAAATAAGGTATTGTGAGGTAACAATACGAAGACGAGTACTTAGATCAATCATAAAATGTAACAAAATCTTACCTTAAAGGCGTTTCTGAACTTATTCGACATGATGTTGTAGAGAAAAGGGTTGATGGCGGTTGACAGGAAATATAGCACCCCCGATAAAAACGTGAGCACAATGTAGACCTGCACAGAAAACAAACGCAAAACAATAAATATCAGTATCATAAATAAACCAACATCCGACAAATTGTAAACGAACGGGACGTAGTTATTCAGGGATATACAAACTCTGTTTCTGTTTGGAATTCTAAATCGTTTGCCTTATCAGTTCTCTTTAAAGATAAGAAGTAAAAAATTCAAATGCTTACAAGAGACATCCAATTACTAGAAAAATATTACAGAAAAATCTAATTTTTAAAACTCCTGCTCCAAAATTCTCTTGCCAACTTCATGAAAGTTTAACCTTACTTTATAAATTATCTAAAATTCAAAGTTTACCAGGTAGAAGGTATCTGAAGGGTGCTCCAAACTTTTCCCATAAATGGCCAGCAGTCTTTGCACGTGGAAGGGCGCCCAGCAAATGAAGAATGACAGCGCCACCGCAACTGGAGGAAAAGCAATGTTTACTCTATGGAGTGGCCCTTAAATCTTAATATAACAGGAAATAAGGTCAATATTATTGAAGAAAGACTCTCTTCGAGTTGGCAGATTCAATACTAAGGTACTTTAAGCGCTAGAGATTAAAAAAATGATGAGATTGCGCTCGAAGGCTGAAGTCATTTTCTCGATATCCCGCGTATTGAGAACATAACTGCAGCATGAAAATTCGTTATCGTCGTCGTTCAGCCTCCATTGCATTTTATCGTTTATTAAACGTTTCCAGTAAATGAATCTAAGTCTTAGATGGTTGGTGGTCGTAATATGGAAAGAGCAGGATTAAGCGTACAGGATTATGAATTCCTTTAAGTTTTGTTTGTTTAGGATTCACGTGTACAAGCCTCATCAGACTGGTATAAAACTTTAGTATCTATTCAATAGCCAGCTGAGTGTTTGTTTACATAAACAGTAACAATTTGCTGTTCGGATGACGTACTTATTTATGTTTGTTAAACTATAGATTTACCTATTCTTCACGTTTAGTTTGTAAGGGCCGATTTTTCAATCGTCAAATAACTTTTATCTGGGGAATATGTTTGACGTTTTGACAGCTTTTGTATAGAAAATATGTCAAACCGCCATATTTACTCTTCAGATAAAAGTTATTTGAGGATTAAAAAATCGGCCCTAAAACGAGTAGCCGATACCCGAGCCGAGAGCCAAGTTGTTCATGAACCACTTTCGAGAAACTTCGAATCGGATAGCGCGGTTTTCTCGCGAAAATTCGAGCAACTGCTAATAAACTACGAAATAATCTTAACGAAGAATCGCTTTAAATTTTTTTTATAAGATTATACAAGTAATCGAATAGGTCACACTTCTTTAGAGAAACATTCTCGAATTCCTTGAAAAAAATAACAGTGTTTATAATGTTTTTAGCAAAATACCTAAAAATAGAATCAAATTATAAAAGATCCATGCAATCGATTGACAACAAATAGACTTTTTTGTTGTTAGCAATAAAAATAAAGCTATAATTTATTGACGAAGATTAGCTTGGTTGATCTTTAATTGAGTAGTATTATGATATTATTATTTCCTTGTACAACTAAGAATTAGATTGGGCGATGGTGATGTAACCAGAGACCCCGGACCCCTCGACTAAGTATCAGCAATTAATCGGTTGAAGGACACTGAACGACACACAATACTAGTTTTATTGTAGTTTTGTTGTGTTGTTTGTTTTTTGTTGTGTCGTTTTGTTGTTATTACGTCTAGGGGCGTTTAGTGTCCCGTAAAGTGTTAAAATAGTGTTGGACCTGAAGAGAATTGTAGTCATCATTAAAAACAACTTCTACTATAGAACCAATACTGAAATCGTGAACAAAAAAATCAGCTGCTCCTACATTCTGTTAAGGCCCCCGCAGACAAATGCGACGCGAAGATGCAACGCGATTCTGGTACAACAATATCAATGAAGTATTCAGATAAATTGTTGTACCTATACATGGCTACATATCAAGCTATACATTTCCAGTATAAGCTGACCACTCATTGTACGAAAATCCTATACAATGCGAGATCAGCTTATACTTGATATGTAGCCGTGTGTACTAGTAGATTTTTTTTTCTAGTCGCGTCGCGCCTGTCTACGGGAGCATTTATGCGAACATAAAATATATAAAGCGGCGTTTATTTTTCTCGCAATATTAGGGTTGCTGCCTCAGTAAAAGTTGTTCATAATGAATTTTCAGGAGCAGAAATATATTATGATTTCCACGCAAAATGTATTAGATTATTATTTTCATAGTTTCAGAACTACGATAAGTATGAAAAACACCACAGCGTATAACTGAGTAAACTCTGTTAGTTCTGTTGTCTCTAGTCATTAAATTCTCTCACTGGTTTGCTGAAATAAATGAGTTTACTATACATTATATAATATTAAAAACATGTTATTCCGAATGGGGGCCTAATTTCGAACTGTAGGTTAACTAAAATTAGTTATCTATCTGTAATTTAAAATAAATAAAGCTAAAAATCATATGGTAATTACTAGCTATTTCATGAGGTTTTTTAGACATGCTTCGTTCTTGCTTCCATAATCAAGCAAACTCAGTCATTAAAAACAAAAACGCGGTAACTATGTGTCTCGAATGCCAAAATAACTACAGGAAATTAAAGGCTTCCAAAACTAGAATATTAAAGTAACAAAAAAATTGATAGTATCGAATCACTGAACAGATACATAGATCATTAAACTCACGATTAAATCTGATTCAATTATCTTTGCTTAATACCTAACACCTCGGCAATTGAAAAAACCTCGGGAATTGCCCCTCGGCAATTCCCGTAATTTTAAGAACGTTCTCAGTTTGATCTCAGTCTCAATATGTCAAAAATACCTTTAATTTCCCTACATTTTTGACATTTGATTGTCGCTGAGATGAGATTACGACTAGATTTTGAACATTTTTAGCTACGAGAAGTGGGCTTCAGTTCTTATCCTGACTGACTTATCTGCTTAAAAAACTGAACATAGAAACAAGATAATCGGGACACACAAAATGATTGTACCGCACCCGGTAAGAAAAGATATGTATGTAAAGGGTTTTCCAATAAGGGCGGGTCGGTGTTGAAATGGAATAAAACAAACTGTGTGTGAGGTATTAACGAAATTATTTTTTTACTTGAAAGGATGTATGCCATTATTTATGGAATATGACATCGTTCAAAGGTCCGCCGCAGCTTCACACGGTAGCACGGATCTGAGAGGTCCAATTTTCAATGACTCTGCCGCATAGATCTGGCTGAATTTGGGCCAGCGGTGTCATTGGTCCGTACTTTTCGAAAATGTCGTTTGTGAAGCCATCACCGTCAACAACGATCGCTACAGATCAATGATAACCAATTTATTTTGCCCCGAATTGAACGATATGGACGTGGACTACATGTGGTTCCAGCAGGACGGCGCTACGTGCCACACAGCGAACGCCATGATGGGCATTCTGAATGAACGATTTGAGGTGATGGTTATCAAGTTTTATCATTAGGACGCGCTGCTCATTCGTGTAATTTGACAAGATGATTTGGCATCAGTGACTGAATAATACCACAATACCAATACCAAAACAGCATGGCTGCCACAGACTGTCAACATCGACCCTTCCCTATTGGAAAACCCTTTATATGGGGCTGAAATGAGGTATTAATGATTTTGTGGAAAATTGTCCCCGTGCGCGGAAGTTTTAAGCAACTAGCGAAAATATAACCAAGAGCTAATCTACGTGCTTATGTACCACTTGCTCGATTAAAAAAACACAGATCACTTATACATATATGTCTCGAAACATCTTAATCATCTTAAAACCGACTGTCTCGACGCAGAATGCGACCTTTGACCCTGAATTCAGACATTCTGCAGACGCCAAATGAGCCAAATAAAGATCAAACGTGAAACTAGTTGCAACCGTTTGAAAATAAAACTATGATTAAGGAAAATGTCGTATATTTAAGGTCGTAAAATCTGCATAATCATAAATAGTAGAACTATTGTTCGTTGTAGGTTCTCTCGTTATTAGTTTAGTTTGTTCCGACCTCGAGTCTTGTACTTAAAGTTAAATTAGTTGTCTGTGGTTTTATTATTGCGTATTTTGGATTTATTGCCATACAAACTACGAGTAGATAGAGGTACTGGTGGTACTTCTAAAAAATTTGTTTTAAGTAGAATAGATTTCTCATTAACCTCACTGAAAGCCTGGAAGTTACTTCATTTATTTCCTCATTATTCTGTAAACAATATTAGCAAAAAGATTTTCGCTTTAAATGCGTGTCGGACCACGCACAATGAAGGGTTCCGTAGTTGGGATGAATTTATCTCAAGAACAAACTTAACATCGTAATATTTTTGAAACACATATCCAAAAACATTTCACACCATGGGGTAGACGAGAAAAAAAAACATCCCCAAAAACATCCCTTTACGTGTACAGGAGTTACCCTATTTTTTTTTCATAATTATATTTTGCCACTTTATCGGCGTGATTAATATGTATATCCATGCCAAATTATAGCTTTTTAGTGCGAAGAGACTCTGAGCTAAGCTGCGGACGGACGGACATGGCGAAACTATAAGGGTTCCTTGTTGACTACGGAACTATAAGGAAGACATCATCATCGTAGTTTTCATCTTCATTTATAAATGACGATGAAAATAAAGAAGTCTTTGTATACAATGACTTCTTTATTTTTAGTTGACAAATAGAGCAAAAACCGACATGAAACAAGTCGGATATTTTTTTAAATTTTTAATGGACGTAGACAAAGCCTATGCAGCCAACAAAATTGCGCTTCAGCCCATTATATTTTGAGATAAAAAGCTCTTAACGCTCCGTGCCACTCATTTATTATACGTACAACAGTAATTACAAAGTGATTTATTTATATATTTTAAACACTATATGGTAGACGTGAAATAAATGTACTGCCGAGTGATATAAAGACTTGTTTTCGCGAAACGTTTTTTACGTAGATTTCGTAAGAAAACATACATACTCGTACGTTTTAAATACCCTATTTATTAACATTTTTTATTTCTCTACGTAACTGTCTATGTTGGTAATGTAGCCACATACTTTTAGTCTCTGTAAAGTAAACCTCGTGGAAACATGGAATTTTCTCTTCTCCGTTTGACCCAATATAGTGAAACAGGAAAACTAACTCAATCAGACCCGAAACTTTATCGCAGCTCCAAAATGTTATCTGATTTTAGCACGAGCCTCCTTGGTTTAAATCTATGTAATATGTATTAAAATAAACAAAAAAATGTTACCTAAATGATTTTTTGCATAAAGTCAATGCGCTTTCCTGGCCAAATGTCATGTATTTGCATAAAAAATATTATTTAAATTGCATGCCTAATATGAACAGTATACTAAATCAAACTCAAACTCAAAGCATATAGTTAAAATAAATCAACTGCAGGCACTTTTGAATTGTCAAGGGGTCGGTCAGTCAGAAAGATGAAGCTAGTTGCCCATTCCAAAGCGTAGTGTAGTACCTCTATGTAGTCTGTGGTAGTAGGTAAGGTACCTATGGAGAAGAACGGGCAAGAAACTTCACAGACACTCTTTTGAATCAAAATATGGGTACAAAATATTGGTTACATCATTCATGTTGAAATTATATATGTGAGAACGATGCGGAACGTCTGTAATAAAAAGACAAAAATATTTAAAAAATTAAATTAAAATAATCCGTGGCAGCTAAGAGATGACCAGTCCCTACTGACGGCGCCCGTTCACGAACCTGACGCATGGTTTAGCACCATTCAGCTCAACCATTTTGAAGGGAGCTAAATGATCCAACACACGCGCCACCATCAGCGAGACATTAGAATGAGCATGACATCCTCTCAGCCGCCAGGGCACATTCAAGTCAATGAAAGACATACCCAGTAAATGGTAGCTGTATAGTAGGTACATAGTACTCACACATGTGCTTTTCAATTGCGTACATAGTTATATATTTCATACTATGATAGATATAACACAATCAGTTTTACCTGTCAGGTAGCAACTAGAAAATTTTCCATTTTCCAAGAAAAAGTGCTTGAATGTTTCCACGTTTTGTACAGAATATCATTCCATTTGTTGCCATGTTTCATTGTTTTCCTATGACTTCAAAATGCACAACAAAGGCAAAAGCAATTCTGTATTGAAAACTAAAAAATGGGTTGTTACATAAAATTTTATTCGATTCTGTTCCAGATTACATTTTTCCATTCCTGTTATTGGTGCGATATTGGATGCAAGGGAGCACTGGGTGGATAGTAGACAGCAGAAGCCGATATTGAAGTTCTCAAAGTGAATCTCGAGAATGCACTGAAATGAACATGAATAGGTGTCCTAGTATAATTAAATCGAGATTCTTGTCACCAGGTTAGGAACAACTATCTTTACTTTTTAGAGTTCCGTAGTCAACAAGGAACCCTTATAGTTTCGCCATGTCCGTCTGTCTGTCTATCTACGGCTCTGCTCAGAGACTCTTAGTACTTTTTTTTTCTCGTCTATCGTCGTCGGTGTGAGGTCGCTGAATAGGCCGTTCAAAAATATTGCGAGTGTGTGAAAACCATTTCTCGATTCAGGGATCCGTTTGCGAAATATTAAGTTTTATTTACAAGTTAACGAGTAATAGTCGGTCATAAGTTGGCCGACTATTACTAATACTACATTTGCAGTTGGAATGTACTTATCAAATCAAAATCAAATCAAATCATTTTTAATTCAGGCATTGTATAAGTACATACAAATACATTTCACCCATAGAGACTACGAGATTATGAGATCATGTTTTTTGTTTTTTTTTTTTTTTGTGGGTCCTTGTTTTATTTTTCTCTTTTTTTCTCTCAGTTAGTGTTAATCATGGTCTGGCAGTTTGAGTAATCTATGCGGTCTACCCAAATGTCCTTTCTTTGGTATTGTTCGTCGTATCGTTGATCTCCTTTCCTCCTCCTCTTTCAAGCCTTTCTTCTCAGAGTTGTCAGATAGAAACGCCGGCCTCATCTAGTTTTAATCAAGATGATGGACGTGTAAAACAGAAACTGAAAATCAGCGCTGTACTGTGGGTCCCTCATAGCACAGCATCATGCTGAGTGGAAGCCTTCTTGTCACAGTCATGACGTGCAGCTTCCGACTATTTCTGTTTTGAGCTCGTGATTATAATGTGGTTCTATTTTGTTTTTTTTTCTGATTATTCTTATCGTTTTGTATGCACGTGTTTCTGTGACAAATAAACCTATTTTTCTTTCTTTCTAAAAGTGTTTGTACGAACCTACTTACAGAAAGAAAATCATTTATCATTTTACCACAATAAGTATTTTCTTGGGTTAAATTCATCCCAACTACGGAACCCTCCGTTGTGCGTGGTCCGACACGCACTTGGCCGATCTTTCCTTTTAAAGTCGCAAATTGATATTTGTCAGTGTTCAGACACAGTCTGGTGAGCGAGATGACGTGAAATTCCATCCCCATCAGCCGAACTTTTGATGAGAACCTGCTTCCAGAACAAATAATGTGGAAATTACATCATTGGTCTATTTTTGAAGAAAACAAACAAAATGATCGATGTTATGACGTGACGGCACGCACTCGCGTGTCAATCACTTGTGTTTGACATGTTGAAATGTTTTCACTCCTCGCGTGCGGTTCACGCCAAGCGTGATAGACGTCTTTACACATTACGTTTTGATTACATAAACACGTTACTTTTTTAAGAAATTCTTTGTTAACATGCTTTATTAAATTTAATAACGAAGTAGGAAATGTTTCAAAGTAACATTAACATAAACAAAAACACGTCACTTTTTAAATAAATATTTTTTACATGCTTTCATTAACTTTTGTAACGATATGGTTTAGTTAGACAAATGAAAGAGATAATAATTGTGTATCCTGAATATTATTTCCCATAAAATAATTAGTGCCATAAAAAATAATCCAGTATTTCTCAAAATCTGTAATTAATTTCACAAATAACTGCGGTCACGGAACAGTCTGCTAGACAAAATAAATTAATTAGCGCACCTAATGGATTGTCACCACTTACAAGTTGACTACATAACCTCTTTTAAAAGTTGACTAATTCTGTTGCAAATCTAAATCCACGACAGTATTAAGATCTACTGATATTACGAATAATAAACAAGGTCAGAGTTAAAAGGTTCAATAATATTAGGTATACGTCATACAGAAATAACTTTTAAAGCTCAAGGAAATCACTCCAGTCTCTACTCAAACTATGTAATATTCTCCTGAATTTCTCAGAACTCTATACAACTCTTGAATTTAATATTCAAATCTGTCTTCCGAGTCCAACTTACATTCAATTAGGTACCCACCCACGCTAGCCCAAAATCAAATCTACACAAAATTACTATATTTTATAGCTGTAATTCACAAACGTAACGGTATAAACCATTAAGATTTATGACTTCAAAATAGACCAATCAAGCTGGCCAATTTATTTCTATATATTTATATTATTCTCTCTCTTTTTCATTCTCACTAAATACTCCGCAACAAAATGGTCACTATGCTACAACATAAAAACTAAGCATAATTTTAAAAAAGATGATAGATAAGTATTTTTTTAAATAGTGGGAGATTTGGAGACATGATTTGCGTCTTCAAAGTTGAAGTAAGATAAACTAATTTAAAGTTGAATAGCAAATCTAGGAAAATCATTGGAAAAGAAAACACTTTTCTGAGACTTCTTTCTCATTAGAAGTAAGTAAGCACAATATACTGCCTAATGTACAGTCAAGGAAATTAATTGTTTATCAAATTGACACGGTACGTAAATTTTTTCGTGTTTTTGTCATTTTATACAACTGTCAAAGAATGACAGTTGTGATTTGAATATACCGAGAACTTAGTTTGCAGTCCATTTGATAAACTATACATTTTCCTGACTTTGTAGATTTTTTTAAGGATTTAAGGGCGAAGCGCTAAGGTAGCCCGCGAAATTCAAATTTTCTTACGATTTTTGCAATTTGTAGCTCAGCGTCTGGGTGTATGTTGGTTAAAGTATGATTCGCAACCGTAATAAATATGTATTTACATAAATATAATCATTAGAATCAGTAATACAACTCCTTAAGTTCGTATAATCATTCAAAATAGTCATTCAATAGAATTACTTGGTCTTAGAGAGTTGTATTGATGACTTTAATTATTATAATTCTGTAAATACATATATGTTACGGTCAGGAATAATATTTTAATTACCATACAACCTAATACCGACATGCAAAATGAAAAAAAACGAAAAAAAATTGTAATTTCGTGGGCTACCCTGGTGCTTTCGCCTTAATCTATGTACACTATGTTGGCACTATCCGCTTAAACTTTTATTCTGCAGCATTAAATAAAAACATCATACACATTATCCACCTACAACATAACGCTAAAGTTTGTGAATAGATGAAAACAGCTGACAAGCGTCATGTTTTTCTTACACACTGCGGGAAATATCATTCATCGGTTTAAATCCAATTGTCCCACTTCAGAGAACGTAATTACACCAAGGTGATAAAAGAGCCGATTATAGTCATTCACAAATTAATTTTATTATTAACTTCTGGGTAGATTTCCACGAGTTTTCTTTGCATTTTGGCCTCAGCTTCAAGTTTATTTTCAGCTGGGTCGGTTTTCTTCGCAGAAATTACAAATTAAATGCTTGAATGAAAAATAATGCTTCATTCTTAATTATGGATTTGATTAAATAAGTATGTAAGCTAAAAATATTTCTTTGCAAGCAACAATAATGCTAGTAAGTATGCGAATGGATAATGTGTAGAATGTGACATGGCTTCTCATAAAACAGGTTATCTTTTTGGTCCAACGTTCTAAATCGGGTTCCCTATCACGCGAAGACAATAAATTTTCCTTTTAAGGAGAGTATCTTCAGGCAGTACTAAAGTTACATATAACACTGTAGCTAAAGTATAACCAATAGTAAGTTATAGATACTAAAGTAGAAATACGTATGACCCTAATCCTCATAGGTCTACTGGATCTCTTTACTACGCCCTTTAGTCCTGGTCTAGTCTGTCAGCCTCCTCCATTGTCGATTTTATAACCTTACATTTACAAAAAATCATATTCATTCATGACAAGAAATCGCAGTGGAATTGAAATAAAACTAAGCTTTTTATTTTTCATCTGAAAATTTATAAATCAATCGGAGTATGAAAATGTTGAAGATATTCTTTTGCTTTATAACACTAAAGGTATTGGAACGGAATAAAAAAAAGGCTATTTACGGCCCTTCGGCTCTCACTCATTGGAGTTGCCCCTTATAAACACATTTCAAATAAGTACTACTACTATTGACAATGGAAAACTTTGAGCAGTACAATATACGATTTTTCGTTACATAAATCCTTAAAAACTTTAATTCCTACGGAAAAGTATTTTCTTTCAAACCCTTTGATGTGAAAGTCTCACTCAAATATCAACATAAAACCAAAAAAATATCTTCTAATAAACTTAATAGGTACACAGTAAAGTAGTTTTCCCGTAAAAGGATAGTGAACAAATAATGGTAACCGCAACTGATGCAATTTGTCGACGATTTGGGTCCATTCGGTCATTTAATTACTTTCCTTTTTACTTTATTACCCGTGGGAAAGAAAGAAAATAAAACTACGGAAAAGGAAAATATATTATCTATGTTTAATAATGGAAATTAATATAAAAATAAAAAATGATTTTCCCGTGAGACCCTCAAATTAGAAGATGGTGGCTTAAAGCTATTCATAAAGATTGTTTATTAATTAAACAGATTAGAAACATTTCAAAGAAAGTGACTATGAGGAAAGATTTATGGTTTTAAATTCTAACACTTTCCATGTAATGTACTTGATTTAAAATATTCAAATCACCGAAAATAACGAAAAGGAGATATGGGCAATCCTGAGCCCAGCAGTTAACTATTTGGCCAGGGCTGCGCCGAAATGCACCGTCGGCGCGGCGCCCTAGGCCGCCAGCGCGACTGCGCCGATCCGGTCACCGTTGTCAACAGTGACAAACAACGTCAATAATAGACTTTCAGTGATTTTTAAGCATTTAGTTTCTTACCGTATTTTTATTACATATAATATAAGTTTATTTAAGTAAATGCTCAGTGGCAGCAGCGATGTGGTGGATGTTAGTGGTAGTGCTTATTGTCAACCTTCAACATCGCTGAGCATCCTGGAGAGATGTCCGCTGTGTACCCAAGCACGGTTTTTTAAAGGTAAGAGGGGACTGAAGTGCATATTGGAAAGGTACACAGACCACAAAATGCACTCACCTCAGACCCTGTCTCAACATCTCTACCTACAACACCAGCTACATCCACTTTTGACCCGTTTTGGAAAACTCTTTCAAAATTCAAAAACTCTGTTCCTGTTTTAAAGCGAGTTCCTCGCGGTGCTAGACCCCTAGTGGCACAACACTTAGCAGATTGCGTTCGTCTTGCTGCCCGGGAGAACTCGCAAAGTGCTTGGGAACAGCTGCTCACCTTCCCTTACAGAATTCTACATGTACAAAAGAATTTGGCAACCAAAAAAACATTAACTGCACAAATTAAAGAAAACTGTAATGTTTCGGCTCATACTTTAGATTCCAAATTACAAACACAGAGATATACCTCTTCAAGAGGTTTATCCCATCTGGTAGAATCTAAGTTAGGGGAAGGTGACATTAGCGGAGCAGCCAGGATCCTTTTCAGTAGTGATGTGGTGGCACCATGTTCTCCAGAAACGCTCGCAGCTCTGGAGAGCAAACACCCTGCCCCAGTGGATGGCCTTTCTTTTCCCGACCCCCCTGATCCGGATAATCACTCCCTCACCATTACAGGTCGAGAGTTGGTCACAGCCGTTTGCTCCTTCCGGAGTGGCTCCGCTGGCGCCCTCGACGGCCTGAGTCCTCAACACCTTAAGGACCTTATCAGTCCAGGCGCTGGGGCAGCTGGTGAGTTACTCTTGAAGGAGCTTACGGCTCTGATCAACCTTATGCTCTCCGGCAAGGTGAACGAGGCCGTCATCGACGTTCTGTACGGGGCGAACCTATGCGCCCTGTGTAAGAAGGATGGCGGCATTCGTCCCATTGCCGTGGGAACTACTTACCGACGTATGGCAGCCAAGATTTGTTGTAAATTTTATGGTGAGGTGGTTTCGGAAAAATTTCAGCCCCTGCAGCTAGGTTACGGCTCCAAAGGGGGCTGTGAGGCTGCCGTGCACGCCCTGTCGACCTACCTAAATTCTGGCAAAAGAGAGGTCATCTTGAAGGTTGACATACGGAATGCCTTCAATTCTGTTAATAGGGACACCTTGCTGGCAGAAACTAAAAAAGAAATACCCCAAATTTATAGTTTCCTTTGGCAATGTTACAGGCACCCTTCAAAATTACTATATCGGGACAACCTTCTGAAATCTGCTGTTGGCTGTCAACAAGGTGATCCCCTCGGGCCAGTGATTTTTAGTTTAGCCATTCACCCAATTATTCGACAGCTAAATTCCAAATTTAACGTTTGGTATCTTGATGATGGAACCTTGGGAGGCGATGTAGAAACTGTTTTAAATGACCTTCAATTCTTAAAAAATGAATTTCATTCCATTGGCCTTGATCTCAACCTTTCGAAATGTGAACTATTCTTAGCAGACAGTATTGACAGACATTTGACACTTCCCAAATTTAACGCAATAGCCCCAGATATCAAAATTATTGATAAAAGCTCTCTCCGCCTCCTTGGTTCCCCAATCTTTGAAAATTCCTTTCCCGTTTTTATTGAGGAAAAAATACAAAATTTTAATGACGTTTCGGAAAGATTTTTCCAAATTAACATGCATTCGGCCATAACCTTAATTCGTTACTGCTGTTTCGGCCCTTTTTTTTTTTTTTTTTTGTTTCCGGTGTGGAAAATCCTCATGGATGTCCTCCGCCCTGGGGCGGGCGGAGGGGTCTGTCAGACTCTTACTGACTAAAAACCACCCCGGTGTTCCATCTCACACCTACGCCGAGGGTCGCGGGAACTTACGATCCTTTCGCAACCCCCGGCTGGTGCCGGCCCGCCACGGCAGGCCTCTCCTCGTGTCGAGGGGGGGAGTGAGGTGTTTGACTCCCCCCGCGACGTCTAAGAGGGGCGCGCGTGGAACACTACGCGCCGCCACCTCGGGTCCGATGTATGGGGGGCGACGGACGTCTGCTGTTTCGGCCCTAAATTAACATATTTCCTTCGCGCTTCCCATTTATGGAAGCACACTCATCTTTTAGACAAAATGGACCAAATTATCCGGCATACATTAACTTCGATCTTAAATGTGGCCATGGATGACCGAGCCTGGGCACAAGCTACTCTTCCCATACGTATGGGAGGCCTCGGCGTCCGCAAAATTTCTAGTATCAGTTTACCGGCTTTTATATCCTCGATCCACGGCACTGAGAATTTAATCGGGAAAATCCTAGCCTCGACACTGATTAATTTTGATGTGCCGTGCTTCACCGAGGCTATGGATTCCTGGAGACTCGCTTGCCCGAATTCAGATTCACCCGACAATCCATCTTCCCAGAGACAGTGGGATGAACCGCTTTGTAGAGTAGTACAGAATAATTTACTAAACACGTCTGCTACTACTGCGGAGCGTGCGCGCCTGCTGGCTGTGGGTAAGTGGGAGTCGGGTCTGTGGCTTCATGCACTACCGTCGTCGAGCATAGGCACTTTGTTTGACGACACTACTTTCCGCCTCGCTGCTTCCCTGCGACTAGGAGCCCCTTGTTGCTCTCCTCATCGCTGTCACTGTGGCGAAGTTGTCAACAGCCTCGGACACCACGGCCTGTCTTGCAGCCGAAGTGCGGGTCGCATAGCGCGGCACGCGAACATTAATTACATCATCCGACGGACTCTTGTCACCGTCGGCGTCCCAGCTGTATTAGAACCCAATGGCTTGGCACGCGACGATGGCAAGAGACCGGACGGCATGTCTTTATTTCCATGGAAGGTGGGTAGGCCTTTAGTGTGGGACGCAACTTGTGTCGACACTCTTGCGCCATCCCATCTTCCCGGCTCGGCGTGCTGTGCTGGCGCTGCTGCTGCGGCTGCGGAAAACCTCAAGCGGCGAAAGTGTAATAACCTTATCGGTAATTATATTTTCGAGCCGTTTGGGGTTGAAACCCTCGGGCCGTGGGGTCCGAGCGCTCATGGTTTGTTTAACGAAATCTCCAAACGGCTAGTTGACACTTCCCGTGACCGAAGGGCCGGCTTTTACCTTGGCCAGAGGCTAAGCATTGCCATACAACGTGGCAATGCCGCCAGTCTCTTGGGTACATTTCCAGTCGACAGCGATGCGGAGGAATTTTTCGACGCCATATTTTAGTTTGTGAATAGTTTTAGTTTAGTTAGGATATAATTTTGTTATTTTATTAATTAATTAAATTGTTTTATATTTATGTATTAAACTAACACATTGTTTGATATTATTTAATATCTTTTGGAACGTTTCACTCTAGGGACGTCTTCGACTCGTTTTAACTCTTTAGCCAACCCTCAATAATCTGTTACTGCGGCACTCATGTCATTAACTTATTATGCATAAAAATCTAGTTAGTGTGTTAATGGTTCGAGAGTATAAGTAATTGTTTAGTCTAATTATTCGCAGATGCGTCGTCTGGGACATTAGGCAAATCTTTATGTCTGGGACGAATGGCACCGCTCGCGTTCCACAAAATGTAATTCCCAAAAATCCCTAGGTAGATACTGTGAAAATGGAAGTTTAAATAATTTTACTGATGCGTAGAGACATTAATTTACCTAGTGAAAATTTAAAGAAATTTTAATTTACCTAGTGCGGTCACTACGCTGGTACTCATAAATTATTCATTACTGTCGGAAAATTAAATGTATGTACAATAGTATTTCATGAAAAAGTTTATTACAATATTCAACAAGTTTATTAAGTAGTTCTCTATTCCGGAATATTAATTCCACTAACTACTGTTTCTACTGTTTCTGCGCGATGTTATTATTTTGTACCTTATTAGGTACTGATTCGACACTTAAAGGAAACTTTTCGCAGGGATTTGAGCCTTAGCCCAATTTTTGTGAACATTTTTAAAGGTAAATCTTTGTAACAATATAATAATTATTAAAATAAGGAGGTGTCATAATGGGCTGACCTTCCCTTTCCCTGAGAAATGGCACTGACAATATTATATGCACTGTTTTTCGAAACAGATATGCCGGTTAAACATTATACATTAATAAAGATTACCATTCAAGGTTGGAAAAGATAACATCTAGCATTCTGGCATTTTTCAATTTTATTAGATGATTGCCAAAGTCACCAGGTCATTAGATCAATGGCAATGTCATGATATTAGAATCATGTAAACGGCTATTTCATTGCATTCCAATCCTTCAAGACTCGATTCCAGTTGATTGTCATCATAATAATTTTAAAATCAATAACATGCAAGTAAATGAGTTTCCACGCAATGCACCCCAAGTATTCAGGACCCAAACTTTTCGTTTTATAAAAAGTTCAGAATGAATGGGTAACCATCTACTTTAAATAATTTAAAGAGGAAAATGTTCGCTCCACTTTGCTAATTATCTCATTAACATAGTTGAGGCCACCTACCAAAACTGTGTTTATGTTGAAACTTACCAAGCATTCTGATGACTCTTCTCTGTGACGCTCCATTCCTGTACTGCATCTGACCACTCGCTCTCTCATTACTGTCCACCGAGAGATTCTTCACGGGATGCAACACTCGAGAGGTCCGCAGCTTCATGCCTATCAACGCGTACAACACTGATATCATCGACATAGGCACCACGAAGAACACGAAACTAGATATAACAAACACTTGATGGACACCCACACCTTTCACTGTACACGCGCTCACCTTCACGCCGTTATCCACATACGACACTATACCGAACTGCATCGCTTGCGGCACCGCCGTACACAACGCAAGCACCCATATAGCTATAATAAACCGCACAGCTCTTGACAGCTTCGACATGGTGTGTGACATGAAAGGTCGACATATCGCTATGTACCGCTCCACCGTGAACGCAGTAATTGTCAACACTGTGGCGTTAGCTGACGTCTCCGACGCCAGTCCTATGGCGATGCAGTGCGCCTCGCCCAGCGGGTACGTGTCTGGGTTCCACAATCTGTGCACTTCAAACGGTAAGCCACATACTAATAATATGAGATCTGAGATTGCCAAACTGAAGAGATAGAAGTTGGTGGCGGTGTGCATGGAGCGGTTCCTTGCGATGACCACGCAGGTGCTGGTGTTTCCGAGGATGCCGGCCACGAAGATGACGACGTAGGTGATGGTGAGCGGCACCACCAGGTCCAGCGCGTACTGCTCGTCGTAGGCCGCGGGGTGGCTCGTCACGTTGGTCGTGTTCATCACGAATGGGTCCTCATACTCGTCGATGCTCGGGGGCGCTGGCAATGTCATTTTACCTGTGAACAAGAAAAACTTGTTTACATCGAAGATTAACATAAACCCCTATAAAATAAAAATACTGAGGCAGGGGTTAAAGTCCTGCGCGTAACCAGTACGTGTGTTTTTTTTGTATTTAGTTAACACAAATATAAATCATCAGTACTGGCGTAAATAAATTATACCTGATGATGATTATGGATTATAAACACGGTATGTTCACACTACTACATTATACTATAATTTAACTCATTGTGGTTTAGATGCACGTAAACATCTTGAAGGTCACCCACTAATTGGCCGTTAACACGACCAAATTACTGATTAGAACGTGATTAACTTTGTCGGTGGGGGTGGACACACGTGACGTAATCAATCTTTTAATTTAGCCGTTTCTTAGAGAAAATGTTCCTGTCAAAAAATGTCTTAAGTTAATAAGTAATTTGACCCAAGTAACATTGGGTTTAATCATTTCTTCTAACCAGTTATACATAGTAATAAAAAGTAATTTTAAATTCTATAGAACCAAGAAGTCATAGGGGCAACGCTCTAGAGGTCAGCACGAGTAGAGTAGTATCTAACATTTCATTGAGACGCTATTTTTCACGTTTGTATTTTTACCTACATTTAATCGATCTAATCGTTCCGATAATCGGTTTGAGTAATACTGCAAGTCATCCCAAAAGATTTTTTCGTTGGATATAAAACAAATATTAAAAGTTATAAAGTTAGTCAAAATTGATATCGTTTATAATTTTACTAAACTTAAGTACCTACCTACAAAGTCCTCATTTAATTTTCGTATTTCGTAGCAGCCAAACATAGATAGAATACTCCTTATTATGTAGTACACTATAAGAATTACAGATATAAATGTAGAAATTTTACATAGGGTGACACAATAGGCGGTCATATCGCTACAAGCGATCTTTTACAAGCTTTGGATGGATTAAAGGGAGAAGGAAAGACAATACTGTAGGTAGACAGTGGGGTACCATTTACATATACAATAAATAAATAAATATACAGGGTTACAGGGAAAGTCGTACTGAATATTAAAGGATGTTATTATTCAGGTCATTTCTGATGATTTTGATTCTGAAATAAAATGTCCGAAACTTAACCGTTATGGAGATATTAAATTTTAAAGATTATTTTTAAAAATCCTTTATTTTTTGGCTTTTAGTCGTTTTCTTTGGGATTAGAGCTCCTAGAGTCGGTTTTTTTGATGTATCTAGTTAGAAGACATGTCCATTAATAAAAATGATCAATAGAAACTGCTAACTATCCTAGCTGCTCATTCTGTCAACCATCTTTGTCTCAAAATTCTAATTAATTGACATAGTGCAAATGTGTCAATTAATTAGAATATAATATTTTACTATACTTTTCGGTATATTAAATTATTTTTACTACAATATGGTTTAGCTTTTGGTACGACTTATGACTCCGCTAAAGAAGTCAAATCTCGCTTTAAAAAAAATAAGATCAAAATCTTGTTTCGACCTAATATTAATGTCGTGACTGTCGAAAATCTTAAGTTATTAATTTTTGAAATAACGACTTGCGACTTTTAGATTAGAATTTTTAAGTATGACATTGACTTCTAACTTAAGCTAATCTAATGCCGACAAAACGAAGAGATGTGCAGCTGTAAACACACCCACGACGTAAAAGAATGTCTTGTTATGGACAAAGTCTTAAAATAAAATGATAAGTACATAGTGTCAAAAAGATAGTTTCCTGTAGCGCTATTACTTTAATTGAAAAATCACTTCCGGTATGTTCTACCTTGATCTTGTTGACACTCATCTTCATAAAACAGCGGGAAACTTCAAAGCAACTGGCTATAAAGCAGTTTGGCGAGAGTTTAACAGATATTGTAAGATCTATTTTGAAATAAATAGATTCTGTACGTAGCAGTAGTGAAGGGCCCTATTATTACGTACATAATTTTCAACATCCCTTTCAAAACATGTTAATTACTCGCGCCTGAATTATTGCACAAACTGTACCCTTGTCAAAACTTTCATTCTTTGCCACTACCCTGTTGTCATAATATTATGAATAACGAGTATCATGATTCAAAGTAAAGGGTCGTATACTTTCAAAAAGATAAGCCAAAACTAATTAGCAAAAATGTACATTGTGTATAAGATAAATAAATAAATGCCACTGTAATCATACGGAAATGCCAGCCGGTATACCTAATCAAATATTTGATTTAAATATATATTATTCAAATCAATTCAAAAATATTTTTTTTAAGAGTAACATAATTTGAATAATATGTTGTTTGTCTCCCTATACTTTGTTTGGCACATAAGGGGTCTACAAAATAATAATAATCCTAACTAATAATATTATAAATATGAAAGTGAGTTTGTATGTTTGTAATGCTTTCACGCTGAAACGGCTGACCGGATATGAATAAAATTTGGCACATGGGTAGACCATGACCTAGGTTAGTACATAGGATACTTTTTATTCCGATGTTCTCAGTGGATCGAGACTTCTGCGGGAGAAACCACTGGGCGTAGCTAGTAAATTATAATTCTTTCTTTTCAACAACATAATCATAAATAATAATAAGCGCTAATCAAAATATATCATTGGTTTGTAATTATTGTCAGTATTACGACTCCATTGTTTTACAAATAATTTGCAATTTTAATATCCCTTTGTAGTTCGAACAATAAAAGCCGATACGTTTGGTAATGAAACGTTAATGACGTCATAAATGTGGGTCGCACAATAACTGCACACTAGGAGGCAGCGTAGATTCGTACGTAGATAACACGTGATTCTAAACATGTTTGTTATCTAAACAAATAAATAAAATTGAAGTCTGTTTGTAATGTTAAAATAACAACTTTTTACTAAATGCATAAGAAAGTATATAGGGTACTTATAACAAAAGCGCAATTAAAAAAAAAATCCGTCTGTCTGTTTATTCCGACTAATCTCCGAAACGGCTGGACCGATTTTGACTAGACTTTCACGGGCAGATAGCTGATGTTATGGCGGGTAACATACGTTACTTTTATTTTAGAAAAATAATGAGGGTTCCCCGCAAAAAAATTAAAACCCATGAAATTGTGAGCAAAGTCAGATTTGAAAAAATATTTTTGCATTTGGTAGCCCAATTCTCGACGATAGTTATGGGCTATTTAAAATTACGCTTTGACCCATAGGAGCCGAGCAAAAAGAAAAAAGTCAGAAAAAACACTAAGCGAAAATGAAGTAATAGCGCGGGTGGGCGATGCAACGTGACGGGTCGGAGGACGAGGGAGTTTTATTAAAATATGGCTGTTATTTTAGTATATTGTGTATCTTACGACTTCTACACGAACGAAATCACGGGATACAGCTAGTTCTACATAGAAACGAAAACAAACGTTTCGCGGCAAATGTTGGAGTACGAAAATGTTGAAGATTTTCTTTTGCTAATATCACTAAACCTTTTCTGGGATGTATCGGAATTAAATATAAAATCCTTCGAATAGGGCTCTTTACGGCCCCTTCGGGTCTCACATATTGGAGCTGTCCCATAAAAAAAAACATTTAAATAGAAAGAAAGAAAATTTGTTTATTCTGCAGAAACAAAACGCACATTACAAAAAAAAATGACATAAAATACACTCAAACAAAGTATCCAAATACTTACTATTATTGAAAATGGAAAAGTTTCAGCAGCACGAAATATTTTATTGGTTACGTAATTCCTTATTAACTTTAATCCCTACGAACAGAATAATGTAAATGTGTTTTACCCGTTTAGGTTGGTCTTAAAAGTCTCCGTTATTTTACGGTAAAAAATTGGAATCACACGTAAACGTCCCACTGTTCATACGACTAACAACAAATGCAGTATGAAACTGCCGTGTCGTTGTAATCCCAAATACATTAATATATCATACTGATCATCGCCGTGTGTACGGGGCTTAAGTTTTCCTCCTTTGTAGGTATTTAAACAAAGTGGACTCGCACATTTTGTTCCGTTTTAGTAGTGGCTAGTCCCAGATCCATTGAAAATAGTGAGTATCAAGAAGCCCACATTTGGATATGATGAAAATTCATACGAGAACTTTCATGAACTAGGTTGCAAAAAACTGACGAACTGATAAGTAAACATCCAAGGCACAGAATATAGCATTTCGTTTCTTTCCATCGCTGAGCCGATCTTTAATTTAGATATCGCAGCTAGCCATAGTTCGATGGCCGATGACAAATGAGTCAATGATTACTAGCCTAACACTAAAACTAAAAATAATAGATTGCTCAACGTCTATTAAAGTAACTTAACCAATTAGAATTATTTTTAGAAATATTCTTATCTTAATTTAAAGCGGTCGTGTAGGTGATTTATGATTGTCCTTAGATTAGCTTAGAAATTCAAATAAAACTAGCACAGATTGCATGTTACGTTCCGTGTCCCTAAACTTCTTCAAAGAGATGCAAACATGGATGCAAATTACATAATAGCTTTCATGTTCTAGCTTCACAAGCTAGAATTTTATGAAATTTTCCGTCTGTAAAGTTTAGTTTAACGAGAATAAATTTTACTGACGTCAGTTGGACATCACAAATAAAGAACTGCACTAGCTAGGGCACTACTCCCTAGTTAGGGCACTACTCCCTAGTTAGGGCACTTAAGTAAAGGTACGCTGTCGTTACCTGCCAGTTAAATGACTGCTATAATTAGCACAAAGCACTCGCACTAACTACAACCTGGGTAAAACCATAACCCTGGGCTGGGATTACCCATTACCTGAGCATCGCATAAACAATATCGAGATTCAAGAAAAAAGTAACAAAAAGTATCTATATAAAAAGTAAGGTTTGTAAGCGAAATAAATACGAATATTCCGTGGCGTACCATGTGCATATTAAACAGCAATTTAAATTTTAAAATAACCTGTTCTTAATCTGGCAACTTTTTTGGTTCGACGTTATTTTTGTAGTGTAAACGTGCTGTCTCCAATAAGTACTGGTCTTGCACACGTTCAACTTTTTACTTGGGGCTGCTTTAACCATAAAAGTCAAACGTCCTTGGCTCCGTACCTACCAGTTTAACAATAATATTGTTTTAAAAATACTGATTTAGCCGGTTTTATAATACCTAAAAGATGTATGTGAAACTTAAACGCAAAATCAAGTTATTCAGTTTTATAAATCGATGTTTCAATGACATGAACCGTTAAGATAAAAAAATACAATAATATATACCTATGATAGAAAATTGCATAGATATGCACATTATAATACTTTGAAATTCTGCCTGTTTCAATACAACAAACCAAAGTTTTAAGAATTGTAATCACGCAAAGCTTTTTATGTTAGAATTACAAAGTAATATAATTTTACCATAGAATTAAAAAATTGATAAATAAATACAATAATCACTACTACAATAAATTATAATTTGGTTTAATAGTAAAAAAACAGTAAAATTCTTTTTACAGACCATCACGTAGTGCCTCCAAATATTTCTGCATCCATAAAATATTTTATCATGAAATCTAAATGTGTTTGGGCGAACCTTTAACCCCTTATTTATCTCTGATGGCTGTCTCGTGACTTAAGGTGGGAAAAGAGCCTTATAAAGGTTACTAGGGATATTACTAACCGTGTTCTGTTCTACCGGTAGGTAAGTCAACTATGGCCTTACGATATTAGGTACCATTTCCTTAAGTAAAATGTTTGTTGTGTTTGGAGAAAGATCGACTTTCAACTTCGTATTTCGTTTTGACATGACATGAAAAGTACGAATATTTCTAGCAATAATTCTGTTTATTTATACTTATTTATCTTAGTATTGTACAATTTGCACTGTGATAATAATCAGTACCTATCTAATTTCTACTTATACCTACCTATTAAAAAAAGAGCATAAATCCTCATTATTTTTATCTTGACATGAAAATGTTGCAAATATACGTGCTTATAGATAACTTTTTAAACCTTCATTATTATTCATATATTTTCGCCCCAAGTAGGTAAACCTATTTAATTAACTTTCATGTTTCTAAATCATATTCATTTTGGTGTATGTATATAAACTGTTTTCAAAATACTCAACTGGAATAATTCAAATCAACACGAATGACCTCCATGCTACTTTACGTTATTTATTATTAGAACATAATTTAATAAATTGTACCTAAAGTTAGACCAAACTAAAATCTAATTCATTGTTTGTAACAATGTAAAATTCAAATTTAGCGCGTGTGGGGTCTAAACCTAAGGCATTAAGCCCGCCTTTGTACTTTTTTGAGTGTGAAAAGTTTAATAAATAAAAGAATAACCTCTAACGTACATCCTTCCCTAACTGAATTTTGAAAATACATCAGAACTTTTATTTTGTCCCAATCCAACATCGGAATCCAAATCATCGTAACAACTGGACCATAAAATTTTATTATCAACTTGATAAAAAAAACTTTAAAATAATACCAGTTCTTACCGCCTTTATAAAGTAAAAGAATTCGAGGTTACAACTGTTGTACCTTAAATATGTAAAAGTAGAGCGATCCGTCTGGTTCAAAATCAAATAGCTTTGACATTGTAATGGGATTAATTAATAAATTAATCATACAACTTTATATAACATACAAGTAACATAGGAATAACTAATTATCAAATTAAATAAATTGCTTTTTAATTACGCGTACCTAAGTACCATGAAAAAGTTTCGTGACTTAGTCAAACATGATGATTTTAATTTATTCATATTTAGCTTCAATCAAGATTGACAACAATTTATTCTAAGATCAGCAGCAAATCAAATATTTCTATGCGGTTTTAATGTACAGGTAGTACATTAAAACCGCATAGAAAGACTTTACAGACCTTACATTTAAGAGTTCTAATTTTCATATACCTTAGGAATCTTAGGATACTTATCTACCTAGGTTCCCGTAGACCCAACTACGTATGACAGGATTTTACAACCTTTTATGCAGATAAAGATACTGTTTGTGTTATAAACTTTCAACTTGATGAGTTATATGATTGCTCTATTAACTTGACCCATAGTCAAGTAAAACATAGACACATCTTTAATTTTTACTGATATATGTAATTGTATTTTACATGGGTTTTAGTCTACAACCAATCACCTAAGATGACATATAAAAAGGAATCCGTAGAAAAATAATAAAATTGATCTAACGAAGGTTCAATAAAATAAAGAAGAGAAGAATTTGGTAGAATATCTTTAAAACGGAATGAGATTTGATGGCTCCACCGATACGTGAAATTGCGCAGTTCCGCGCAACATCGGTCAAAGCTGTTCTCATATTTTATTAAAAGTGATTTGTTTACAGAGATTAACTTTTCTAAATTTTCTTTCTTGAAGGAATTATTGATACTAGCTGTTGTCCGCGACTTCGTCCGCGATCCAGAATGAAAAGTAGTCTATGTCCTTCTTCAGGCCATAGTTTACCCTTGTGCCAAATTTCATCAAAATCCGTTTAGCCGATTCAGCTTGAAAGCGTAGGTAACAAACAAATAAATAAACAAACTCACTGTCGCATTTACGAGTATGATATCAGGATGATCACGTAACCCCTCATTATGTAATAGAAAACTAATCTTGGTTTAGTGTCCACAATATCTACGTATCCAATTCATACAACTTAAATTCAGCAAGATTATCTTGGACCTTAGTTAAATCTAAAACTGTCTCACTGATTTCAACTGACAAAATTACCCAATATTTTCGTAAGTATCCGTAAATATACGAACTGAACTGTTTAACGTATTCCTGATATCATCAAAATTCTGCGAATTTTATGAATATCCCGAATTTAATGATTCTACTCGTATTTATAATAAGACATGACACGGCCTTTATGCTTAAAAATAAATTCCAATAATTTCTGTGTGTAGTGTAAACTAGGCTGTAATTAATGTAAGTTGGTTAATTAATAAACAAATATAATATCATGTGTAGTTCTTTTCACACAAGATGCTGTGTACAGGGTGAGAGTTGCACAGAGAGCCACATGGAGCGTTCCATGCTCGGCATAAGAGCGAGTTCCAAACGTCGAGATCCGAAGACGTACGAAAGTTATTGATATCGGAAAACGAGTAATGGAACTCAAATGGAATTGGGCACGACACAGGCGCAGTTGATAGCAAGTGGACTGAAGCAGTGACCGAGTGGCGTCCAAGTACTGGAAGACGAAGCGTCGGTCGTCCGGTGTACATGGGCTGACGACATTGTTACCATCGCGGGTAAAACCTGGATGGGGTTGGCACAGGAGCGTGGGGATTGGCACATGAATAGAGAGGCCTATGCTCAGCAGTGGGTGAAAACGGGCTGAGGATGATGGATGATGAAGTTCTTTTACAGTTAAAAAACAGTAATACGATGTTTGGGAGGATTGACAACTTTTTGAAAGAAAGAAGGAAAGAAGAAAGAAAATGCGTTTATTGGCATTACAAGAAAAAAACAAAACAGAAATACTTTAAAACTATAAAAAACAAAAACAGAAAACAACGATTATGATGCCAAAGGGCCTCAGTTCAGCATGATGTCAAATGATAACACAAGGTGTACCACCCGACGCTGATTTTCAGCTGCAGCCCACGAGTGCCATACACAATAAACACATAGAGAAGTGCATGTGTCCGTTTTGAACAAATTAAAAGGATGAATTGCAATGAAACATATATAAAATAGGTCATACAAAAGCAAATAAAATGTTGTGACTTACATATTAATATTGTCTATGTGCGTGTATTTTATGTTGGGATGTTTTGGTAAATGATTTTATACAATACATAAATGTATATCTACAGGTGATTAAATGGTCACAGCTATTTATTTTCAGATAAAGTAAGTCATACGACATCGGTTTTGACATAATGAATAAGAAGAAAACTAATTTTAACTATAAAACTTGTTATCTGCCTGTGAATAAAAGATTCATATCTCATTTACAATCGATTCACGCAGATGAATAAATTGACACCTGCCAATATTAAACTGGAATGAGTTTACTAGAGAGCCTACCTAGAGCATGATGTAGCGAGATAGATAGACAGATAGATTACTCTTTAGAAAGAAAGAGGAAGAAAGAAAATTTGTTTATTCTGCACAAAACAAAACACACATTACAAAAAAAAATTACATAAAGTACAAACATATAAAGTAGCCAAAAGCCTCATATTCAATCCGCATAAAGTTTACAAATTTTACTATATACACCATAAAAATTACAGATATAAATGTGGAAATTACCTTCTTACAAAAAAAAACAAGAAACTAAAATATAAAAAATTATTTATAATAATTATTTAATTATTAAAGGTTGTTCATAGTGATGAGTACAATGACCCCTTAAGAGGTTACGTACGTTATTTATGTTACATCTTGTCTAGAAAACCTGCTCTTACTTAGGAATTAGTAAAAGGTTTATGAAAATTACTTCTACACTATAAGTGCTTAAATAAATAGCCTAATGGGATAGTTTAAAATTTGAATGATTATATTTGTATGATGCCTTGATAGGACATGCATATGAAGTCCTGGATGAGAAGTTATTATAACACTAACTTTTAAAATTGCGGTCCCACCAAATAAACGTTATTCCCTATTATAGGGATCTCGTACTTTTAATCTTCGTTTTCATTACTACTCCCTATTGGATTTCAGTCGTCGAAATTGCCGCACTTAATGAAAGTAACATGAAGTAATGTTTGGGATCGAATCGAATCTAATTAAAGTGTGAGGTTAAAGGTGACTTCTCTCAGGCATCTATCTGATCACCGATACCACCGCTAGACATAATAACAAGGTCAATATACTTTGGAAATTCCACGAAAGTATTTGCGTGAGCAAGAAAATATTTCCTGAATTAAATTTTCACGAACGCTCTAATTTTGGAGCTAAAAATAAGAAGTAGATCAAGTAAATTGAAAGCTGTTACGGATATAGAAACTGTCATCAAAATAACTACTGATGAAAATTGTATAGGTACATATTTTGTTATTAACAATATTATCTAATATAACATAAATGATCCTTGTTGGCAGAGTAGTTTTAATGTTAGGATGGATAGCAGCATCCTCTTCACCTTTGATGATATCTTATTGCGGAGACTAATGCCGGTGTATTGGCAGGATCTAAGCTTGGCTATTATCGCCCTTAAGCTAGTTAGTTTAAGCGATCGTTATTGTACTTATTCTTTATAGAAATAGTTTCCTGTTTACTCTCAAAGGAGAAATATTTTTACGAATCGACAAATATTAGGAACTGAATACATTATGTTGAAGTTTTCTCTATCAATATTCAGTACTGAGCCCCCATGAGTTTCGTTTCTTATGGCGGTTGTAAGCTCTATCGGTAACATGCGAGTCACGTCATACAACTACATAATATATGTATGTGTCTGCGTGGCCCTAATATTTTCTTTATATACCATTTAAATCTATACATTTAGATAGTAAAATCGTAGTGAAGTCAAAACATTGAATATTTAAATAAAAATAATAATGCTACGAGGTCTGAAAACGATTCTAATGCCGAAAATATCGTTTTTAGAATTTTTGTCTGTTTGTCTGAATGTATGTTCCAGCATCACGCAAATACTACCGGATAGATTTTTTTCAAATTTTGCGTAGTTATTCCCTATAAGTCTGATCAGGCTATAGACTATATTATCACGCTATTTGCTATGGGGGATGAGCAACATTGCTTTATGTTCGTATTCTTCTGTATTTTACCAGACGAGCCAAAAGGTTATAATATTGGTGTTAGTTGCAGATTTAACATTTTAAATGATTATCATCACGCTGTACCTTTATGGAGCTAAGCAGTCAATCATGGTGGACAGGGTGGATTTTTGATAAGTGCAGGTACGTTAACCATTGTCGCTACAAGAAAACGGACTGGCCTTAACTTTTGAAATAATTTTATGTACATTCAAAGATTTTGAAAAAAAATGGACAGTCAGCACGAAAATTGACAATTTTGACAAAAACTTTTTTGATGACAATCGATCCTGTTTCTTATAAGGATCAAAAACTCCATCAGGCCAATTGAGATTTGACTACTAGAAAAATCAGAAATCAATGGACTGGGCTGAATATCCCTCGAATATAGCTGTCACATTTAAACTTTTAAATGATTATCATACCTTTATGGAGCTAAGCAGTCAATCATGAAATATAAAACTTCGCAAGCAATGGGAAATTGCTACTGAAGGCTGCGGGAGTCGACCTCAGGACGAGCTGCTTCTCACACGAACAACTACGTCGCGTGCTCCCGCGTCATCAGTCCTGACTTTCTTTATATTTTGGCTGCTGAGACCAAAACTACAAACGTATTTATATATACAGGGAAGTATTATAAAAATGTGGCTGTTATTTTGTACTAGAATAACAGCCACATGTTTTGTTGTGTCTTACGACTTCTACGCGAACGAAGTCGAGGGCAGAAGATAGTAAGTATGTATGTAAGTAAAGTAAACATATAAGGAAATGCTGAACAATTATTAAATGAACCGTGCAAAGTTTGTTTGTAAAGTTTTGCTTTAACAGCGTTTGTTTATACGTTTCTTACCTACATTATTGTTATACCGTTATTCGAGTTGCTTATGAATGGTAACTAAATAAATACGTAGCTAAGAATATCAACGCCTTTGAGGTTGTATTGTACTATAAAATTCTCATTTATAGTAAAAACGGCACATGTATGATATAACATAAAAAATGGTAATGAACATAACATAACATCACGCCCTCTTTCCCTGAAGGGTTAGGCAGAGGTGCACCTACAGTACACCCACATTTCGCCAGTTATGTTTAAGTCCCATGTAATAGGGGCCGAGCCTATTGCCATCTACCGGGCACAAATCCAGACTCCGGGCTGCTACTGAGAAATTCCAAATAGAAATACCCAATAACACTTTGCCCGACCCGGGAATCGAACCCAGGACCTCATGCTCAGCAGTAGCGCTTGCGACCACTAGACCAACGAGGCAGCAACGAGGAATGATAATGAAGTCCTTAAAAAAAACTAAAATTTTTAATTATGTAAATCTCAACATAGACAGAATAGCTTCCTGATATGGAAGACTGATGACCATCAAATGTAGACAGTGTAATGATATGAAACCGGATTATGTGGTTTGTTAATACATTAAATTCGTTAAAAGTTAAAATACCTGAGTAATGCTTTGGCCTGTCATTAACATAACATGGCGTAGCACGATTTTCAATGATAAAAAAGTCAAACAGTATTATTTTACTTTGAAACAAGATCGAAAAGGGTATAATGGTAGCTAATTTAAATTGACCCTGTGTTATGATGGTTAAGAACGTGTAATATTAAAAATTAGGCACGATTCTTTTTATCAATTCACAAATTAGATTAACGACATAAATAATCAAATTATCATCTCACGTGTACCTACGTGTACCTACCTACCTATCGATTTTTACTTAATTACCGTTTATCCCTACCGAGAACTCGTAACTTGTTAGAAGATAGAAAAACGTCAGAATATAGTACAGTCACGAGCACTAATTTGTATACACTTAGCTACTTTGAAAACTGATTTTCTTCTACTGTATTGATTGTAATTTTATGTTGTTACGAACATAGTGTTTTGGAACACATAGAATTATGAAATAGGTAGGTATCTCTAAGTTGCTATCGTTAATCCACGAGAAAATCGCTTTTGAATTTCCCTAAGTGTAGGTATACATATTATTGCTCGTGACTGTACATGTCATCGTTATTTTCCAAGTTGTGTGGTTTCTCAAACAACGGCCCCACAATTTATTATTTCATGATGTTAAACGGTTTATCTCATTCATACGATATAGATATGTATTTACCAATAAAAAAAACCGGCCAAGTGCGTGTCAGATCATTATTCCAAGATTTTAGAGGAGGTATTATCCACTCTATGTTACTTACTCCGTCGAAGTAAATGTACTCTACCTATTCCAATCTCTGATGGTGACGAAACAAATTAGCACATAAACGAGCCAACTTACTTTTATTTTACCTTCTTAAAACAAAATATTTGAATTTGACACAGTTTTAGTACGGAACCCTAAAAAATGTATTATGATTCTTCAAATCAATCATTTTTAACTATATAAAAAACCCCAAACAAGAATTTGTGATCTTTAAATTCCGGGTTTTTGGAGGAGGTATTATCCACTCTATGTTACTTACTCCCCCGAAGTTTAGGTAAATATATTCAGCCTATTCCGCTCACTGATCATTGGATATAAGTTAAAGAAGTGACAAGCTGCGTAGGTACTTATATCTTAACTAATACAAGTCAGTTCAATTATTTTATAATATTTTGTGCGCGATAAAAGCATGATTTTTTAGTTTTTTAATCTGAGTACATGTTTTTTTTCCTTCTGAGGTACAGATCTCTAAAAATCATCAATGTCAGATTTGTGGCTTCTAATCCTAACGGACATTGATCTCAATAGGGGTAGAGGTACACTTATTTGGTTCCGTTTGTTACCGCCACGAACATTCAATTTAAAAATTCAAAAGATCCAATCCAGCACTCAAGTTGACCAGTTACCTACTACTTTTAAAAATCGAACTTAACGAAACGTCAACAACAGCCGAGACCCAAAATGGTATTGGAAGAATGCCGACAATAGCCGCGCCGTTTATTTTGTAAAGCGCACTCTTGGTGTTGCCCGTTCAGAAAACATTTCCGAACGGACGTAGCTTGTGAACACCAAGGAAAAGGAAGCTGTTAGATGTTTATCGCTTTTTAAGGGCGCTAAAAGTAGCAGCTGAGTTACTTCATGCGAAAATTTACTGTTTGGACCTCCCCGGTGTGAGCAATAAAAACTATCGCGTCATTATGAAGGCCGAAAAATAGTTAAAATAGCATGATAAAAACTAAAATTTCAGATAGTAAGTGCTGTAAATTCTGCCTATAAACAAGCATTATATCATCAATTACATACTCCAACCGCACGCCGCTTGAAGGACGTTTCACATCCTTGAGCAGGAACCGCCGAGTGAAAATTTTCCGATAAGACATCGTGTGGCTTCGTCCTCGATTCAGATCCCGAGTGATCTGAATCGAGCACACCTTATAAAACAGCGGAGAAATGTCAAGAGTAAAATTGGTGCCAGATTATGTACAAAATTAGCCAAATGCTTAAAATGCGCATGTAGATTCAGAGAAGGTCAAAACTTTTCGTAAGTATGGATAGACCATGATAATATAGTAGATTTTCCTAAAGTTAAGGGTTCAAAGAATTAGTGAAAGATCGACACTTGACACCTTCAATATTGATACAGTTTTAAGTGTGAGAGAAGTGAGTGCGTGTCTGACTACGGACAATATTGGGTTCCGCAGTTGGACAGATTCATCCCAAAAACAAACTTTTAACATTGTAGTTGAAAAATATGTTCTCACATGCATCGATATACGTCACGGTCAATTCTCCAACTGCAAATGTAAGTTTGTAATCGCAAAAAAAATGCTATTTTTATGTGATAAAGCTACAAATTATTTATTTTTGTACTTTTTCCTTTATTTTTGCTGTGAGGCCTTGCTTCTTGGCAAATTTCATGATTCTAGGACAGCGGGAAGTACCCTATAGGTTTTGATTTATTTGCTAGTATTAAAATAATTATGTCGCTTTTATGTCCGTATTTTTTATTGCGTTGACTTAGAAACTTGATATTTTTTGAGCTCCAAGGGACCGACCTACGTATTTGATATTAATTTCAACTTGATACCTTCATGCATTCTTAAGAAAAAGGGTCTTGACAGACAGACAGACGGACAACGAAGTGATCTTATAAGGGTTCCATTTTTTTTCCTGTTGAGGTACGGAACCCTAAAAATGATGGATGAATTACGGGAAGATTACATGGATGAGGAGAAAGGAAACACCGAGATAATGATTGATACAGATGGATAGGAGAAAACGAAATATTACGAAGATTCCAAATTGTTGGAGATAGCAGGGCAGGATAATAAGATTTATTCCTGTCTAATACCAACAAACTAATACCACTGGTATTTGTTTGAACTCATATTTATTTTCTATTCCGAACGCATACCACTTGTTTTTAATAAGTTGTTGGTATTCGTTCGTACATTAAATTTAATTATTTAAAAAGTAAATATCTGCTTTACTTCTTGAATTTGTGTGCTAAACACATAAAGCCCTTTTTACATTCGAGGCCGCGAGTGTCTTTTGACAGCTGAGAAATGTATGTCCTTTAAAACAGAATTTTGGAAGGAAATCGTTCGCATGACAGACAACCCTGGTTTCGTCGTTACTTTCATTTCCGCGCAGATCGAAGAATTATTGTTGGAGTGTAGTAGTCAAATTAAAAGTATGTAATAATAAAAAATCTTGCTAAGTGTTTTTAGTCAAATAATCATCTTATATTTACAGTACCCGGCGATAAATATTGCACATCGACCTTTGGAAAGAGACAATCGGCTAATTTCGGCTTCGTAGAGCGTTATCTCTGTCGCACTCCACCCATGTGTCGTTTTGTCAGTCGTTGTTCAAGTGCGATAGAGTGCGGTCGCGTCCAGTTCAAAATATATATTTAGAGTTGTTGACACCCCCATATTTAAATTATTTAAAGTTGTACTATGGCATCTTTAGGAAAAAGAAGGAAACCTTTACGAGGTCAGTCACGCGAAATTATCTACAATGTTTATAAATATTTTGTAACCGAAGCTGACAGATTTAAAAAAAATGAAGATGGAAATGTAAGTTGTTATTTTAAGAAGGTTCAAGAGCGTGGTGCAAATGCCACTGGAATTTCAAGAAGAACTTTGAACAATATATTAAACGAAGTCAGTACTGAAACACATTCTACTGAAATTAAGTTCAGCACTCCAAAAAAAGGGAGACCAAAAAAGCAATTTCGTTTGGATATGGACGATTTTGATTATGATGTTGTTCGAAGAATGGTGTATGATTTTCACTTACGATTTAATGAACTGCCAACAATAAAATCATTAAAAGCTAAATTACCTGAAGCTATTAATTACAATGGGTATGAAAAGACGTTGAGAAAAATACTTCACGAGATGGGATTTCGGTTCACTAAAATGGAAGATAATCGAAAAGTTCTAATGGAAAAGCACGATGTAAGTCTCAAACGAATGGAACACCTCGATAAAATACGCAAATTTTGCGAATCAGGAAAAAATATCGTCTACATGGATGAGTCTTACATACATACATCCCACACTAAAGGGAAATCTTGGAGTGATGATAAGAAAAAAGGAGTAAAAAAGCCAATTTCAAAAGATCAACGTTTGATAATAGTTCATGCGGGAAATGAAAAAGGCTTTGTACCCGGTGCCTTTTTAACGTATAAATCCACGGACACTACAGGTGACTATCACAATGAAATGAATAACGATAACTACGAAAAATGGCTGGTTAATCAATTAATCCCAAATATACCCAGTGATTCTGTTCTAGTTATCGACAACGCACCCTATCACAACAAATATGTTGAAAGACCCCCCAACTCAAACACCATTAAACAGGAATTGATCAACTGGTTAAACAGACACGAAATTCCAGTTGATCCAAAATTAACAAAAACCCAGATTTACGCTATTATAAGTCAGCACAAGGAGAGGTATACAGAGCTTTCCGTGGACAAAATACTTGCCGAACATGGGCACACTGTGTTGCGATTGCCACCATATCATCCGGATTTTAATCCAATTATAAATATATGGTCTCAACTGAAAGGATATGTAGCCTCTAGAAATGTGGGTATGAATTTAACTACAGTAAAAACATTATTGACTGAAAAAGTAAACATGATCGGGGCTGAAGAGTGGAAAAAGGTTTGCGATCATGCAATCAAATGTGAGAATGAATATAGAAGCATTCAACACGGTTAAACAATCACACTGATAGACTAGTGATAAATACGGCTGACAGTGACAGTGATATTGACCTCTTTGAGAGCACAGATAGTGAAATGGAAGTAATTGAGAATTAGAATTATTATTATTTTTATTACAATGTCTCATTTTAACAATAGGTATAATGGTGTTTATTATGTAGGTACACTACAGCTGTAATTTTCCAAAATAATTAAATACGTAAACATAATGTGAACATGTTTTTTTTTATTTTATTTTACCCCAACCTAAAGCCATCACATATAGAAAAATTGTTTTATTTTATACAAAGAATAAAAACAATTATCAAAAGAAGCAAATCATAATTGTTTTAACAGCTCCTAATAGATACCGGACTGTTTGTATTTCGTGCGACAGAGACAACGCTCTACGAAGCTGAAATTAGCCGATTGTCTCTTTCCAAAGGTCGATATGCAATATTAATCGCCGGGTACTGTAAAACTACTGTTTTCTATATATGGTGATTTTGCTTAATGGCAGTTCCTCACCGACTGATTTCAAAATTAGCTATCGAGTTTGCACCTCTATACAATATTGTTTATCTTTCTCACAGCTCTTTTCACTCACTAATAGGGCCAAAGAAGATTGCCTTTCCATGTCGTCTTGTCTAATTGTTTTTAATTCTATCCGAGTCTTACCGAAAAGTCTTGACCATTGTTACGTCAGATGTCTGGATCAGTCTATCTTACTGATGTTTAACATACGTTGCAGGAGTGTATATACCGATAAAATCCATAAAAAATGTATCGAGAATAGTAAACATGCCGTAAAATCAAAAGACTTCTACCAACACTACCAAACAACACAACACTACCAAATGCTATCTTATTCTATTCTATCACTTCCTCCGGATACAATATACGTAATAAACGCGTAAACAACGATAAACAAACTATATATTTTTGCTTGCTTCTCAAATATTGTATAACGAAGACATGATATTATGATGAACATCCCAAAATTACCTACCCAAATTTTGACCCTGCGACCCTGGTAGAGAAAAGTTTTGAGAAGTCTGTATAAAACTATATAGCTCGTAAAATAATCCAAAACTCACTTTAGTTTCATAACTAATAGTTTAAAGTTACCTCATTTTATATGTAACCACAAAATATATATTTTCTTAAATCTTAAAAAAGCTGAGTGACATTGAAAATTGGTCGCGGTAAATAATGAAATGGATAGTAATTGGCACTTTGAGAGCAGACAGTTGCCATAAAATATAACACCAGGCACTACACCCTTAGAAACGCCTATAAAAAGGTTATGTGAGTACTTATTTGTAGGAATGTGCCCTTTAGATATGACTGTAGGTATGACCACTAAGTGTTAAGGACAAAGGCTAAAAATAGAACACCCCTCTCTTTGTAATGAGACTTTCCACATATCTACCAATCTCAAAAATGTCTTCTGAATTCTTTCTGCCCATATTTGGAAGTTCAAACACACACACACACCCTCAAACACGATGATAAAGTTACAGAAAGATAGCTCAGTAATTGCATAAAGAAGATGAATGAAAAAAAGATTCCTTAATCCTTCAAATGGTTCTCTTTGTCCTGGAAAATTAAAATCTTTCCGCGTGGATTGAGCCGCGGGCAGAGCTAGTCGTAGTGTATCGACACAATGCGGCATGTGATGAGAGTACCTATACTTATATACCTAGATGCTATTGACGTATTTAAGGTTGAACGGCTAACGGCTTTGTTTAATTTAGTTACCAGTGGTTTATATACGTTCTAAATATGCAACTTTCTGTCTAAGTTCGAAGAGTTGCATTAAGTTATTTTGAAACCCTAGCAAAAAGGGTTTACATCCACTTTAACTGTCACTAACAATCTATGTGACATGGAAATACATTTATGAAAAATCAAGTACCAAAATGTGGAATAAAGTTGACCAGTTACCTTGCAAAGATAGAAGATATTCATGTAACAGGTTACACAGGGCAATTAGGTAAAAGGGGTCTTCTTGAATAATAGACTAATAACCATTAAGTGTATTGGGTACGTAGTTCAAGCTTAAAGTCCACTTCAATCTGAGGACGGGAATATTAAATACAAATTAATTCTCTTACTAGACAGGCGAACCTCCCAGACCGTCTGGTATGCCTGAAAAATTACTTCAATAAAACGGTTCTTCTCCCGACCAAATAGACTCCATTGTTTAGTTAATCTATTTTACTTAAGTGCTTATTTTGACTTAATACAGGAGGGTCATTCGAAATGTCAATTGATCTAATATAATTGTTCAACGTGGAGATTGATTTCCGATTACTGTCCCTATTGTTATTTTCGCATCGATTGGCGAAGACTCCATGCGAAAATAACAATACTATATAGGCGCTAGGTAGGCAAAGACATTGGTATTATCTTTGTAGCGATTACCGAAATCACGACGTATATATGCCTATGTGTAGGTCACATAGTCATATATACAGGGTGTCCGGTAATTAATAGATAACCTTGCAATAGCATATAATAGACCCTATGGCCGTTCTAAAAAAAATACAAAAAAAAAATGTATATCCCAAGTAGTAAGTACCCAAGATATATTTTTTTAGAAAAAAATACTGTGTAATTTCTAGGCACACTATTTATTACCTCTCTGTCGGCGGCATAGTCAACGTACAATATTATAACAACAGATAACCGATCGAATTCATTAATTTGTGGCCGTGGTGATGAAAAATATAAAAAAGTTAGTATTTTTTCTAAAAAATCTTAATATTTGGGATATATACTTTTTTTGTATTTTTTTAGAACAGTCATAAATTCTATTATTATGCTATTTCAAGGTTATCCATTCTTTACTGGATACCCTGTATATGTTGCAGCCAATTAGCTTAATTTGCTGTTTAGTTAACAGCCTAGCCTTTGGAAATAGTACTCGCCGGCCACTACCGAGGTTTCGCTCGCTTCGCTCGCTTGGCTCGCGCTGGATAGGTCTCAGATCTGACCTAACCTATAATGAATATCATTCAGGCCGCTAGTTGAACGGCGCCGCTTAGTAAAAAGGCTAGGCTGTTAACTGAAAGGTTAATTAAGCTAATTGGCTGCGACATATATTTACATCGTGATTTGGTACAAAGATACTGAGTATATTACATATCTTGCAACTATTATTGTCGCTCGAAAATAAGAGGTTGATCAACAGTTTGAAATTGTGGAGTCAGATGTTTGATGTGTTTCTTTAACAGTGTATGTTTAGCACAATAGGTGCTCTGAATATGTATTCCCTTTCCCCAGTGGTGTAAATTCTTTTATTACAATGGAACACAAAAAGGCAATACTTCTGTTTCCTCACGAATCGATAAACAGAAGACGCGGCATACATTTATTGTACCTGTTTACAAATATGAAGCTGTGTAGAAGGCTGAATGGTAACTAATGTTAATCATGCTCATCTTTATTTATTCCGACCAGCAATATAAAAAAGAGAATATGAGTTATTTTCTCCATTTCTGTGCGTATACCTATGGTAGATAGTCCAACTGTGAAGTTCACACGGTTCATTTTCACCACCCAGTAACTCGTATTTTGGCTGCGTATCGGCTGAAACATGTGATTTTCAAGAAGGATTTTGCGCTTATCCGCCATCGGGTAGCTTTACGCAATGTACATGTTTTTTTGCTTACAAAAGGCTAACTGTGCACCAGATCTAGCCTAAGCTTTGGGGAAGGTTTTAATAGGTTTGGTCGTGGCACAAAATCTGTTACATACAGACTTTTAAAATGGCTTTTTTAATGCCATTTGTAAACAAAATACACACGGATAAAAATGTTTCATTTTTAATTACGGTTAGCAATAATACAGCGAAAAGGCAGCGCACAAATATTGTGGGCATGTTTTTTATTGTAACATAATTATAATTTAGTTTAACAAATGTTCTAACTGTGTAGTGGTATCGTTACGCTACAGTAAATTAGTTAATTGTTACTAGACATCTGTCTGTATGTAACTCGATTAAACCATCAAGTAATGAGATTACATAAATAATTGAAACAACTGTCAGTCCCCCCGCAGTCAATTTTACAATTCAAACTAGTTATTTCATACTAAAGTTCCATTTACACGGTGCAAGTTTCTGGAACGTTCCAAGGCAATAGAGTCAAAGTCAAATCATTTATTTCAAATAAGCACTTAAAAGGCACTTTTCAACGTCAAAATTAAAAAATCAATTCTATTCGCCCCTTCCAAAAGGTAGTTTCGTATGGAGAAGAATGGGCAAGAAACTCCACCGTTACTCTTTTAAAATGTTTTACAATATTTTGTATAAGTACATTTATTATTTAAATATATGTGAAGACAATGCACCTAGAATAAAATTACTATACCACAATAGGCAAACAATTAAAAATGAAGCAATGACAGATAAATTAAATATGTGTTAGATACATGGTGCACACATATTCACAAACATTGTAAAAGTGTACGATTTTCCTAAAATTTTAACAAGTAATAAGTCAGTATGTGAGTTCAAGTAATCACATAATGTAAAATCAGTGTCATAAAAAATAATAAATTATACAATTTAATTAGCGCATGCCATAAAGTGTGTTTCATTTTATTACCATTCAAGGATTGCATGCAAGCGTTTACACGCGTGCGCTTTCCATAAAATGGCATACAATAATTGAATGCAAGTTTTGCCATTCAATAAAATTTCATGCGACTTACAGCAAGACCATAAAATTGCAAGGCGATTAATGCATGCAAGTTTTGCCTTGTCTTAACACATAGTTACACGTCTGGAAGTATTTGCACTGCCAAATATGTCATTAAAATTTTATTGAACGTCTTCTCAAGATTTTTTTAACTAAATTCATTCGTTCGTACTTGTAGAGTTGAATGCAATTTTATTGTATGTACGTACGATTTTAGGTATTGTACGTGCTGATGTTTACACCTATACCAGTTTTGAATGGCAACTAACTTGCACGTATCGTGCAACAACATTATACGTATTGTTTAGACAATGCCAGTTAATTGCCCTTCAATTTTATGGTATGCCACAGGCAACAAACTTGCACCGTGTAAATAGAGCTTTAGAGACATAAAGCTGTAATTTGGCGCGACTGCTGAATCTTTGATCTTGTAATGACAGCTGGTTTATCACGATGTAAATTAGCAACATAATAATCTAACGATGCACGTGTAGGTACTCCACTAGGTAAGTATCTATCATATTGCAGATAATACCAGAGAACATTGTAGCGGGAACGTTAACTCGCACAGAATGATTTGATTCCAGCTCTGAACAACTATTCAATAAATCTCAATGTGAAATATGCACGCGTAGCTAATTTAGTACCAGTATACAGCTCCGACTCTGATAGATGGTATAATCAACACTACGTTTTTATTGGGCTTTAGGATTTTATTGACGTCCTGCTTTTTTACTGTAGTTCTGATGAATATGGGCTCTAAATGACAATGACCGGGGATTTCCCAAAATAATGGCAGATTTATAATTAAACTAGTGACCCATCCCTGCTTCGCACGGTTTTAAAGGCTTAACAAAACATCGAGTGTTGTACATAAAAACAATACAAAAACCTTCCGGAATAAATTATCTAAATGATGGTGTAAACCGCAGCAAAATCCGTTGCGTGGTTTAGAAGAACAATGCCGTCATACAGACAAACACGCAAAGCGACTATTTATAATATGTATAGATATATAGATCATCATCATCTGGCTAGCCTTTTCCCAACTATGTTGGGGTCGGCTTCCCGTCTAACCGGATGCAGCTGAATTCCAGTATTTTACATGGAGCGACTGCCTATCTGACCTCCACAATCCAGTTACTGGGTAATACGATACCCCTTGGTAAGACTGGTTGTCAGACTTTCGGGCTTCTGTTGATCCGTAACGACTGTCAAAGACACAAGAATGAAAGCCAGGACCAACGGCTTAACGTGCTATCCGATCCACGAACCAACCGCGGCAAGCGTAGCTTAACCTGATCGATCGACTCGTGCGGCTGTTATAATTTAGCCACAAGCCCCTCTTTATAATATGTATATATATAGATGTTCATCAGAAATAAGTAAAATCTGATTTGTATTTATATTTTTTTTTTTCGAGTTATCTTTTTGTATGCACATGTTTCTGGGACAAATAAATCTATTTTTCTTTCCTTTTTTATCATGGGACATTCTGTGATGGTAACTTTGTAATGCAAAAATCTGAATTACATTATCAACGCAAGATATTTTACCGTATCTTCCGGCCTCAGTTAAGAAAAATGTAGCGCACAGCAATGCAAATGCAAAATAATTACGTTCTGCCCTCATCTTGAACATTAAAAAGACTCGTTGTACTGAATACTTAAGATGTTTTTTTAAATTGTTGACAATAATGCTTTCTTTAATGCTGGAAGATTCGATGCAAAATCAACATCGTAAATAACATGGCATGATTATTTATGACGTAATTTCATTATCCACTACAGGTATACGTTTATCCTTGATAAGTGAGGGTTACTGATTAATGATGAAACAGATAGAGCGTGAAAATCAATATTACTAGGATACTAATTAATGGGAGAGATGTTAGTGATTATTCTTATTAATTTCACTTCAAGTACCTAACTTCATTACGTTTCCAGTTTTGCTGAAATGTATCTAACACTAATTGAAAATAGCTTCGTAGACACATCTAGACTGAAGGATGAACTAAGGCTTAAAATAAATTCCCTGAAAACCTTTAAAGCCTTTGGATTAGAGAGAATGCTTATGAATTAGCCTATCAATCAGCCACAAGCCAATATAAAATATATAATATCACTGATCCCTAAATAAACGCAACAAACTATAGGCAACTTGTTTCCAGAGTTTTGTTTAAACTTACGACTTGTAATGATAAGAAATAAGCTATATTATCACAAGGAAGATTTATGTCAGTTGCAAGGTAATATGGAGTTGCTGCTTTATTTTATAGAGGACAAGTTATTAAATAAACAATGTATGATATTGATAGATTGAAGTCTTAACTAAAATTTATGTACATAGGCCAACGACGATATGGTCGTTAGCAAAGGCACTTAGTTTAAATAATCAGCCTCCCCATAAATTTTGGTTGAATAGGTATTGAAGTTTTGTTGGTCCCATGGATAAAGTTGTTCAGTTTGATGGTCTGTACCACACCCTTAAATATGACCTGATTTCCGATACATGCTGTATATCTTTACCGAACAGCATTTTTAAAACCTTTAACCGAGACTTAGAGCTTTCTGATTTGCTTCCAGTTTCCTTTCAAAACCACAAATATTTTAATATTATTCTCTGGTAAATTTACGACACGTTTAAAGTTAAAATGGTTCATGAATCAAACCACAACCAGTGTTTTGTAGCGGCCCTAGCGATGCGATTTGCTGAATTGCATTTTGGATGTTCTAAAGGAACGCCAGAGCCGGGCTCGCTAGACGCTTACTTACACCTCCGCCCAGCCACGTCCTATTTTACTATAATAATATAACCAAGTAATTGTGAACCTTTATTAAACTTCTATAATATTCAGTACAAACTAAATTTGCATATTATTTATTCTGGGCCCTAAACATAACACGCACAACAGTTTCAATGTCTTGACTTGCCTGTTTTCCAAATTTTAAAGAAGTAACTCACTAAAGTTAGAATGCTAAGATCGCAAAGCTGAATAAGCAAGTTATCTTCGACATCTTTAATTAAACTCGGAACGTTGTTAATAACGAGTAAGGCATTACTAATTAAATTGTCAAAAGGTAAACTGGTTATATAGTTTGTGGTATCAAAGTTCCATCTTATTTATTATGTTTTTTTTTTAAATATGCCATAAGCTGCCAGGCCACTTTTATTTTTAAGAGTACCTAACCGTGGAGTTTCTAGCCGGTTCTGACGTTTCATAAGTGACCATGTAGGTTTATGTGAAATAAAATATTTAGATTTTGGTTGCAGTTCGATAGAGCGATCTGTGACACGCGAGTATCAGGCGAATATTTATTCTAAAGCTAATTCCACCGTTGAAATTCCATCTCTAGATCATATCATGAATAAACAATTTTAGTCTATTATAGTTCTAGTGTGGAGCCAGAAATATGTGGTCAAGTCAGAAATACCTACATTTAATTAATGCTGGAATTTCAAAGGACCCCTGATTTCTCTTTCACAGATTTAATTATGACCGTGCGATGGAACTATGTAAGGTGGAATAGGACGATTGACATTCCTTTAAGCCACGTAAAGAGAATCATGTTCTTTACCCGTATACAAAAAAATATCAAATCCAATTAATACTTTAGCCACAGGAAATTATTTTGCATTTTCTTATTTTTCAACATGATGTAGATCTGAGTCCGTAATAATAGGTAAACATTGCCGCCGCCGCGCCCCGCACCCCGCACCGCACCGTTGGTCAGCGACTTTTCGTAGACAAAGCGTGTTTACTTTTTATGCAGTTGATTCTGCTATTTATTTTGTTTGAAAACTCATCATCATCTGCCTAGCCTTTTCTCAACTATGTTGGGGTCGGCTTCCAGTCTAACCGGATGCAGCTGAATACCAGTATTTTACATGGAGCGACTGCCTATCTGACCTCCATAACCCAGTAACTGGGTAATACGATACCCCTTGGTAAGACTGGTTGTCAGACTTTCGGGCTTCTGACGACCCGTTACGACTGTCAAAGATCCACGAATGACACCCGGGACCAACGGCTTAACGAGCTTTCCGAGGCACGGAGGAGTCTCGGTATGTAAAGATGGTCACCCATCCACGGACCAACCGCGATAAGCGTAGCTTAACCTGATCTATCGACCCGTGCGGCTGTTATTACTTAGCCACGAGCTCCTCCTTGTTTGAAAACTGCAATTTTTAAATTTTCCATTAACTACTAATCTTCGTGTTTTAAAATGATTCGATGGACTAGTACTGTCCTCGTTTTAATTTAATGTCGTACGTCCAGATCCACATTGTATAGGTAGATACTATCACTACATTATAGTAGGCACAGACATCGCTGTGTATTGTATAATAATTATTTTTATGTATTTTAAAATTCAGTCAAATTACTCGTAAAACGTAGCGAGCATATGAAACATCTTTCAATAAAATACAATGTAAACACACATCATTTAATATGAATAAGGAGCTCAAGTGCCCCAAGCATACCAACACTAAAAGGCAATATCTATATATAATAACATAAATCTCTCATCCAAAATAATTTCAATCGCATTGTTATCGAACATTTGGATATCCGAGTCATTTGCTCGTTTCAAGATGTTTATTTTAGTAACGTTGTAGCTTGGCCGAAGTGGTGCAGTTCCTACGTAAATGCTCCAAATCCTAATTTAATGAAAGCAAACGATCCGGAATACTCTCGACTCCCGAAGTCCCGGCTGTCGGATTGTTGTCGAGTGTGCTTTCAACGAAACTGCTAGAAATTCTCATTCTAAAATGCATTTGAACACTTATCTTCATTAAATATGGAACTTAAGTGTATTCTGTAAATGTATTCTTTGTTCATCATAACTTATCTGGCTACTTATGCACCAGTGTCAAGTTTTTATAGGATAAATATTAGTGGCTACCTAAAAGCTTGCTAATAAGCAACTATTTGGCGCCATTTAAATACACATTTAATTTTATGCATACCTACCCACTACGACATAGTGTAACATAGTTTTATTTTATTATGTTACAATGACTTGCAAGAAAAAATTGTGTGTATTATCCAGTGCTTTGAACCAGATCTGTTCAGATCTTGCCAGATCTTATCCAGCCCTTAGATTTGATTATTTCATGAAGTGTTTGGTCATTTCATTAAATGGTAGTGTTTCATGAAATAGAACACGATCGCTGGTCACATCATGATGTGGTCTGGCCAGATCATTGAATACTCAACGTTCGACGATATTAACTGATCATTTTATGAAGAAATGATCAATTCTAAGATCTGGACACAACATGCAACGCGCAGAGAGCTCTGCTCTGATGTGCGGTGCTGTAATATTGGATAGGACAAGTTTTAATTGAGCCAAATTCACAAAGTACAGTCACAAAGCGTCCATAAATGGCTCAAGATTCTGACATTTACAATAAACTTGCAATAGTCTACTTACCTATAACAAATTTTACTATGTGGGAGATGAAAGGAAAGGTCAGAAATGGGCTCAGAATTTAGTTTTAAGCCCATTACAACAAATTGAGAATATGTAGTGTTAACACATGGTATACAGGGTTAAATTTTTTTCAAGCCAGTTTGTGTAGATTCTGAACTATACCCTAGGACTTTGAGAAAAACGCTGAAAAGAACCATAACTAACAAATTAATAACCTGTAGTTTAGAAATTAAACATACCTACTGGCAAAAAAAACCTGTATATATAAAATAATTATGTCTTTTGTAATGGCAAATTCAAACCGGTTTATAATATCGCTTGATTAACGGCTGATTAGATAAAAAGATGAAATACACTTAGCAGCTTGAATAATCTGCGGTCGTGAAGCGGACTTATTAATTAATCCGGTATACCTAAATATAAAATTATAGGTACATACTTAGTATTTATTAGCAGCAACATTTGTAGACTACCATTATTATGTTAGACACACCACACCTACCTATGTTACCTACACACACACGCTTTATAAATAGATATTAAAATATTCGTTGTTATTAGGTTTTTCCATGTGGAATTTCTCAGTAGCTGCTCGGAGTCTGGATGTGTGCCTGGTTGATGGCAATAGGCTCGCCTCCTATTACATGGGACTTAATTAATATAAATATGGGTTTTCTTTAAATAGGTGCACCTCTGCCTAACACTTCGGGGAATACAGGATTGATGTTTTGTTAAAATATGAATTTCCTTCATTTCGGTGCTCAAAAACTTTACTTTGCCAAAAAAACGGTACAGAATAAAAATGAGTAGATTCCTGGAAATCTTAGTTTGATCTTAGACAAAATTTATTTACCTAATGATTTTAAAGGTAAATCTACTGATATATTACGAGTACCTACACCTATCAGCCATAATGGAACAAAGTCTAGTTAAATTCGTTAGCTTTAACTGTAAATCTATTCATAGATCTATTGATGGTGTAAGATCACTTTGCCAATCTGATGATATCATTGCACTTCAGAAGACGTGGCTCCTGCCGCACGACTTAGCCTACCTAGGAACTATGCATAAAGAGTTCGCATTTGCAGGCAAGTCAGCCGTGGATACGTCAACCGAGATACTACGCGTATTTAATATTTATATCAATAAGTTGATCGAGGAACTCAGCAGCACTGGCATCGGATGCACGATAGATGGTGTGTCTTGTAACAACATCAGTTATGCTGACGATATGGTGCTGCTGAGTCCGTCGATCAGTGCCCTCAGGAAGCTATTAAATATATGTGAGTGCTATGCTGGCGCCCATGGACTAAAGTATAGTGCCGAGAAAAGCGAGCTTTTAGTTTGTATGGCACAAAATAAGACGTATGAAGTGGTACCACCAGTCTCGCTATGTGGTGCAACTCTAAACAGAGTACCTAAAGCAGTTTAAATACCTTAGTCACTGGGTTACAGAGGATGGCACGGATAACTGTGATATGGAGAGAGAGCGCAGGGCGTTGGCCGTACGATGCAACATGCTGGCCCGCAGATTTGCAAAGTGCGACAATAGTGTCAAGATAACACTGTTTGGGGCATATTGCCAGGTTTTTTACACCTGCAGTCTGTGAACCAGATACACGCAAAAAAGGTATAATGCCCTGCGTGTGCAATACAATAATGCTTTTAGGATACTACTGTCGCTGCCACGTTTCTGTAGCGCGTCAGGGATGTTCGCAGCAGCGCGTACAGATGACTTTTTTGCGATCATGCGTAAAAGATCCGCGTCGCTGCTGCGCCGGATGTGAGACAGCGACAGCAGTCTCCTGCGCATTGTTGCTAGCGAGACTGAAGGCCACCTGATGAGGCACTTGTGCGCAGTGCATGTATTGTTGCCAGGTGTCGCCAAAAGATGACATAATATGTATATCCCTTAAGTTGTTTTGTATTATTGTTTCTATTTTGTTTATGTTCGTGTCTTTAAATATATTGTACTAACATAGTTTAAGTAATACTAACCAATTATGGGTAATGTGCCTGAATTAAATATGAATGAATAAAAATAAATAAATTTCCTTTTACGAGATTAATAACTTCGCCGTAAAGAAAGCCTTATGAAATGCCACTCAATAACACATATTTTGTAAAATTAAATATCGTATTTCGGTAGCTTCTTGTAGATAAATTAAACTTTATTTGGCTTTGAAATGTCGTTTCAAGTTTCGAGTCTTGTTTTTGTTTCTGTGAGAGATGAGAATAGCTAAAATAACGCTTGAAATGTTACCTAACGCGTGACAAAAAACGTCAATTATTCAACAAAATATGGAGCTATTAAGAACACCCGACGTCCTTTACGTATTCTTAGAAAGTTACATAATGTAAGCATACCTACATTACGAATTTACAAGAGATTATAGGATAGATTTAAGTAGATTATCACAGAAAAAAAGGTTACAGACACGAGCTATGACTAAAGTTTTATTTTTGGTCTATTCTCAAATCAAATCAATCAAACTATCTAAAGGCTCCTTCAAACAGGCGCGACACGCGACGCGAATCGCACGCGACACAAAGGCACCGCTCATCGCGCGCCACGTCAGGCCTTTGTGTCGCGTGCGATTCGCGTCGCGTGTTGTGCCTGTTTGCAGGATTCTTTACTTAAGCGTGCAATGTTGAGTGAGATGATTAAAATAAATATCATTTCCAGCGTACTCTGCGTTTACTCAGCACTTTACACGAACAGTATCCTTTCTTCCTTACTTTTAAGAGTCTTCAGTTGTAAATGACGTTAGACAAATTCTGATACATCGTTAGGCTGAGTTAAATCAGTTCATATTGTTAATAGTTCTAACAAATTCTGACCGAGATGTAGGTACAGTCAAGGAAATTAATTGTTTATTAATTTGATATAAGTACTACTTACGTCAATTTTGCCGGGTTATAACCATGTCACATCGCGAAGCTAAAATGAAGCACGAGGATCATCTTCATTAATGGAGTTCACTTATCCGTTTTATTTATAGCAGAAAAGAAGCCGACTCCGACATAGTTAAGAAAAGGCTAGGCAGATGATGATAACCATTTCATGCAACTGTTAAAGAATGAATGTTGTGGTTTGAATATACGGACAATTTAGTTGGTTGGTTGGCGGGCACCAGGAGCCCTTCGTGTCCAATTTAATAACGCTCTCCGAAAACTGATGGGGTCACCATGGCGTAACAGTGCGTCAGGGATATTTGCGGCGGCGCGTGTAGATTGCTTTTACACAATAATGCGCAAGCGCGCAGCATCGATGGTAGCTCGAGTCATGGCCAGCCCCAACAGGCTTCTGAAAATGATTGCTGACAGCGTGCTCTGTCCGTACATAATGCACTGCTGTCAGCTACATGTGTCACCGTATCGTGTTGTTTACTAACACTTAGTTTTAATGACAATATTGCTAACCCCATAAGTCTTCGCTCGAAATAAAGATTTTTTGAATTTGGTAATTAATTTGCTAAACAATTTATTTCCCTGACTTTACAATCAGGGAATGATAAAGTTGTCTTCCACGAATATTCCAGTCTACAGAGTTCAGCTTCTAATGAACTTTCTTGCTTCGTACCAGTTATTGTGTATTAGATAACTACTGTAAAGAAAAAACATAAAGTTCGGGCCAGCCGAAGGATGTTTGTTTCTTGATCGCACGTGAGAACTTTACTTCATACAACGACGAGATAATGATACAAAAAAACGCGTTACGAGCATTTACGACGTACGGTATTTCTTACAAACTTTCAAGTCCTTGTTTTTCGAAATGAATGAACCGATTTTAATGAAACTTCATACGCATAAGCTGGATACATAGGTCTAAAAGTTAGTCAAGAACATTTTCGAAATGTCTTATTTAAAAAAAGATAATTGGAAATTTCTGTTTCTATGGAAGATTTAAAATCGGTCTAATTTTTCGAAAATATTTTTAACTAACTTTTTAAACCTATGTATCCTGCACGCGTATGAAGTTTAATTAAATTCGGTTCACTCATTTCGAAAAACAAGGACTTGAAAGTTTTCATCAAATGCCGTACGTCGTAAACGCTCTTAAGGTTACCGAGAAAAGGTAAGCCCTCGAAAACATCAAGAGCAGAGAATCCTCACCACATACCGATTTAGAAAAACTGATAAAAACGGACGATAAGTGAAAGCGCAAAAACAACGTGATAAAAAAACGTTAACCGAAAAAATACGTAGCATGAGTGCTAAGTGCTGTATATGTTACATCGCAGACAAGCTAAAATGAGGCACGAGCATCGTCTTCATTAGTGGATTTCACTAATCCATTTTATTTATAGCAGAAAAGTTCAGTTTCCATAGCACATCGGCAAAGGTATAAATGCCACAAGCTACCCAATTAAACTAACCAATCACCATTTACTTTAACAGAGTTGTATCTATTTCTACGGCTCAATTAACGTGGGCTGCCGGCCGTGTGTGTAGAAAAAAGCAATTAAGTAGAAAAATCTCTAGAGGAAAACATAGGTAAATAAACACGAAAAATATTACGAAAATATGTTACAGGAAAGTAGTAGAATGGAGAACTAACGACGATTTAGCGATATCAAGAAAGATCGACGGTTTGTAACAAAAATTGCGCAATTCTCGGTTTATGTACTTTTACCAAGATGTCATAGTTGGACGGGCTCGAGGCTAAGTAATGACAGCCGCACGGGTCGTTAGATCAGGTTAAGCTACGCTTATCGCGGTTGGTCCGTGGATGGGTGACCATCTTTACATACCGAGACCCCTGCGTGCCTCGGAAAGCACGTTAATCCGTTGGTCCCGGCTGTCATTCGTAGTTCTTTAACAGTTGTTACGGGTCGTCAGAAGCCCGAAAGTCTAACAACCAGTGATACCTACCTAACGTATTACTCAGTAACTGGGTTGTGGAGGTCAGATAGCAGTCGCTCCATGTAAAATACTGGTATTCAGCTGCATCCGGTTAGACTGGAAGCTGACCCCAACATAGATGGGAAAAAGCCAGGCAGATGATGACCAAGATGTCAAAGTTACGACCATTTTGTTATCTGTAAAAGTGCATCTTAAGGGCGTTTGCCACAAGCCACCACATGACACGACATTTTGCGGCGACGTCTCCGGGCACCATATATTTTTAAGAACCGTTTACTCACGCAACGATACCGCACAGCACGACACACGTTTTTGAAACGACAGTTCACTATGTGGTTAGATGCCGCTAGGTTGTGGCGGTTTTTTTTCGGTGACGCCATAGCCACTGTCCGAACCCTGTATAAACTTGCTCACGAGTCACGACGCGACGGACCGCACGACTTGGCACGACAGTTTAGTTTAGTTTGTTTTGATTGTAGGATTACTATGTACGTGACTGCTGTGTTATTGGTGAAATCGTCGCTCGTGGGAAAACGTACAAACGACAGGTAGTGTGTCGTGCGTCGTGTGTTGCTTAAATCGTCTCGTGCAGTGGCTCGTGGGTAAACGCCCTTAAATTGTCTTCATGCAACACTGTCGATCTTACAGGCTGGCTAACAATAGGGAATAAAACTTTGATTTATAGTCAGTAATGTCAGTACAGGTCAGTGGCTAATGTGACATAACACATTGTTCACCTTTGACGGTTGTAGTATCAATTACGTTTCTTGTTTCATAAAAACTTGTTTTATAGTTATATCAAAACTACTAAATGTTTTAAAACTTCTGCTGAAAGTATTAGGCCTCGTTTACGGAGATGCTATCATCTATGTTCGTAACTCTTCAGAATGTAGGGAGCAGCTGATTTTTTTTTCACGATTTAGGGTTTGGTCCCATAGTAAAAGTTGTTCATAATGATGAGTACAATGACCCCTTAAGAGGTTAACATTGATTAAAATTACACCTTGTATATTTATAAATGATTTTCTTCGAAAAAGAATTTTCTTTTGCACACAATGCGACCTGTTATGTGGGGCCTATAGGCCTATAACACGAGACGTGGAACTAAACTAGATGGTAGGTTGATATTAGTCGCTTTGTGCCCTCTATCGTAAGTTTATTTAAATATCTTTGACTTTCGTAAACTGAATTATACATAAAATAAATTAACCACGATTATTTCTCAGTAAGTACCAACTTTAATATGAGAATAAGCTCGACTTTGACTAACATCTAGAGAGGCTCTCGTTGGGTAGTTGGATCAAAGGCATGGCTTGTTACCGAGAACGGTTACCGGACAAGACGCGTATCTGATCTACATAATGCAGATTATGTATTGTTAGTAGGGCAAGTCAGGCCCCAAAAGAGACCCTTTGTACTTACCCTGTTTCCGATACCAGTCATTGGGCTACAATCTCGTATGTTATTTTTAATTCCAATGTCAAATAATGTCTAGCGACTGTTTATAAAACTAGACTGTTTAGAAATATGCATTTATGCAATTTATCAGTACTTTTCCCGAATTCCACGGATTTTTCTCGATTTTTCGAGTTATTGTACATATTCTGGGCCCATTTTGAAACATCTCCTTTATATGGGACCAATCTTCAAGCAGATCCTATCAAATAAAAAAAATATCAAATCGGTTTATAAATGACGGAGTTCTGAGGTAGCAAAAATTAAAAAAAAAGCCCGTACAACCGAATTGAGAACCTCCTCCTTTTTTGAAGTCGGTAAAAAGAGTCAATGATAATATAAACGTAACATAAGAAAGAAAGAAAGAATAACGTTTATTTGGACACAGTTCGTGAAACACAAAATACAAAATTAAATAACAAAATAAAAAAGTGAAAATAATGTTTTAACAACAATAGTGTGTGCCTCACGGCTGCGCCAAAAACAAAATAATGTTTTAACAACAATAGTGTGTGCCTCACGGCTGCGCCAAAAACAAAATAATGTTTTAACAACAATAGTGTGTGCCTCACGGCTGCGCCAAAAACAAAATAATGTTTTAACAACAATAGTGTGTGCCTCACGGCTGCGCCAAAAACAAAATAATGTTTTAACAACAATAGTGTGTGCCTCACGGCTGCGCCAAAAACAAAATAATGTTTTAACAACAATAGTGTGTGCCTCACGGCTGCGCCAAAAACAAAATAATGTTTTAACAACAATAGTGTGTGCCTCACGGCTGCGCCAAAAACAAAATAATGTTTTAACAACAATAGTGTGTGCCTCACGGCTGCGCCAAAAACAAAATAATGTTTTAACAACAATAGTGTGTGCCTCACGGCTGCGCCAAAAACAAAATAATGTTTTAACAACAATAGTGTGTGCCTCACGGCTGCGCCAAAAACAAAATAATGTTTTAACAACAATAGTGTGTGCCTCACGGCTGCGCCAAAAACAAAATAATGTTTTAACAACAATAGTGTGTGCCTCACGGCTGCGCCAAAAACAAAATAATGTTTTAATAACAATAGTGTGTGCCTCACGGCTGCGCCAAAAACAAAATAATGTTTTAACAACAATAGTGTGTGCCTCACGGCTGCGCCAAAAACAAAATAATGTTTTAACAACAATAGTGTGTGCCTCACGGCTGCGCCAAAAACAAAATAATGTTTTAACAACAATAGTGTGTGCCTCACGGCTGCGCCAAAAACAAAATAATGTTTTAACAACAATAGTGTGTGCCTCACGGCTGCGCCAAAAACACCAACAAACAAATATCAACTTTGCGTGCCTTAAAATACATCACGCCCTGTTTCCCCGAAGGGTTAAGCAGACGTGTACCTATTATATTATTACACCCACATTTCGCCAGTTATGTTTAAGTCCCATGTAATAGGGGCGAGCCTATTACCATCTACCGGGCACAAACAATGATACGATAGTTAATGGAAAATATCTTTATTAATGTAGGTTATGCAAAATAGGTAGTTAATTTCTAATGATAACGTTTAACATCAATAAAGGCGAATCCGGAAATGAAACTCTAAAAATACTCTGAAAATACTAACTTCCCAAGCCTGCTTAGAATGAACTCTTGTTCTAAACACCTTCAATTAATCCAAGTCAATTATTCCAAGATCTATTGTGTTGATGTTCGCAATACATACAAGACAATAAGTTATTAAAACCTTTTGATCACAGAGGAAAGTATACAGGGTGGATTTTTGAGACGGGGCATTAAGGGCAGGCATCGATTGGCTTCATAAAAATAAAACGTAAGAAATAACGTATTTCTAGCCGACTGTACCATTTTTCAAAATCAGACAATTCAGTTAGCAATTACTCAAAAAGTTAAGGACAATCTCCTAAGGGCCGGCGCACATTTGGCGAGGCGCAGCGGTTATCACTGCCAAACAAATATCAACTTTGTGTGCCTTAAAATTCAGTCGCGAATAAATAACATGAGACGCGTGCCTCTTTCCACATAGATGCGCTCTCGAGCTAATGAAAGTTTATTTATTCTCAACTTTTAACTTCTACATGGTCGATATTTGATTGGCAGTGATAACCGCTGCGCCTCGCCAAATGTGCGCCGGCTCTACGAACGTTTTTTTGTAGCTACAACGGTTAAGGAACCTGCCTTGGCTAGGCTACCCTGTCTCAAAAATTCACCCCGTAATTCCAAAGTACCTACGCAGAGGTCAAACACCTCTACGTTCAATCACTTCTCAACACCACAATAGCCGTAGATTATAGAGGACGTTGAAATTTAAAACGGATATTACAGCGATAAATAAAATTAGGCTGGTACTGCTGGCACTATAAAGGAATCCCTGGGAATGCAAAGAGACTTTTGACTATGGAATTCAAAGGAAACAAATAATTTTGTATTTATTAGAGAGCTATGATTAGGTACGTATTGTCGACCTCGTAATAAAATTGTTTTATCAATCACCCTAATGGCTCCTGCAAACAGGCGCGACCCGCGACGCGATACAAAGGCATCGCGTGTCGCGCGACGAGCGGTGCCTTTATGTCGTGTCGCGTGACGCATCTGTTTGTAGAAGCCTTAACACTGTTCGTCCACCGCACAACGTCAACGAGAAACGAGATTATTCGAACCATTTATTTATTTATTTATTTAAACTTTTCACACTTAAAAAAGTACAAAGGCGGACTTAATGCCTTAGGCATTCTCTACCAGTCAACCAAGGGTGGTGAAGAGATTAGATGGCAGGTGCTCTGTTAGAAATGAAACAATTTGTACATAAATAAGTCATAAACTTATAATACACATACATACATATTTACTATAATATATACCTATATTATATATATATATTATATACAAATTCAAGAGAGAGAGGTTTTGAGATGACTCTACGCTATTTATTTTGAAAATAACTCCGCAATCTCCGCTTAAACCATTAACCATTCGCACCAAACGTGACGTCCCGATGGTGGTGTGCGGTGACCATCTTGGCGAGTCTAAACAAACTTTCGCAATCGCTATTTGATTCCTAAAAAATGTTATTGCGCAGCCTTCCGCGCAAAGTTTGGACTAACTAAGATACATCGGCCTTATTGTAAATGTGCGTATAGCTTCTTCGGCGCCGTCATCGCGTTTTCATTGATGACCCATTGACGTGGACAAACGACCCACGGTCGAATAGCATTCGCACGTCTTGAACTACAAGGTATATTTGTCAGTGTGACAGTTACATAGTTTTAACTTCCTATTACGAGGTTGACCATACTTGTAAGATGTAAATGCTGTGTCATATGGGGTTCCCAACATAGTTGGCTATCGGCCTATGGACTCCCACACAAAACTGCGAATTCGCATCGCACGCAAAACTGTGCCTTTTGCCAAACATAACACACATGCGAGCTAGCAGATTTTTGCAATGTGATGCGATTTCGCAGTTTTGAGCCATAATTCGCATGTCTGTGCAGTCGTCACAGGCAGTCACGTGTTTGTTTCGGGATTCCTCAATTAAGTCTCAGCATCCCAAAAATCTCAGGAAAAAACTTGAGGAAAACCGTACTTAGATATTAGGTACTAAACATGAATGTGCCTTGCGAAAGTAATAGGTAATAAGTAAGAGCTTTATAAGGTGCCTACGAGTTAATTTATTAAATTTGATTCCAAATGTCTGACAACTAATCTATGGACCTATTATGTCGCTAGATAGCGTAAAATCTGGTCATTCAGTGTGTCAAAAACTTTTCAACTGGAAGCCAACCCCAACTTAGTTTGAAAAAAAACTAATCTGATAAATCGTCCTGGACAGTTCGAATTTTGAAACTATGAAAATCGGTGCCAGAATCCGTAAAGTGTCTGGCAATCCGCATCTAACCGGACATCCATAACTCTTACAGTAATATGGTTACTAATCGAATTGTACTCGCGCCGTGTAAAACCCACATTTGTTCAGACTTGAAGCCGATTCTAACGTAGTGGAAAAAAGTTACGCATCAGATGATGATCATTCGATGTATAACTTGTAACAGTTCATGCACATCACTATAGGGCATTCGGATCGTATGAATTATTATGCATTATATGTATATGGTATGCACATGAATTATAATTGCCGGAATCAGAGTGTTGTCATTGACATTTCCAACGGCTGGTAACATCAGGTTACACTCGCGGTCAAATAATACGGGTCAATGACGAAAATCCCTGTAACTTGCAAATTAATAATACCTAGTACATGCATGAAACTAACTATAAATTACAGAGATTTTTAATATCGAATGAAATAAAACCTTATCCTTACCTTAAAATTATCTATAACTAAATTAAAAAGTTAAAATTTTAAAAACCTCGAATTTGGAAATAAATTCAATTCGCGGTTGTTTTACTTTTGCTTGTTTACTCACTTTTGTTGTCAATCTGTCAAATCAAAATGATAAAAAATGGTCATTGTCGTTTTTCACCATCATTATTGAATTACTATCATGTACACGTATGGTCACTATGTTAGAAGAAGGCAGAAGTCAGCAAAGTACAGCAAAAACAACAGGCATGTCACTCTCTACAGTGCAGCGAGTGCAACGTTTCAGAGAAACTGGGCAGAACATAAGAAGACCAGGAACCGGCAGACTGAGATGTACTACGTCTCGAGAGAATCGATTTATTATTACCACTATGCTCCGAAATCGGCACCTCTCGGCAGTTGAAGTAACAAATCAACTTCGGGAGACCCGTAGAGACGACGTAAGCGAGCGGACTGTTAGGCGGCGGCTCCTTGAAGCTAATTTGACCCCACGGGTCTACACCCGCAAATGATCCAAGACTTGAAAGGGCACATCGGGTAGCAAGATTACTTTACGCCCGCGAACACGCACAATGAGGAGACGAAGAAAGGGCAAGAGTAATGTTTTCTGATGAATCCAGATGTGCATGATGAGCGGCGAAGAGTCTACCGACGGCAAGGGGAACGTTTTATTCCAGCTTGTTTTGAAGAAAAAGTGCCGTTCGGCGGTGGATCTGTTATGGTTTGGGCTGGAATCTCTTCAGAGAGTCGCACGGAGTTAGTATTGATAGAAAATGTTACGCTAACCTAGTGCAATAATGTGGAAGAACTTTTTATTTCAAACAAGTCCATTTGGTTAGTACAACACCCAACTTAGAAACTAGTGTTAGTACTTACATCTACCAGAAAAAACAAAACAATTATTAATTATACGCCACAGTGGCATGTAGGCGTATCCAATGCCTCAGTATGGGACTGTTGTTGTTGTTGCTGTTGAATGAGCATGTCGACCCATATTTAATTAATATGGGTGTAAAAAAATATTCAATGGCATTAAGTCTTCAGTATGACGAACATCGAAAAATTGTACACTTAAGTCATAGTCAGCTTTTTCGTGCCGACGTCGACTTTGTCACAGAGAATTTTTGGAACTAAAGTATCGAAATCAGGGTTAATGTTTGTAACTTGGTGACACGAACATTATTTTTCATGTAATGCGTCGAGTTATGTGAAAGATAATTTTCTACAAACACGTAACGACAAAGTTACGTCGATTCAAATGTTAGTGCTAGTGCCAGGCGTATTGAAAAGTTACTTTCCGCGATACATCTAATTATGCAAAACATAGATATCGTCTAAAAAAATTGTAACATTCATGCATGACAATTCCAGGCCACATACAGCTCAAATGGTAAATGAGTATTTTCAGGACGTTGGCATCTATCGCATGGACTGGCCCGCGAGAAGCCCGGACATGAATCCAATTAAACACGCTCGGGACGAGCTTGGGAGGTGTGCAAGAAGTCGAAAACCCGCCCCAGCTTCATTTTGAGACCTGAATGAAACATGCGTTATTGGAAAAAACCTATATTCCCGCAACATCGCTTAAGAAACATAGTAAACAGCATACCCGATCGCCTGGCAGCTGTGAGAAGAGCCCGTGGAGGCAATACAAAGTATTAAATTTGTTTTAAAGTTTGTTTTTGTGTTGTATATGAGGTACCAACCGTAATTTTTTTCAACGTCAAAATTATTGATATTTTGTTTTTTTATGTAATTTTGACAATTAAACTAATAATCTTTCCAACATTTCATGTTGTTTTATTAACTGGTAAATTATATACAACATACAGTTTCATTCATTCCGCTAGCTCTATTATTTTAAGAGTAATTTTAGTTTTTCGTACTGGCCCATATTCTTTGTCCGCGAGTTTAGTTTCGTATTCATTATTATTATAACGTGGACATGAATATTGTTCCAACGTTATCTTAATTTAGACCATAGGTATAGGTACTGATAAAGTGCCAAAAAGAGAAATTAGCAATTTTCTTACCTATTATTCAATGGCCATAGGTTAGGATACATCCTAACCTACGCTCTGACGCGGTCTTTGACCGAGGCTCAGAAGTCCAAACTCAAGGTTTTTCAAAGAGCGATGGAGCGTAGCATCTTAAAAATCAAACTCACCGACCAAATTCGCAACACCATAATACGCTCCAAGACAGGTATCGCCGATGTTGGTGCTAAGTCTGCGAGCTTGAAATGGGGCTGGGCGTGTTATACTTATAGGATGCATCCAGACAGATGGGCCAGGATCGTCACACATTGGGTGCCTGAAGACGGGCGTTGTCACCGAGGTAGGCCTAAATAAACGCTGGCGTGATGATTTGGACTTGATGATTCCTTACTGATTGGACGGAAAAGGCACAGCACAAAGAAAATTGGAAAAGTATGGGGAGACCTTTGCCTAGCAGTGGGACAACATAGATTGAACGAAAAAAAAAAATTCAATGGCATTAAGTCTTCAGTATGACGAACATCGAAAAATTGTACACCTAAGTCATAGTCAGCTTTTTCGTGCCGACGTCGACTTCGTCACAGAGAATTTTTGGAACTAAAGTATCGAAATCAGGGTTAATGTTTGTAACTTGGTGACACGAACATTATTTTTCATGTAATGCGTCGGGTTATGTGAAAGATAACTTTCTACAAACACGTAACGACAAAGTTACGTCGATTCAAATGTTAGTGCTAGTGCCAGGCGTATTGAAAAGTTACTTTCCGCGATACATCTAATTATGCAAAACACTGATATCATCTAATCTTTAAACTAAAAAATTGTAACAAATAATTACGAGTTTCCGTGTTTATGTAGAAATAGCTGGTATCTGCCGTCATCCAAATTAATTATGCACATATTTGTCACGTTTTGAAATCACCGTTCAAGATCTCAAGATATTTATTAGAATCCGTATTCTGATTAATTTTAGAAATCAGACTGTGATTATTGACCTCTAAAAGTATCAAGGATCAAGGTGCCCTTAAATAATATAGAAGTCGATGTTACGTTACTGCTAGGGGACAGATTGTAGTTAACAGATCATGTCATAATAAACAGTGATTTATGATATTTTAATACGCCAACAATTTTTCTATTCACTCCTTTGATTCCCTCTGTCAACTACTAGCTTCCGCCATGCAACAAACTGTCAAGAAAATTAAAGAAGTTTGATCGGTTACTATACAAAAATATAAAGTCAGAGCAGAATGTATCAAAAAAGGGGAGCTATCAAAATTAAGGGTACAAAAGAAAAAAGTTAATGACCATCGGTCACTGTTGGGAGAGGACGGTCGTTTCTGTAAATTCATAATATTTACGTGATTTTAACATTTAACATTCCAGCAGTTTTTCTCCGCAGTCTCAGACATTATTATCATTATTTTATCTTTTATATTATTTTAGGGACATGACAAATTATTCACATCGCGACATCAATTTGTCTTTTACTAGGTCAGACCTTCCGGAAATTAAAAAAAAAACCGGCCAAGTGCGTGTCGGATAACGCACAATGAAGAGTTCCGTAGTTGGGATGAAGAAATAAGAGAAATAATAATTATCCCAATAGCAAACTAGTTGAAAAACATGTTCTCCCATACATTCCAACAGCTAATGTAAGGTTGTACGCACAATATTGAGACATTTACCATGTTATTTTAAGACCCAAGACTTCTAGGTTTTCCTGTAATCTATAAGTATAGAACTATTTTCTGTATTTTTGTCAGAATTTCCGGCTCAGTAGTTTCGGAGATAAGGAGGGGTAAGGGGATGATAAATTTTCGTCTATTTTCTTATTTGAGACCTTCTTTCATTTGATATGTCACACGGTATAGTTTGAAAAACTTTTCTTTTTGTTATTTTGTCCCCAAAAGTGAACCCATATTCAAAATTCATTTATTTACGTTACACGTCCGTGTTTGGGTCACAGAAATTAATATATGTAACAGACAACTTAATCGGTCCATTAGCTTCAGAGCAAATTGTCTATACAGACGGACAGACAGTCAGACAGACAGACACACGAATGATCCTATAAGGATTCCGTTTCCTTCCTTTTGAGGTACGGAACCCCATAAACATCTTAGAATGACAAATATATAATATTCTCCAGCTCCTCCAGCATAGTGCAAATACGACGTGGTAATCTTTATGACAAAAATAATGTAGAGAAAGTAACTTTATGATACCGATAATGCGATATACGTTATCAATGTTATCATAAATTATTTTCATCTAAATTAATAGTTATTTTGCAAAACTTAGTTTATTGTAACAATCTAGAGTCCACTGCAGCCTAATTTCGTAACACAGTCACAATCGCAATACCATTCATTACAACAACTCAATATTATTCATTGCATTATTTGCGTTGTCGAGAAGAAGAACACAATAACTTCACAAAGTCTTGAATGAAAGCGTAGATTATGATGTATGAATGAGTTACGCTTATGGTTGAATGAGTGAGTTACGCAAGATGTGTGAGTTCAAATTCTAGAAATCTAGACCACTTCTAAGCTTGAATGAATAAAATTATTATTTAAAAACAGAGTTTTATGATTTTTTTATGATAATCATCGAAGTTTGATGTAGTTGCTTTCTAACTTTAAATAACCATTCAAATGTCTTTATGCATTATGGAAATGTACGATTATAGATATTTATCTGAACTCCACCTTGTCGCAATAATTTGTAGTAAGTAATTCACTAGAAAGAAGTTATTATTATACCACTAATTCACTTTGTTTGTCAAGCGAGTCGCAGATTGCAGTACAATGGATATAGGTACATTAACAGCTGTTACTGATATGCATCATTGCTCAGAATCAGTACCAGAGTTTAATTAGAATTTAGAATTTATTTATAGTTCGATTCATAAGACACCTGTCCGAAAAGATGGCGCCTTTGTAACTTAAAAAAAAATACAATTTCACTATCAACTTCCTAGTGGTTATTTTATTGATGTTCAACCGAAACTTATTATTTTTCACATAATTATTTATAATATACCTTACTACATAATAATTATAATATGTACAAGGAAGAGAACGACTCATAGGGCATCAAAAAATTCGTACGCATCGCTGTCAACAGGAAAAGTGCCCAAAAGTTTGGCACCATTACTATACAACGGCAACGTTCCCTACCTTACCTACAATACTCTACCGCATAATATACAGTGTGAGTCTTTATAATGTGCACATATCGAAATGAGGGAATCTATGCTTAATTTTATCGACGGAAAAAATGTTAAAAAAAATCTAAATATTTATTTATATTTTTTATGGATTTTTAAAAAAATTGTTTGCTTTTGTGACCCCAGTGTATACAAAACTGTGTAACTTTTAAACTAAACGATTTATCACGATGAAACAAACTCTATAATGTTTGGAAGTAATTAGGTGTCGTCATAAAATAAAAATTATGGAAAAAAAATAGCCACATTTAAAAATAAACATTTTTGTTTGGCAAAAATCTGATTTTTTTTCATTAATTTTTACAAAAATTGTAAAATTTCTCAATAACATGCCCCCATCACCTTCTTTTTTTATAACTTTAAGTTATTCTTCATTGTATTACGAACCTAACGGTAAAAATTGCATGTTTTTAACTCAACCCCAACATTTTTTATCAAATGTCAAAGAAAGGCCCAACGCATAGCTACGCACATTGTTTAGCAGGTAGATAAACTTTTTTTTGTTAACTTTGTTGTGAATGCGCGCGGGTCGTTTCAAAGATGGCACTCCGAACGCGGAATCGTATTGTTCTCATAAGGGTGGTTTGTTTGGGATGATAATTAATGCAAAAGAGTTCAATTGAAACCCATTTATTATTAAATACAAAATTTAATGCATCAGGTTCTCAAAATGTCCACCTCGTTGTTGTAAACACAAAGCCGCGTGAATTAGAATTTGGTGTGTCGCTCTCCTTATCATTTCGGGATCATTGCGAATATCATTCGCACAGTTTATTATGCGGTCACGCAAATCGGCCTCACTGTTGATGGGGGTACTGTAGACGCGTTGCTTCATGGTCCCCCATAGGAAATAATCAAGGGGCGTCAAATCGGGTGAACGCGCAGGCCACCCTACAGGTCCTTGCCGGCCGATCCATTTGTCATGATAATTTTCGTTTAAAAATCTTCTTACATTTGTAGCGTAATGGGCAGGACATCCGTCCATCTGAAGAAACATCCTTTGACGCACAGCCAGTGGGACATCTTCCAATAACTGAGGCATATCATCTCTCAATAGACTTAAAAATCTTTCACCAGTCAACGTTCTCGGCAATATGACTGGTCCAATCAACATGTTATCGATAAGACCAGCCCAAACATTTATCGAAAATCTTACTTGGAAAGTAGATGACCGTTTCAGTTTCGGGTTTTCACCTGCGCGGCACCATCTGTGTAAATTTCGACAGTTAGTAATACCGTCTCTAGTGAATGTCGCTTCGTCCATCCATAGTATTTTTCTTGGAAAGTTTGGGTTTGCTCTGGTTTTTCTTTGAATCCATGGGGACATCACACACCTTGGACGCCAGTCTACGTCTTCATGTAGATGTTGCACCCTTTGATAGTGATAAGGATGCAATCCTTCTTTCTTTAAAATACGCCACACTGATTTTTGGGATATTCCGTGACGAAGAGCCAGTCGTCTAGTACTTATGGATGGATCAGCAAACAAATCACTTAATACTGCTTGTTCAGTAGCCGCATCAATAATTACTTGAGGTGGCTCGCGACGATCTCTACTTGATCCAAGTCCAGTGATCGACAACCTTCTGTGAACTTCCTGGAAGTTTCGGGCAGATGGCACTGGTTGCCTGTTAGGATACGCAGCTATGTAAGCCGCGCGCGCAGCTCTGGCACTTCCTTGTCCCACTCCATAATAAAAATGTATGTCGGCGATGTGTGCCGGGGAAAATTCACTTAAACGCGGCATCATGTAGCAGCGAACGAAAGTTATGAAAGTCCAGCGAACGAAAGTACCGAAACACATGTAGCAGCGGCGAATAATTCGGAGCGACTGCCAGTCTGACATCTGTCATAATTCAAGTTCCTTTGGCTGGCCCTACCTCCCCGACCTGCGCACATTCAAAAGAAAGTTTATCTACCTGCTAAACAATAGCTATGCGTTGGGCCTTTCTTTGACAGTTGATAAAAAATGTTGGGGTTGAGTTAAAAACATGCAATTTTTACCGTTAGGTTCCTAATACAATGAAGAATAACTTAAAGTTATAAAAAAATAAGGTGATGGGGGCATGTTATTGAGAAATTTTACAATTTTTGTAAAAATTAATGAAAAAAAATCAGATTTTTGCCAAACAAAAATGTTTATTTTTAAATGTGGCTATTTTTTTTCCATAATTTTTATTTTATGACGACACCTAATTACTTCCAAACATTATAGAGTTTGTTTCATCGTGATAAATCGTTTAGTTTAAAAGTTACACAGTTTTGTATACACTGGGGTCACAAAAGCAAACAATTTTTTTTAAAAATCCATAAAAAATATAAATAAATATTTAGATTTTTTTTAACATTTTTTCCGTCGATAAAATTAAGCATAGATTCCCTCATTTCGATATGTGCACATTATAAAGACTCACACTGTATAGCATTTTGAGTTTTAGTACGGTTTTCAAGTGTTTAGCCGCGTCCAATTTAAAAATGTTGGTCGGGTGCATATGTCACTTTTTGTTCGGAAAATCGGAAAGCACCCTCTGTCGGCGCGATCACGCGTTCAGGTTCACCGAACAAAAAGTTCAAACGATCGTGTATTCGCGCGACGAGGACGCGGGGTTTGTCTCTGTCACTCATACCGGTGACTGTCTTTTTTTAAAGCTCCATGTATCATATTAACGCCCGGGCCCAGACTGCCAGTTTCTCCGAAAGGTTTTATATAGTACCTGAGTAATCAAACATTGTTGCAGCAATTAGAAAATTTTTACTTTTGAATTAAACTGCTCCGGCATTTATAAATTTATTTGAAAGTTGATATAACGGAACTAATTAAAAGTTGAGACAGCGAAATTAGAAACTTGTTAAAAGTTTTGCGAACTCGGTCAATATTTCACGTATGGCGGTAGTTAGTGACGAACGCTGACGAATGACAGATTGGAACTTATGACATTCAGGGGGCCAACCACCACCTCTTAAAGCAGTATTATTTTAATGTTACTTCAGTGTGAGAAAGAGATGAAACTATACAGGACGTTTAGCTCCATCTCTTTCCCACACTCAAGTAAGATTACTATAGTACTGTTTTTAGAGGTGGTGGTCTAGCTCCAGAAACGCAGCCGATGTTTTTTTTAGTTTTATAGCATGTTAGCAACATTATGCAGTTCGACTGTAACAACGCTTTTCAAAACACCTTTTGAATATAAAACGAATTTGACAGACATTTAAAAGGAAGCCTAAATGAAAAGCGAACAATTTCGTTGCCCTGCTGCCCTGTTGCTGTTGTTTGTTTCGGCTTACAATCCGCATTAATAAGCGAGACCTCTGTATTAAATTAAATAAGTAATAAGAAAGCCCGGGGTCTTTTCCTGGATTTATCTACTTACTTGTTTCTTACTGACTTCAAAATAATAGGTGCTTAAAATAAGTAAGAAAGTTTAAAAGATAAGTGACCGTTTCAATATAGTATTGAATCAACAACAGGCGCTGATTTTGTCTAAGTGGCACGTCATTTAAATTCTGTACCTGTGTTGACAATACTGATTGCAATGATTAAACTGGCAAACCATAGAAGTTTTAGAACAGAATTTAACGTGTCACAAATAACGGTAACTATCAGCAGGAGATGCTATAATATCTAATCTGTGCATCTATACAAATAAATAAAATTTAATTGTCTGTTTGTAATGTCAAATTAATAGTTTTTTACTAAATATAACCACTAAATGTATTTATAACAAAAAAAAAACTATTTTAACATTTTTGTCTGCTTGTTTCGGCAAATCTCCGAAACGACTAAACAATTTTTATGGGACTTTTACTGGCAGATAGTTGATGTTATAAGTAGTAACTTAGGCTACTTTTATGTTGGCAAAAGAATTAGGGCTCCGCGCATAAAATAAAACCCATGAAACTGTGAACAAATAGCGCAGGCGGCCGATGCAAAGCGGGCGGGTCGACGGAATGAGGGAGTTTTATTAAAATGTGGCTGTTATTTTAGTTTAATGTGTATCTTACGACTTCCACGCGAACGAAGTCGCGGGGCACATCTAGTAGGTAATATAATGAAATCAACGACGCTCCTGTAAAATGTAGTTTTCACTAACTACTATTTCAAAAGGCATGATTTCTAAGTATGTACCTATCCCTACTTTATCAGAAAACTCCTTTCATAAACTTTAGAATTATAAACTTCAAAACGAGTTTATATTGACATACTTTATAAACACAATACCGAAATTTAAAAATAGAACATATATTATTACTATAACCCTTTTTCTCTAACAAAATATTTTTTTTACCGTTACGATACAGGGCAAATCCAAGAAGTTAATATCACTAAGGAGTTTCCATCAATAATTATTTTTTTCTAATGGAACTCATATGCGGGGCGCGCCAGTTTTATAGCATTACAAAAAAGTTTTGATTCCAATTTTTATTTGTCTGTCACAGCGGCACTTTAGTGCATGTGCGGTGATGTGCTGGGTTTTAGCGGTATATACGTTTTGTTGTACTGAATTTCGTGGAATTTTGTTTTATTCTTGGTTAAAAATGTCTGATATGTGTGAATGTGAAGAAAATTTGACTCCGCCCGATATTTTAGATGGGACGACGGAAATGACTCATAATCTATATGTATAACCCGTAATGTCGAGAAAATTATACATATGATAAATACTATCACGACTTTATGGCCTGGCATATGCAAAAAAAAGCTATGATCTTTTATTTAATGGGTTCAATCGGTTCAATCCCAATGTATGAGAATAGATAAAACAGTGTATGAAACTGCACATAACTAGGTATTAAAACACTCGTGTGATACATTAAAAACCTCGCCTCTCGTGTTTTAATACCCCTCATTATTCAACAGTTTCATAGACTACTATTATGATAAAGTAGGGATACATACTTAATACCTACGTAATAGAGAAAACTTACAAGTGTTAAAGTTCGTACTTGATAGTGTTAATATGAATTATTTAGCTTCAGGGATCTCGTAGGTGCGGACTTTACTAACCCTTAAGGCTTTATAAAGCATATACTCGTACGCACGTCCATAATGTGGCTAAAAACTTATTTAAGTATTAGAAATAAGACAATGAAGATAGAGAATACTTCAGACGCACTTTAGAGATCAAAGAATCAAAGGGTTATCAGAAAGACGATTTCTAAGAACACCATCTCTTTCAATCCAAAACATGAACGCCCTTATTCATAAACGTTGTTTAAAGTTAAGTGATGTTTAAACGTTAAAATAAGGGGGGAAGTATCTACTTGATAAGCTTTTCAAAATTAATCTCCTGTTCTTGAGATTCGTCTATAGGTAAGTATCTACAATTCTACAAAAATTATAAATCAAAGTCGCTTTTCGTGTATTTCTGTGTGACCGCGTTGTTCTTCTAAACTACGCAACGGATGCTGAAGCAGTTTTCACAATGATTCAGATAATTCAATCCGGAAGGTTTATGTGTACAATATTAAATTTTCATATAATAAAGAAATGTCGATGTTTTGTCAAATTGTAAAAAGTCGTAAAATCCGCGAGAAACAGGGGCGGCTCGCTAGTTATACACAAGTGGCTGTAAGGTTTGTAACTATTTTGTTAACAGGTACGAGTTTAGTCATGTACAGAACACCCCCTCCCTCCACTCTGGGGGCCTAACTCCCAACGAGCCCCAATTAGGTACCCCACTTGCGTCCCTGCGTGGATTACGAATTTTCCGCAATGTTGGCAACCCAATCAGCGTAACATGTTGTTGCTATTGCGAACTGACTCCTCACAAAAAAAAAACACCTGAGATATAGGTACTTAGAAAAAAGCACGCACTAGATAAGTATTACAATTTCTGGTTATTATCAAAAATTATCTTTTGTTTCGGAGCCAAAACAATGAAAATATAATTTGCTCATTAAACGTCAAAAAACATAGTATCTAATGTTTTATTAGAAAGCCACAATTAGGTAGGTAGCTCTTAGATCCCCCAAAAGATGAAAATAATGTTAAAACTGGATCCTAAATGTATTAAAAATAACTCGCATAACATAAATATTTTTTTTGTAAGTATAATTTACTGTCCAGGTCGGTCCGGTTTTAACCGTTGAACAGAGTTTCTTGACATGCGTTTAATATTAAAGATCAATCTGTATGACAAAAAAAAATAGACGAAAAAAGTTTAGTAGGTATCCCAAACAACACAATAGCTAAACACAAACAGTATATTTTGTGAAAACTGTCTCGTCTGTATCCGCAGTACAAAGACAGTATACTACCTAATATTACTAGGTATAAAGTACTATTTCTAAGAAATAAATATTATGTAGCTGGCACTATGGATTCCTATGCGAGTTTTTATTACGGAGTGGCCTGGCTGCTCTAATATCATTAATAATAAACTTACGAATCAGTGACAGTTTTACATGAGTTTCATAGTAAAATAGAGAGAAATCGGGGTTTAAACGCAAGTAGTCTGAAAGGGGGCGGGGCCTCGCCAAGGTCGCCGCCATTGTAGCGAATTAATTTAATTTGCGAATGCCAGTTGAAGGGATAATAATACAGAATTTCCGATGTTTTGTCAAATCGTCAAAAAAACGTGCGAAGCAGGAGCGGGTCGCTAGTACCGATATAATTAGAGCCTTCTAAGTTTTTGCAGTGCGTATTTACCCAGACCACATCACATTTGTTGTTTTCATCATTCATTTAACTTTGATGAAGTGACCTTGCATCCTATGTTCATGGCACTTCGGGCATTTTTTGCTAATCATAATCTTTTTTGATTCACAGTTGGAAAAAGGTTAGGGAGAAGAACATGAAAGGCATGAAACAAATGTTTGTGTAGCGGATCGGATAAAAATAATATGAATATTAAAATTGAGTTGAGCGTACATCACCTTAAGCATAGGCACGTATATTTACCTAGGTTTTTTGAAATCGAACAGAAATAGATACCTAATAGATGAGAATTCTTCTTTGAATTTATAATTAAACAATGCTTTTTATAGGATTTTAATTTGCGAAGTTTCAGAATAATTTATGATCCAAACAATATAAGTAGCGTTGTTATTCATAATGAAAACTTTAAATATGTGATTTTCTGTAGGCCTACGCATGTTATTTTGAGAGCGGCTTCAGAATTTATATAATATTTAAGTAACTTTTACATAACATGAAAACACGCGTACTAACGGACTTAAATAAACAGAATTTTTCTCGTTATATTTTAACATTAGCTTTTGTCCGTGGCTTCGCCCGCGTGGTTGTCGGAAAATATCCCACGGGACATACTACCGGGATCAAAAGGAACCGAAGCGATGATCGAATACCTAATAACTGATTAAAGGGTCACTGACTCCTGTCCTAGCGCTGCGCCGCCGTCAACCATGTTTATTTGGTTACGCGTAATTTTAAATCCGTGATATCTTTTAAAGTATTTACTTAAATGATATGATGCCAATCTAAATTGAATGCCCAATTTAAATAACATATTTTATTGGATATGGATTAATACAATACCGGTCAAAATAGCTTCGGATATAACAATTAAATTTTTAACAAATTCTGAAAGATAAAAATGGTTACTGTGGGTCATCTTTAGAATATTGACATATGGCTATTGCGGATTTTTTTGGTTGATCTTTTTAAGATGTATGTACAATACTTTAGATCATTAATGTTTCTCTTACGTTTTACGCGACGCACGCCAGTAAAGCTCCCAGTCGTCATGATTTTATCCGACATCTTCTACAATAATCGTCATATTTCAGCCAATTTAACAAATTTTTAGAGCTCGCCCACATTACAAAAGGAACCCTTGTGCAAAATTTTTGTCATGTCAGTCAATCAGCACTTCGCCCGTGATTTCGTTCGCGTGGATTTCGTACTTTCCCGTACAAACACAACCCCCTCCACCCTCTTTAAATGGTAGTATTATAGGTTAAGATCTTTATCATATATTTATATATAAATATAAGTAGACATGTCGCGCCGACCCCAAATAAATTGGTCTTAGGACAGGAGATGGATAATGAAGTATTCGGGCCAAGATTTAAGTTCACAAAATAATATCCACGAAATAATATTTTTTTCATACAAACTGTATCCCCCTTTTCACCCCCAATTTCCATTCTTTGACTTATGCAATCTCTTATAAAATCTACCCCTAACGGGGTGGCCGTTAGGGGTAGATTTTTTTGAAAACCCTAATAAACGTTTTACTTTATTTCCGATCTTAAGTATAAATACCGAGTTCCAAGTTAATCGAACCGCGCGTTAAAATTTTGCCATACAAAGTTTGATACCCCCAATCCCCCTTTAGGGGGTAGTTGAAATAAACTGAAAATGTCAAACTTTATTCTTTACTTAGATAGCATTCGTGCCAAGTTTTAAGTTAAGAAATAAAAGTTTTCTAACAAACGAAATCCCCGCTTTTTACCCCCTAAAGGGATGGAATTTCCAAAAATCCTTCCTTAGTGGATGCCTACAGTGTATAAAGTATATATGTGCAAAATTTCAAGTCTCTACGTTCAGGTTTCAGTTTGGGCTGTGTGTTGATATCACCCAGTAGGATTTTCGAAGCCCTATTTGACTCTGTTGGGGGATGATTTTGGAAAAACTGTGATACACGTGTCTCATAATTTTAATTGTAGGGTATATGTAAATGTGTACTAATTTTTGAGTCAATCGACCCGGAGGATAAAAGTTACACAGAAAATTCAACCTCCCATTTCACCCTCTTAGGGATGGAATTTTGAAAAACCCTTTCCTAGTGGATACCTACTCTTTAAAAAGAACACACCTTCTAAATTTCATGTCTCTAGGACCAGCGGGGGAAATCATCAGATGAGTTCTCCCGCTCTGGGCGGAGCGGGAGGCGTGTCAGACTTTTACTGACTAAAACCCACCCGTGTTCCTTCTGTTGCCTGTGCCGGGGCCACGGTAACTCTTTCGAACATCCCGCAACCCCGGCTGAGCGGTTTAGGCTGTGATTTGATATATCAGTCAGTCAGTGAGTCAGTCAGGACTTGAATTTTATATATGTATAACATATTAATCCAAAAGTACTTTACTTACTTCAATGAAAACACTTTTTTTTTTAACTTGATGAAATTAGTACAGTTAAAAGGCTTTATAATTGTCGAAGTTAACGTCAAAAAAACTAGGTACTAGGTAAGTGACAGTCAGGCGATAGTACTAAAATAGATAATCTTCGTGGGTGTACTACAATGCGGTTATATAAGTGTACTATAGGTGCAACTCTGCCTAACCCTTCGGGGATTACAGGCGTGATGTTATGTGTAGATAAACTTTCGCAATTTTTATGAGAAATTTACTCCTGTTTATATACATACATAGGTATCCTAGCAACGAAGATCCGGGACAACTAGAGCTACACCTACCTACACCACATAAATCTTTGTTCCATGGGAATCGAATTCGTATCATAGAATACTAGTTTCTCAATTCTACGTTCGTATTGTGCGAAGTACCTACTACATCGTATGAAGCGGTATGAATAACCCTTATAATTATAACACTTTTAATTAGACTTGGCTAACTTTGTATCTTGGATAAAAAATAATGAGAGATAAATACACCAGTGAATAAAAAATCGATAAAAACAATAGTCTACCTATACATTGTTTTAAAACACGGCTATTAAAGCCGATGACTATAATCCCAACAAACGGCCATAATACAGTTTACGAGCGAAATAAATAAAATCAATTGGTGATTAAAATGGAGTCTCTATCTTGTCCCGACACTTGCTCTGTTCAATAGTCTTTGTTGACTTCAATCCAATTAATGTGATTGTTTAGCTGATTGTATACAGTGTTCATGGAGTACCTACCAGTGCTCTCATTTCTTAGTCCTTACAAAATATACTCCTACTTTTCACCTGAATAATCCTCACGACCTAGTTTCGGCCAAGGTAGCCAATTTCAACGGATATTAGCCAAGTACGCAGGAGATATGTATAATAGTGCACAAGTGTGTGCGCAAACACAGCTGCAGTCTCTGCTCCTTTACTCTCATAGTCCGATGGGACGGCAATCCGTCACGACTGGGGAGAGATCAGGCGCAGCACCAACGGCTTTACGTTCTATTCGAGGCACGGGAGTGTCACACCACCAACTTCTAAACTCCGGGCTGCTACTGACAAATTCCTAATGGAAAAACTTCGAACCCAGAACCGCGAGTGACCACGAGACAAACGGGGCTATTTGATCTGAGTAATGTACGGTCCAAATGTATTAATAGCCATAATCACCACGCTTGGTAAACATATTGGTGATTGCTCTTGCTCTTTCTCGTGCTCATAACCTTACACGTGCCATCACACAATCTGACCCATAAAAAAATATAAATTTGTTTACTTGAAACGGAAACCAATCTCGAATTCTCCGATTTGGATCGAATAACAATAAATGAATCAGCAGCGTATTTCCCGCTCAATTTATATTAGTCAAATCAGGGTAATCGGAAAATACCCGATCTTCTGCCAAATGGCAGAAGAGAACTGAGCTTACGCCTTCTGTGTAATCACGGATCCAATTCCCACATCGGATTAACTACTTGTATGCCAAATGCAGTATACGCGGTCTCTTAGCCTGTTAGAAACATAGATTTATGGGCTACTAGATGTACCCGAGGCTACGCCCAATATCCCCATGTCTAACCATAAAAGACTAAAACTACTCAAACTCAAACTCAAAGCATTTATTTCAATTAAACCAATTACAGGCACTTTTGAATTGTTAAAGAGTCAGTCAGTTAGTCAGAAAATTGAAGCTAGTCGCCCATTCCAAAACGTAGATCTCTATGGAGAAGAATGGGCAAGAAACTCCATGGACACTCTTTTAAATCAAAATTGTTACAAAATCCTGGGTACATTGTTCTTGTTGCTTCTATATGTGAGAACAATGTAAAAAATAGATAATTAAAACAATTCAAAATATAAGATTATAAATAAGCCCTGGCAGCTAAGAGATGACCAGTCTCCACTGACGGCGCCCGTTCACGAACATGACGCGTGGATCAGCACCATCCAGCTCAACCATTTTGTAGGGAACCGAATGATCCAACACACGCGCCACCATCAGCGAGACATTTAAGTGAGCATGACGTACTCTCAACTGCCATACTCTTTCAAGTCAACATACCTACATCATAACCTAAAACCGCTCCATGGTACTCACATTTACAAAATTGAAAAGATGCTTCTAATTTATACAAAACTATAGTTTGCAATAATTGTATTAAAAGATTAGTAAACACTTAATCTATAGTCTATATATAGTCAATAAATCTATAGTAATAACATAATGTCAGAAAAAAAGGGACGCATTTCTTCCAAACAAAGAAAAAAAAAATAATAATTTAACAAGCCCAAGTGGCTGTGGAGCAGGACCAGCATTTAGCCAAGCATTTTTATCTATGATAATATAATCATTCAACCTATAATATGCTTGTCTACATAGTGTGCGTTTAATGCATGTTTTAAATTGCTTCTCATTTAGTTGAAGAATATCGAGAGGCAATTTATTATAACATTTTACACAGTACCCCATAAAAGAAGTGTGTACCTTAGATAATCTGAAACGTGGTTGATCTAATTTGTTCCTATTTCTATTTGTTCCTATTACTAAAAGTTAAAAGTAGAAAAAGTAACCTCTAGGCAAACGGTATTCTATTCTATTCTAAGTAACGGTATGTTTCCCTAAAAGCATCATTGACTGCGGTATCACTTAAGATACAGATGAGATAGTGGCAAAACTGAAAAATGTACCAATCAGATCAGGGAGACAGATTCCTTTTATCATTCATTATTGGACAGCACATTCCAAAGTAAGGAGTGTTCTTTTCTTAGCCTATGTCCAAAAGACTCAGACCTCGGTAGACACACGACCACAAATAACTTGATAGCCTTTTTATAGACTTTTTAAGGGTAGTACTAGTAGTAGTAGAAAGGTGTTGTGTTTTACGACACGTGTCTGCTCCCAAACATTTTGTTAGCTTTTATCATTTGCTCTATGGATTCTAGTTTTTTGAACTACGCAGCTTAGATTGTTTACTTCGAACATAACTTTAACACCCAGATATGCCTACTTTTTAATATTTAAAACCAAATAAGATTAACATTTTTCAAAGTTTTGAGAAAAAAAATAGTTTCAGGCTTATCTAGATTTACGCCAACAATATTTTCAAATGCTAATCGTTAAGCCAAGCATTTTTGTCAGCGATGTAATCCACCAACTTATAATATACTTGGCTGCATAGTGTGAAGATTTAAATCCCATTTCAAAACTTTGGCCTTCTCAATTCCATAAAGTAAATTTTTCAGGCGATAAAATATTGTATTTTTGAACCTATTCCATACCGAGTCATAAAATACCTATTATAAGATTTTCATTACAGGTACAAGATGCTTATCTCGGTGCAGAGCAAATCACAACAATCAACCGTTTCAAATAGGTTACAGTGACGCAGCAGCGTATGAAACTCCAGCGTATTGTTAGTTCCTCTACAAACTTCAAACTCCGGAATAACGTTCATACATACCTGCAAGTTTTATTGCGTAGTTGACATACAGTTGGGGAAGGGAAAAAATATAGGTTATGGAATTATAGGATGGTTTGTAACTGTTTTTTTATATTTATATGTTATAAACATTATATTTGTGTAATCTAGTCTAGTTTAGGTTCTACAAATTAAAAACTGACCTCTGAAAATTAAACTATTCTTGAGACAAACCAAAATTCCCGTGTACCTATATTTTTATAACTTACGCTCTGACTACAAGCATCCGGAATCTCCCGGGCCCGAAAAAAAAACGGTCTCGGACAAGCCCGGATTCAATCCGTTTTTCCTTATCCAAATAAATAGTTTCATAATCAACGTTGATTAAGTACATGTAAATTCCATTTTTAATTATTCGGATCGGACCTTTCGTTTCGAAATTACGACGGGTACAAGAATGCTGAAAGTAAGAAAAATGATTAGTTACCGACACATTTTATTTTTTATTGACTGTTTGAACGCGCTAATCTCTGTCACTGCTACACTTGAGGAAGGCTATAGGGTATGAAACATTACGCTAGGACCCTTAGAAGCCGAGCAAAAAGATAAAAAGTAAGAACGAGCGCTAAACGAAAACGAAGTAACAGCGCGGGCAGGCGATGCGATGCGACGGGGTGGGTCGGGGGAACAAGAAATTTCACGCGGACTAACTTGCGGGCGGAAGCTAGTAAGTTACATAAACCACTACCTACGTTTCAGATTATCTAAGGTACACACCTCTTTTATGGGGTACTGTGTAAAATGTTATAATAAATTGCCTCTCGATATTCTTCAACTAAATGAGAAGCAATTTAAAACATGCATTAAACGCACACTATGTAGACAAGCATATTATAATAGGTTGAATGATTATATTATCATAGATAAAAATGCTTGGCTAAATGCTGGTCCTGCTCCACAGCCACTTGGGCTTGTTAAATTATTTTTTTTTTTCTTTGTTTGGAAGAAATGCGTCCCTTTTTTTCTGACATTATGTTATTACTATAGACTTATTGACTATATATAGACTATAGATTTAGTGTTTACTAATCTTTTAATACAATTATTGCAAACTATAGTTTTGTATAAATTAGAAGCATCTTTTCAATTTTGTAAATGTGAGTACCATGGAGCGGTTTTAGGTTATGATGTAGGTATGTTGACTTGAAAGAGTATGGCAGTTGAGAGTACGTCATGCTCACTTAAATGTCTCGCTGATGGTGGCGCGTGTGTTGGATCATTCGGTTCCCTACAAAATGGTTGAGCTGGATGGTGCTGATCCACGCGTCATGTTCGTGAACGGGCGCCGTCAGTGGAGACTGGTCATCTCTTAGCTGCCAGGGCTTATTTATAATCTTATATTTTAAATTGTTTTAATTATCTATTTTTTACATTGTTCTCACATATAGAAGCAACAAGAACAATAACAATGTACCTACCCAGGATTTTGTAACAATTTTGATTTAAAAGAGTGTCCATGGAGTTTCTTACCCATTCTTCTCCATAGAGATCTACGTTTTGGAATGGGCGACTAGCTTCAATTTTCTGACTAACTGACTGACTCTTTAACAATTCAAAAGTGCCTGTAATTGGTTTAATTGAAGTAAATGCTTTGAGTTTGAGTTTGAGTTTGACTAACTTATAATCGCAAATAGTGGCTTTAAATTTCATATAAAAAAATACCAATCTGTGCCATTTTTACCGACATGACCAAAGCTTTTGACTACGTGAACCATCAAACGCTTTTGGTCAAACTTGAAGCTTACGGTATACGAGGGAATGCTCTGCGTCTAATAAAATCGTACCTAAGTGGTCGTCTCCAATATACAGAAATCTCTAAAATATGCGTCAAATCAAAACGTGAGGTTAAATATTTATCTAGTCCTAGGAAAATTAAATATGGTGTTCCGCAGGGCAGCATTCTAGGGCCATTACTATTCCTGCTGTATATAAATGATCTGCCCCAACACATCCCACACCCTTGTGTGTTATTTGCCGATGACAGTACGATCCTAATAGACTGCCTCAACAAAGAGCTCTATGAAAAAGAAATAAATAATTCTCTAAAATTAATAATAAACTGGTTCCACGAAAATAATCTTATCATTAACCTCAACAAAACAAACATAATGCATTTCTATCAAAAAATTCTTCCTTTAAACCTAAAAATTAACTATAAAGGACAAACTATTGATAGAGTTAACGTGGCTAAATTCCTGGGTATATTGATAGACAGTCAATTAACTTGGAAACCGCAGGCTGAAGAAGTTTGTAAAAGATTAAGCACGTCCGCATATGCTCTCTTCAATCTGTCCAAGAAAGTCAACGTTGATACTTTAATGGTTGCGTATCATGGTTTGGTGGCCTCTATTCTAAGGTTTGGTGTAGTGTTCTGGGGTAATTGTTCTGAAAGGGAGTCTATATTTAAAGCCCAAAAGCGGTGCATAAGATCCATTTTTAATCTCAAGGTTACAGATAGTTGCATTCCTTTTTTCAAGAAACACAAAATACTAAAATTTCCTTGTATATACATTCTCGAAGTAGCTATATTCGTTAAAACTAACAAGCATCTATTTCCTGCATTAAATGATACGAGAATGCGAACCGCTGCCATGAGATCCAAATATCAGAATCTATTGTGTACTGGCAGATATAACACTGCTTTGCTTAAAAAAAACATTATTGGTATGGCACCTGTTATATTTAATAAATTGCCAAATTGTATTAAGGATAAACCCTTAATAACATTCAAGAAACTCCTGTCGTCGCTACTGACAGAGAAATGTTATTACTCTGTAACTGATTTTTTAAATGATATTTTGTAATAATATTTGTTTCACTTATCTCATATAATTATTATGTAAATAATTTTAGACTTAGTTTTATCCATAATCTCATTTTGAATTTAAGTACATAGTTTCTATCTGTAAGTCAACCACTGTATTTTTGTATGCCAACAGACAGAATGTACTGGGAATATACCTGAATGTAACACCATTATTGTAATACCTGCATTCTATACAAATAAAGAAATTATTATTATTATTATTATTCATTATTTCATTACAATGAATGTAGAAAAAAGGAAAACACCACATACAACGGCGCATGCGGGAAAATGAGTGAAGAATAGTGAGTAATATTCACAAGGTGTATCACGTGCCACACGTACTACAAATGAACGCTCGAAGCTTACGGAAGGTAATTTATACCGCAATTGTGACTCGAAAATATATAGAACAGCTTAGGAGCATGTGTTACTACGACAAAACGTAATTTGCAGGTGTACCCCATGTGGGCATACATCAAGGCCAGAGTTCCTCAATCTTATATCCCCACTTGCTGGAATTGTATTTAAAGCTTATGTTTTTGAGCTACATTTTATGTAGCTAAATTAAAATATACAAAAGTAGGTATAGTATCCGTCGAAATATAAATCAATACCTATGTCATATCATGGTACAGTACGCCGCACGTCAGTGGTAACAAAACCAGTATAAGCTAGTCTCGCATTCTACTGAAACTCCGTACTACGCTAGAAATAGAAATATTATTTATTTGCCTACAACATGGTGTAAGAAGTTGTTGCTAGGCCACCTCAAGGTCGAAGCCATCACCTCCTTCTGCGAAGCAGTAATGCTCGCGAAGGAGGAGGCGCAACGCGTGAGGAAGAGGCAATCTTTACACCCTCACGCCCCTAGAGTCGCCGCAGAAGACGTCCTGGGCGTCGGGAATTGACAGCCGATTCCCGGCCATTGTAGGCGCGGGTTTGCGGACGGCGAGCAATGGGTAGCTCGCCGTCTGCTAAGGACCAGGCCCGGGTCAACAGCGCGTTGTGTTCCACGCGTGCCTCAAAGGGTTGTCAGCACTAATTGACGGGGTCTGCTAAGGCCGATGCCAGCTAGGGTCGCGGGATGTTCGGAAGAGTTACCGTGGCCCCGGCACAGGCAAGTGAAGGAACACGGGTGGGTTTTAGTCAGTAAAAGTCTGACACGGCCTCCTGCTCCGCCCAGAGCGGGAGAAGTCATTTGATGATTTCCCATCCAAAAAAGAAAGGCCACCTCAAGGTCAAAGTATTACCACCGACGTGCGGTCTACTGTACCTATGCCTGACTAATTAAATAATTACCCTCAAACGAGTCTTGCCGTACCTACTAGGGGTACATGTTTTCCAGTTTGAGAAACACTGACCTAGGCTATTAAGTCAAGACTGGAACTTCGTCTATAATCGAGTCCTCAAGAGAATAGCTAGGTAGAAACATTATTTCCTTTCATTTCAGTTTTCAAAGATGGATTTCTAATCAAGAATATAAGATTTAATTTCACTTCCGTCCCTTTTGTTAAGTGAGTAAGTGTGTAACCATTTTATTGTTAACTGTTAACAAAATCTTCAACTTTAGACTCAAGGACTTTATCTATATTAAAATAAGTAAGTAGGTAGTATTCATTTGACGTTCGTTAATCAAAATCACACTTAACATACCTACCTGATATTTAGTTAGGTAATTTGCTTTCTTTAAAACCGTTTGTGCTCTTTTCTTTAAATTCCCCTGTTTTCAGTGTACAATCAATGGTCTTAAGTGGACTGCCACCGGAATGATCATTTTGGCCTACACGTCAGATCTGCGCCTAGCTCTGTGTGCGTGATGTTTTAATGCAGACAGTAACGTGCACACAGTATAACTACGAAAGCGCGTTGTTGGTTAGTCAGATGCATGTGTGATCAACACTAAATAAAGATACCTACAATTACCTACTTACGAGGAGGGACCAAAAAGTTGTGAGAACGACATACTCCTTGGTAAGAAAAAAAAAATACTGACAGGCATAGCTCAGATACATATTTATAATATTAATAAAGAAAAAAATCTTCGATTCTCTTTTGTTTTTTTCTGAATGTAGTCATTTATTTGCTTCGTGTCTGAACGTGTTCTCGAAAATGGAGAAAAACGAAGTGCGAGCCGTTATTAAATACCTCTGTTTAAAAAAGTTAACGACGCAAGAGATTCATTGCGATTTGGAGGCAACATTAGGAGAGTCTGCTCCGCCGTATTCCACTGTCGCAAGGTGAGCTTCTCAATTTCGGGTAGCCACCGGAACAACCTAATAATAAGTGTTTCACGGGTTGCGATTCGATTAGTTTAAAATGATTGCTAAGCAATATAAGCTCGTCATAATTCATATGGTGAAGTGGAGCTGATTGTAAAGTACCAGAAGAACTCCTTAACAATTAACGTCCCTGCATCGGGAAAAACAATGTTTTGTAAAAGGTGATGAGCAGTTGTCATCAGGCTATTGTAACTTAGATAAATTACAAACCCACCCACTAAAAAGTGAAAAATAAAAAAACTATTTGCAAAAAAAAAAACAACCGACTTGCAGAAAAAAAAACACTACAAAGTGAAGAATAAGTTTAATTTCGGAAGTCGGTGCCAAATCCTAAAATACAGATCCAAAGACACCGACTTCTGAAATTAAAGTTATTATTCACTGTGTAATGTTTTTTTGGTAGTCTTTTTTTTTTGGTAAAAATGTTTTTAAATTCAAATTCAAAATACTTTATTTCACATAAACCTACATGGGCACTTATGAAACGTCAGAAGCTTGGTGCACGGTTCCAATTGGTCGTTTCCTATGGAGAAGAACCGGCATGAAACTCCACGGTTACTCTTTTAAAATAATTGGCTTTTACAATGTTTTCAAATTACAGTGTTATTAAGCATGGGAGGATAGTGTAGGCCTGTCAACAAATACCAGGTACTAAATAGAAAATGGTCTACAAATCTACAGTCTATTAAGCCTACAACATTCCCACATTCACAAAATATAAAAGAATCTATTTAAAAGACAAGACTATATAATGTAAAGTAATGAAAAGCATGTAAAAAAAAACAAAAAATTAAATTAAAATAATTTGGGAGCAGTTAATAGACATTTACATAAATAGTTATACTGTTAATGAGGTACCCACATGTGCAGAAGGAATTAGCGCCAAACTTCCCTGTCTTCAACGTAGTCTTATAATGTGCTTTTTTAATAAAGACACGTTTGATGTGAGTTTTGCACTTTCCATCGCTAAGTTCTGTAACAGACTTTGGCAACTTATTATAAAAGCGGATACTGTTTATAAGAAACGACTTGCTTGTTTTAGTTAATCTAAATTTTTGTATCACATTTTCATGTTTACTACGTGTATTTATATTTTGGAAATCGCTTCTTATTTTGAAATGTCCTGAGTTTTTGTGAACATACAAAATACTTTTTATGATATAAAGAGAAGGCAGAGTTAGTATATCAGTTTCTTTGAGTTTGTTTCTAAGGGACTCACGAGGACCCATTTTATAGATTGTGCGGATTATCCTCTTTTGTAAAATGAAAACTGAATCTACGTCAGCTGCCGATCCCCACAGCAGAACGCCATAAGACATAATACTGTGGAAATAAGCAAAGTATACTAACCTAGCTGTGGCTATATCAGTGAACTGCCTTATTTTTCGTCCTGCATATGTAGCTGCACTTAATCTACCTGAAATAGCTCTAATGTGGGCGCCCCATTGCAATTTAGAATCTAGAGTAAATCGTAGAAATACCGTTTCCGTAATAGCATCTAGTTTCTTGCCATCAAGTTTTAAATTTAGATCTACTTGGGGTACATTTGGTAATGAGAACTTAAGATATTTAGTTTTGTTCGCATTAAGTAAAAGATTATTAGCTGCAAACCATTTCGAAAGAATTGCCAGACTATCGTTGACATATAAGACACCCGTATCTTTTCTATCTATTTTAAAAACAATCGAAGTGTCATCAGCGAATAGAATTATATCCGATAAGTTAGCCATCATGTAAGGAAGTTTTATTTTTCCCTTTTCAGTTGTGATACCTACGCCACATAAATGTTTGCACCACTGCTTGCAACGTAAATAACATTCTTAGGAAGTTATTATAACATCATCAACATATACGAGGAGGGATCAAAAAGTAGTGAGAATGAGATAGAATATTAAAACTATTGATAACATAATAATTTATTTTTCTACATAGTCCCCGAGTCTCTCTACACACCGAGTCCAGCGCTTTTCCAAGGCTTCAATCCCTTTCAAAAAAAAAGTTTTGCCTTGGTCCTGCAAAAAGCTCTCCACGGCATCCATCACCTCGTTATCGTCTTCGTACCTGTTCCCCTTAAGTATTCTTTCAATTTGTGAAACAGATAAAAATCGCTAGGCGCCAGATCTGGTGAATAAGGGGGGTGGTCAACCAATTCGAAGCCAGCTTGCTGAATGGCAGCCATCGCAACTGCCGACCTGTGCGCGGGTGCGTTGTCGTGATGAAACAGCACGCCCCTTCGAAGTTTCCCTCTCCTTTTCTCTTTGATGGCATTCCTCAACTTGGGAATTAAAGCTGCATAATATTGGCATGTAATAGTGGTTCCACGCTCCAGGTAATCAATCAACAATATCCCTTCTGAGCCCCAAAATATTGAGGCCATAACCTTGCCAGCCGATGCCACGGCACGAAACTTCTTCGGGGTCGGTGATGATGGCCGTTTCCATTGCGAAGATTGCTGTTTTGTCTCGGGATCAAAATGATGGACCCATGTTTCGTCCATTGTTACGAAACGAGACAAAAAGTTTTCAGAATATTCTTGAAACTTGTCCATTCTCGGCACCCATCTTGCGGAAACTTTTCTCATATTCAAAGATTGTTTCAATATGGATTGAATACTTCCATATGAAATGCCCGTTTCTTGAATTAAGTATCGGATGGTAACTCTTCGATCGCTCAATACAATTTTCTCGACTTTCGCAACATTTTCTTGGGTGACTGACGTCGATGGACGGCCGCAACGATGTTCGTCTTCCGTGCTCGTTCTCCCTACTCGAAATTGAGAAGCCCACCTTGCGACAGTGGAATACGGCGGAGCAGACTCTCCTAATGTTGCCTCCAAATCGCAATGAATCTCTTGCGTCGTTAACTTTTTTAAACAGAGTTATTTAATAACGGCTCGCACTTCGTTTTTCTCCATTTTCGAGAACACGTTCCGACACGAAGCAAACAAATGACTACATTCAGAAAAAAACAAAAGAGAATCGAAGATTCTTTTCTTTATTAATATTACAAGTATGTATCTGAACTATGCCTGTCAGTATTTATTTTTTTTCTTACCAAGGAGTATGTCATTCTCACAACTTTTTGATCCCTCCTCATACTAAGTGGAAAAAAATACGTGTTATTGAAGCTTACTCAAAAACCACTCATCAAAACTTGACCAAGTGTATATGGGACTGATCTAGAAGTACCTATATCCTTTTAAATAAAAAAAGAATTATGAAAATCGGTTTATAAATGATGGAGTTTTGAGGTAAAAAACATTTTTTTTAAATACAACCGAATTGAGAACCTCCTCCTTTTTTTGAAGTCGGTTAAAACAGAAAAAATTGGAGGTTAGAAAAAGTAGGCGGTGGGAAAAACAGGAAATTAGGTGACTTCTTGTTTACGTCAAAGTTATGAAAATACGGCAGTGCTTTTGCACGTTTTTAGTGATATTCAATTTTTTTTTTAAATCATCCTCAAGGTTTATCCACAATCCGATTTTTTCACTGACTGGTCTTGAGCTATCCAGGTGTCTGTTTTCGTGGCTAGTATATTATTTTAAGTTTTCTATACAGGGTGTTTGGCGTATGGACCGACACCAATTTTTGGGGAATTGGGGAGGTCATTTGCTCGGTTTCACCCAAAGACCCCATGTCCCAAGTGTCACGGTAAATGAGATAAGTTTTTTTAAAGTTTTTTCTTTGAATTATCCGAAATGTCGCTTTTAAATCGTCATTACTTTTATGTTTATGGTTTTAATAGAACAGAATAACTTTTATTATAGTATGCAATGTATTGCTATTCTAAATACATTATTATTTGATGCAATTAATCTGTAAAAAATTACTTATGTGACCCCAAAGTCATAAATCTGTGTAAATGTATAAAAAATTACAACTTCTAAATTCATTTAAATAAAAACTAAAAGCTATTTTGAACTTAGCTTTACTTTAAAAACTTTTCTAGTTTATACCCTTTCCAACGGTATGATACATGTCGGTATGGACATTGGATCTTTGGGTGAAACCGAGCAAATGACCTCCCTAATCCCCCAAAAAATTGTGTCGGTCCATGCGCCAAACACCCTGTATAAACTTATCCAATACCCATAACACGATTTCCTGGTACCGACCCTTAAGGCAAAGACTGTTTTCAGTTGTCTAAAAATTATAGTTGTTTGTACGAAAGGCAGTACCTAGTGCTTTTAAATAACACACTATTTTCCATCGCCTGCGTGAGCTCTTTGATTTTAATTAACTTATATTAACTCAAAACCGTTCATCAGTTCATGTAATTAAATATAGTAAAAGCAATTTTGTTAGGTAAGTAAACCACATTCAAATGTTTATAGGTAATTTGAATATTATTTCGCCTGAATAGAAATGATATGTATCTACGCGTTTGGTCGCATTTTCACGAAATATTGTTAGTATGACTGCTTTTGAAAAGGCGAAAATTAAGGTTGTGGTACAAACCATCAAACTGAATAACTTTCTCCATGGGACCAACATTGTAATCGCGAAAAAATAATCAGCTGTCTCATACATTTGGATCGAGTAGGTATTGAAGTTTTGTTTTGTTAAGTATTTTTTCGCGATTACGATGTTGGTCCCATGGAGAAAATTGTTCAGTTTGATGGTCTGTATGTACCACAAACTTAATTTTGACAACACCTTTCTGATACACCCTGTATAAGCTTACAGTCATAAAATCATAATAATGTCAGGTACATTTATACAAGGTGTAACATAATTAACGCACAACCTCTTAAGGGGTCATTGTACTCATCATTATGAACAACTTTTACTAGGGGATCAAACCAGAAATCGCAAAAAAAATCAGCTGCTGATACATTTATGTTCACATAACTCGTCAAAATGTAGGGAACAGCTGATTTTTTTTCGCGATTTCATGTTTTGTCCCATACTAAAAGTTGTACATAATGATGAGTACAATGATCCCTTAAGAGGTTGTGCATTATTTATGTTACATCTTGTATATAAAAGGAGGGGAAGGAATTATATAGGGCAACAAAAAATTCGTCCGCATCGCTGTCAACAAGATAAGTGCCCTAAAGGCTGGCAGCATAGCCACGTTAATGTATTATGGTATGGTAAAAACCGCAAATATATAGGTATTTAGGTACACAGGTGCATGGAAATCCCCGTCGTCAACTATTGTTTTTTGTTTTATTACATTGATAATATAATCACAATCAGTCAAAATTATTTGAAGCACAACATTGTTACCACCATTATTACCACGCGCACTTACTGCAAAATAATGTGAAAACAACCATAATTTCGACCGACTCTCAAAAACAACAATTCATTTCAGGAATTCCCATCAATCATGAATTCATGATTATGGTTTGGAAGTCATTTCGTTCTTTGCACCAATCCTTTCATTATATTTCCACGGAAAATTCAAAACAGCATCGCTATTGAATTTGTTACCCACCTATTAATAAGCAACTCGAAGCGTATTTTGCGTATTCACTTGATTTTTGTTTTATTCATGTGTGTAACTTTTAACCACCGGAATGACCGAATTGTCTTTAAATTCCTCTACTTTTATTCAAATGATGATTGGAGCCGTCAAATAATTCAATGCCGAATAAATTAATGTTAAATATTTTTATGGAACAAAGTGAAACGCTCAAATTTTGGAACGCGAATACTTATATTGTGTACTGTAGAGGCTTTAATAAGGCCTGCCTTCGGCATGAAACCTCCGCAAATTGTTTGATTGGCTGATAAGACAAACACTGGTCTATTGTAAAAATAGAATAGTTTCAAATTATTTTATATTGATTGACTCCTAGCTTTATGTTGAACTTGTAATGAGCTTGCCATAAGCCATTAAAATAATATTATGGAACTCCGTTGTGTGATTTGGTAGTTAATCGCCCCATACACACCACACGCGTAGCGATCTGCCGTGGCATCCCGGCAGATTACAGTACCTAGTCAATATAAGTACCTATTATCTACCCAATAAAATTGTGGTATTTTTATGATGATGAATAATTATTAGCATAATCGGCCTATAACGTTCTCACTGTTGGGACACAGGCCTCCTCTCTATAATCTACCACGCGGGCACAGTACGGGTTGGTAGATGTCACAATCATGCCTTCAATTTGTTCTAGGACTTGCCGGTTTCCTCACGATGATTTCCTTCACCGTTTTGAGAGCAGTGAAGATGAAATTATTTCCACAAAGTTAAGTGCCTACGTGGGTTCGAACCCATGACCTTAACTCGTAAGTCGGGGCCGGTACCACTAGGCCACCAATGGTCCTCCACCAATAATACATTTTTCGAATAATATTATAAAAAAGATTTTTATGTGGTATGCCTACCAAGGCATAACGAGTTAGGTAGGTACGTAAAAGTTAGCTTGCCGAATTTTACGTTCTACGAAAAAGAAATAAGTACGTTGAGCGTATCAGTGGAAAAAATTATACTAAACAAGTATTTTGATGACGCAGAAATCAAAAAATTACCATTTTTTACTTCTAAATCGTTTACAAAACACTTAAATTAAAGTTTAAATAACGACAAACAATAACTAATTTTTTATACATACTTTGAAATTTCACAGCATCCACATGAAACAAAACTTCTCAACAAACCAATCTTATCGTGTATTAATTGTATAACTTCAACAGTTCAACACTATCACTTTTACGTTAAAATCACGCACTTGTATAGTAGACGCGGAAGCCAGGCGCTTGTGCGTCGCCCGAACGACAAAGTAGCGGCGCGGACAAATCGCGACTGAGAGCATCCGCGCGCCGGCTGCCGCGAGTGGTCACCTTGTGCTGCTAAGGTCAATGTCAGCACATCTCTATGCCCATCTCTCCTGAATGCATTATTGAGTTCCATACTAAACGAAGATTACCTAGATGTCATAGAAAAGTAATCGTTTAAATGGACGACGATTTCTGCAAACGGCACATTCCGAAAGTTTCAGAAAATTCAATTTTAATTAACACGCCAATTTTTTTGATCATTTAGAAATATGAATTAATATAGACTTCTGTTACAATAATGAAAACTTTTTCATAATCATTTTACGAATTTGCCGGCACCCTAGACAGAATTAATTTGCGAAAGTCCAAAGACACAAAAATATTCCTGTGTAAGTGATGTTTCATAAAGGATGAAAATCCAAACAAAAGCTCTATCTATTACTCGTATTTGCATTGCGGGAAAATTCCGAAACCGGCACCCTAATAGAGAATATGCTGTAATTTAAATTTGGATCAAATATTTTTATTCCGAATCTTTATTGACCGGACGTTTGAACTAAGCCATTATTTTATTAATTAATATATTTTTAATTACTTAAAATTAATAAATAAAAGTGCAAATTAAGCGAGGAAAATTCAAATTTGTAAAATGTAATACCATTGGTTATAACGAAACGTGACGTCAAATACTATTACCATGTCAACAAATTTCGTATTGCAAACATTTGTATGGCATTGCAGGCTTTTGATTAGAAAACATAGTATTCATTTAATGTCCCGTCAAATGTCCGCCTACTAGAAGCCGTTTGCATGTGAGGGCTCAACGGTTTTCACGATTATATTTATTGTCGTTTCGAGTGAGTAGGGCAAAACTTGGCTAATCCGTGATATGTAGCTATTCGGTGATAGATAATATGTGTTTTATTACCAAGTTACTACTGACTTGATAAATGTATATTTTTCAATCATTATAGTATTTGCCACATTTGTAGATATAAGTTAGCAAAGCTTCTTTTGTCTACTGTATCACAGTAAATTTAAAAAATAATCTGATCAATGAATCGAATTTTACAATTAAAAAACAAAACTATCACCGATTACCCAAGTTTTGCCCTATTTTGCTTATGTACCTCTATAGGTACGCCTATGCGTGCATACGACGTTTGAGAGTTCAATAAGACAATGACTGAAAGTGTTTTAGTAAAAGCACAATCGGATAATCTGCCGAGAATATATCCATTCATGATGTCGCCTGATTTTCTTTCAAATCCAAACTTAACGTCCGCAGAAGTAAAAGAATTGAAAACTGCAAGGTATTTATGTGGTATGCCGCTACTGGACCCTTTTTGACTGGACGCCCACTTAAGTATCTTTAAGGAGACGGAAAACGGTGGGCCCAAATGTAATAAGTTGAGATATGATCTAAAAAATTAGTCATATTGTTTTATCTTAGAATATAAAAAAATCAGCTCAATTCTCAATCTGGAAGCGGAGAATTAAGAGAAATATAGTTCTATGTAATCGATTACAAAATTACAAAAAGAAAACCTTCGCACTAGGTAATTAACTCCAGTAATTAAATGCACTAAATATACTTATATACAATATAGTGCATTTACTTACGTGCCATATTAATAAATTAAATAACAATTAATTACTGAAAAACCAATATAATGAATATCGATTAAAATCAGTCTTATATTTTTAGTCTATGTCTATGTCTCTGGCATGACAGCTGTGAGTCAGCTCAACATTGACAGTAGACAGTTGCCAACTGCTCTTACTTGTTCACTCGTTTCGTGTTTTCCGATGCGTTTTGATTGCTTTTCAGATTATTTCATTTTTAACGACCACTGCGTTGTTTTTCATGGAGTCTGACCCTGCCTACCTTGTACGACCCTTGCTTTCACACTGTACACCGAAGATCGCTCACACGTTTGACTTGGAATTGTTATTTTGGATTTTACCGCCGCCTTGTGGATTGGATATTGTTGAAACTATGGATCGCTCTGTGAATTGAGGGATAGTAACTAGTCACTGCAATACACTAGGCCGACGACCCTTAGATGAAATATAATATACATTAGTGTTTAAAGAACATCTTTTGCACTTCAGGAATAAGTTTTTAGTTAAAGATTGTGACATAGCCTTACTTTTACTAAACCTCTAATAACTCGGCTCTCAGATTGTCAAAACTAACAGAATTTTCAGCAAGGGACTGATAAGTTTAAATCTATTAATTCACATCAATTTCATCTCGTTACATTCAGGCCCAAGATTGTACGTAATCGTTTCCGTCTCCTTTAGGTTGCAAGCACTTGTAACAGAAGAAAACATGAATGGTTTCTTCTGTTGTTGTTTTCAATTATTTTAAAAATTGACCTCGCTGCCTCTATATTTAATATACCACTAATATTGATTCATCATCATCATTGAGGTTTTATACAAAATCACATTCACAATTTATCAGGAAGACTATCGCTTACATTTTTTCGAAATAATTACGGAGATTATACGATTATATTTTAGCTATTGTGATGCAGGAACCCCTAGTACAAGAGCCAGGGCTACACTAATACTTGTGTCTTGAAGTGAAAATAAATGACAATGACAATGTCGACGATGGAGCGAGCTTACCCAGAAGAAGCCTTTCACTCTCACTTTGAAGAGATCGGGGTTGTAAGCGTTCGGAAACACAGACGGAGGCAGAGAGTTCCACTCCTTTGCTGTGCGCATCACAAAAGAGATTTGGAAACAAAATATTCAGCTACAAAAATCAGCTGGGATGCCATAAGCAGGAAGCTTGCTGAGTAAACCAGCGTGCCAGACCCTGTCAAAGGCCTTCGAGATATCAAGCGATACAGCAAGCGCTTCACCGTGTATCTCGATGGTCTCGCCCCAACAGTGCGTGACATACACAAGAAGATCGCCAGTTGACCGTCCCCGGCGAAAGCCATATTGACGGTCACGTAGGAGACCATTGTTTTCAAGGTAGGTCAGCAACTTACTGTTCAGTACCCTTTCCATAACCTTGCACAGAATGGAGATAATGGCCATCGGAAGGTAATGGGCAGGGTCTGCACGGTCACCCTTTTTGGGCACTAGTTGCACATTTGCAAGCTTTCAGGATTTTGGTACGTGTTCTTTTTTGAAGAGAGAGGCGGAACAAATGTGTCAACACAGGATATAATTCAGACGCACACTGCCTCAGCACCCTCGCTAAAATACCGTCAGGCCCGCTGGCCTTGTTCACATCTAGACTGCACAATACTCTTCGGACCTATTTAATGTGAACTACGATCTCCGGCATCGAGAAGTCACAATGAGGTACAGTAGATGGTTGCTTGGAGCCAGCATCCAGACGTGAATTGCTTGCAAAGAGAGGTGCAAATAGATTTGCTTTCTCACCTGCAGAGTGAGCCAGCGACCCATAAGGTTTCATCATTAGAGGTAAAGTGGGTCGACAGATATTCACTTTAGCCGCTTTTGACAGCGACCAGAACTGTTTACTATCCGGAGAGTGCGAAGCCAGCTTGGCCCCACTACATCCGACATGGTCAAAAGGTGACCGACGTAAAACCCGCTTGCAGAATCTGCCGGCAGAATTAAGGGCTATTTTCCTCGCGCGAACCCTACGCGCTCTAACTTGCGGTCGCGGGCCTTGACCCAAGCTTGGTTGGCAGACTCTTTTCGGGCCTCAGCGGGGGCGCATTTTGCTTTATACCAAGGTCGGTATTTGTGACCGAGCGAGATGTCAGAGAATAGAATGAAATTCTACATCCCCTGCCGAATCTCGTCCGCAACCACGTCAGCACAGCACGATGGGTCACCCAAGGAGAAGCACACTTGCCGCCAAGGATAAGACGCAAAAAAGTGCTGCATCTCATCCCAGTCTGCTGACTCGTATCACCATACTCGCCTCGTGCCTCTAGGACTCTCATCTGGAGGAGAGCAGGTCGATATGGATTTCACCAGATAGTGGTTAGACGTTCCCAGCGGGGCTGAGACCGATACTGAATGACTTTCTGGATCAGATGCCAGCAGAAGGTCCAAGCAATTGGGTGTATGGTTGTCAGCATCCGGCACCCACGTCGCCACATTCACCATCTGGGTTAGATCTAGCGTTAAAGCAAACTTGCGCGCCTCTAACCCGGCATGGTCAGTTTTCTGGTATGGGAACAACCAATCTTTATGATGGGCCTAGAAGTCCCCCAGAAAAATGAGCTTCGCTGTTGGGTACCGCTGCTGGGCTACGTCAGTCGACTCCACGAGGAAATTAAAGAGCGCTGTTGTCTCCTGGTCACCGCTGTGTGATTGGTAGACACCGATGTAGAAAAATTTCTCCACGCCAGTGTCCACAAGTAGCCATATGGCAGAAAAACCCGATTTCTCAAAGCAACGGAGACGACGACAACATATGTCATCGCGGACGTACACACAGACCCCAGCTTGCTTCTTGAACTTGTGTTCAAGAAAGTAACCCGGGTAGTTGAGATACGCCACATCCGACGGGGTTGTTATCTTCGTTTCCGTTAGAAAAAACAGGTGCGGCTTCTCAGTCTCAAGGTGGTGATGAACCGGATTGAAGACGATTGAACCGATCAATCCGGTCCGATTTGATCGGAGATTGAAGTGCAACCCCCTGATATTAGTGAGGTGCTCTTTTAGTGGGAGAAAGTGCTGCCGTTGTTTAATCTTGTTTTTCTTTTGTGCTTTGTTCATATTTGTGTAGAGTTGTCGAGGAAAAAAGCCGACTTGTCGAGGCACTGCTCAGTAATCCAAGTGGAATACTAGAGCTAATCAAACTTATGGCGAACTCATTTGGAGACTGCGGGGACGCCCGAACCCCCCCGGATATGGCCACCGGGTCCTCCCATCCAGTCGCCGGCTGGCACGGTGGAGCATACCGGGATTTTTCGCGAGTTGGCGGAGCAGCCTTTGGCACGTGGCTGGCGTGCTACTTGAGCCCCCTACTGACTGCGGTCGGCCAATGGCTGGGATCCCGCTACCATCCACAATAAGTTACCCGGCTAGTTACGTCCAGAGACCGGTTCTGAATAGCGCAACTGATAATCTTCTTCTCCCCCAAAGGCACTGGCACTCCCACACACCGACGGAACACGGCAAGCTACTTGGCGCCAGACTCTGGTGGGATGGTGGTCGCGAGCCAGGCGGCCCCTTACGGAGCCAACCACCGCGAAGTGGGATCATTCAGTGTGGGATTCCACAGGCAAGCCCGTGGTACCGTTGCCCGGGGTGAACCACTAGGAGGTAGATCCTAACCACCCCAAAAATGGAATGGAAAACGATAGCGGCCAGAAGGGGGTACACTACATAAATACGAAAAACTTTATTCTGTCAGTCACAAATACGAATTTCTAAATACCATTGATTTTCATCATTCCGAATTGTTCAAAATTCCTAATATAACAACTCCGATTTAGCATTAATCCAATTTCTATAATTCCAAAATTTCAATATTCCTAACGTTTATAATTACTATTCTCAAAATACTGAGTTTCAATAGATCGAATAACAAAAAATCTGACTTAATGATAATTCGAAACATCAAAAATATGAATTGCGATTATTAAAGTATCGATTACTTAGAATTCCGAAATAAAAACGACTTGAAGTACATTTTTGCAGTCTATTGTTTCTCATTAAAAACTATGATTGTTTACTTTTGAATAAAAATATACTCTTTCTAATAAAAATATTTTTCGCTGGTCACAGTTCTAACCTAACCTTTTTTTTTTTTGTTTCGGGGTGGAAAATCCTCATGGATGTCCTCCGCCCTGGGGCGGGCGGAGGGGTCTGTCAGACTCTTACTGACTAAAAACCACTCCGGTGTTCCATCTCACACCTACGTCGAGGGTCGCGGGAACTTACGGTCCTTCCGCAACCCCCGGCTGGTGCCGGCCCACAACGGCGGTCCTCTCCTCGTGTCGCGAGGGGAGTGAGGTGTTTGACTCCCCCCGCGACGTCTAAGAGGGGCGCGCGTGGAACACTACACGCCGCCACCTCAGGTCCAATGTATGGCGGGCGACGGACGTCCCCGAGTCCGTCGCCCCTGGACCCATTTAGGGGGGCTGGAAGAGGGCGTTGTCCGCCCTCCACCGACGCCCGGTGCGCCTACTGACGGCCGGGTGAGAGAATGTGATCTCCCTCTTCCTTTCCGCAGCCTCCTTCTGCGAGATGACTGTCTCGCAGAAGGAAACCACCGCGTCCTAGGACTCCTCGCTGCCGATCATCAAATTCACGACAACCGGCAGCGACAAGTCACTGCCTACTCCAGAGATGAGGGCACGGCGCGGCTCCTCCCAAGCGGCACACTCTGCCAGCGTATGCCACGCCGTGTCCTCCCGACAGTCGACGCAGTGGTGACACCGGGCGTCCGGCTCCCTGCTTATGCGACACAGGTACTTCCCGAAGCAACCATGCCCCGAGAGTCATGTTGAGAGGATGAATTCAACTAATAAAAGGTCTGCGGGGCAATTGCGTAACATACTAACAGTAGGAATCGGTTTCATTTTGACAGTTCAACAACATTCATTGCGCTATTTACGTTGTTGAGCAGACACATTTTTCGAACATATGAAGCAATGGATTAGCAATTTGCTTCAAAATGATTCATATTCTGATTGATAGTGTGTTACGCAATAAGGGTGCAGGATCACGGCAGATATCAGTGGAAACACCGGGAGGGGACGCCCTAGGAAGACATATAGTGATCTTATTGGTGATGTTCTTCAGAAAGGTTAGGTGCGTAATACTCGCAACCGGCGTGCGTGTATGATCAGATGTATGAACGTAAACGAGGCAAAAAGAGTATGTAATGATCATAGCAGGTGGCGTTCTGTAGTTTCTGCCTACCCCCATGGGAAGAAGGCGTGAGTTTATGTATGTATATATGTGTATTTATATAAATACCCCCAAGCGCCTGTAACGAAAACAGACTTAGTTCTTTGTTTTTTATGACAAAAAGCATCACCTGTGTACGAATTTCTCTGTTAAAAGTCTTCAGGTTTAAAATGGATAGCACATAACAGGCTGTGGAACGGGGCATATTAATTATTTATGAGTAAAAGAAGTTGACTGTTTACAAAAAGTGTATGGATATTGACAGCTAGCTGTTAAATTTTAAGACGGACAATACTGGCGATATCTGAAGTGAGCAAGTGGCAGTTTTTATCCTCATGTTTTAGTCACGGCGTTGTTGTTTTGAATCTGTCAGGTTACGTACGAAAATGAATCTCGCTAAAGAAAATGTCCGTGCAATAATTTTCTATAACTTCCGAAGAGGCCTAACACGGCTTCAGTGTTTCGAAGAGCTAACATCTGTGTTCCATGATGAAGCCCCATGTTTGCGGAATGTCGAACGCTGGTATTTAGAATTCCAGCGTGGACATACCAATCTTAGTGAGAAATCTCATGAAGGACGTCCAAAATCCACCTTCACTGAAGATAACATAATTGCTGTGAGACAACTAATTCTCGAAGATGGTCATGTGACATATCGGGAGATAGAGGCGTTATTAGGCATCTCGGGACCACCATTCAAAAGATCTTGCATGAGGCGATTGGTGTGAGAAAGCTAGTTTCCCGTTGAATCCAACATTTGCTCTCTGACGATCATAAGGCGGTCCGCGTCGGTTGGTGTAAGAAAACTCTTCAAAGGTTCAACCGAGGAGGGTCAAATCACATCTACGACATCATCAGTGGTGACGAATCTTGGATCTATGCTTACGATCCTGATTCCAAACAAAAATCTATAATCTGGGTCTTCCAAGACGAACCCAAGCCGACTAAAGTTTTTCGCTCTCGAAGCACTTCAAAGAAGATGGTGGCTACGTTCGTGGCGAAAACCGGTCATGTTGCGACGATTGCACTTGAAGATCGTAGAACGGTTAATGCAGAGTGGTATACCACAGTTTGTTTACCATAAGTCATCCCCGAACTTCGGAAATCTAACCCAAAGCGACGCATTGTCCTACACCATGACAACGCAAGGTCACACAGCGCTCGTCAAACGATTGAGTATTTCAAGCAGGAAAACTTAGAAATTCTTGACCATCCTCCATACAGTCCTGGAGCTAGACCACCACCTCTTAAAGCAGTGTTATTGTAATCTTACTTTAGTGTGGGAAAGAGATGGAGCTAGACGTCCTGTATAGCTCCATTTCTTTTCTGAAGTAACATTAAAATAATAACGCTTTAAGAGGTGGTGGTTGGCCCCCTGACCTAATTTCTAACGATTTCTCTACATTTCCTAAAATTAAGAAAACCCTTCGTGGTCAAAGGTTCCAATCCGGTGAAGAAGCAGTAGACGCTTTCAAATCAGCCATATTGGACACCTCTACTTTGGAGTGGAATAAATGTTTTAATAACTGGTTCGAGCGAATGGAAAAGTGTATTAAACTACGTGGTGAATACTTTGAAAAACTATAAAAAGTACTATAAGGTTCTCATTATTTTTTTTTTCTTCAAACGACAAAACTTAAAAGGCACGCTATAGTGAAGAATTCTATCCTCAAGTAATGACTTCATTAAGAAATTAATTAGCAGTAACTAATTGCTTGTTTGTAATTACTGGTGTCAATCAATTGCCAAAAATGTGTTACGCGATTAAGTAGCGAAATTCCAATTTCGAATCACTTCAAAAATTAAATGAAAATATTTTTCCCTTTTATAATTACGATTTATTTCCGTCAGATATACATACGTAGGTAGGTATTTATATTTAGGATATTTTAATAAGATATTTTTATAATTTTTTCGTTGGTACATACACCTAATAGGCTAGAACTTCTCAAAGAAACCTTATAAGAATCGTGTAGATTAAGTTTCAAAAGTTATTTATACATTCATTAAATCAATAACACATCAGTGCCTATATTGTAAACCAGGTACCCACATATATACCTAATTTTAAGTAAGTCCCATAGTTTGAAAGTATTTAAGTATTCATTTCATTTCCGACCTTTGCTTTGGTAGCCTTTTTTTTTTGTGGATGGGAAATCATCAAATGACTTCTCCCGCTCTGGGCGGAGCGGGAGGGCGTGTCAGACTTTTACTGACTAAAACCCACCCGTGTTCCTTCTGTTGCCTGTGCCGGGGCCACGGTAACTCTTTCGAACATCCCGCAACCCTAGCTGGCATCGGCGCTAGCGGACCCCGTCAATAGTGCTGACATCTCGTTGAGACGCGCGTGGAACACAACGCGCCGTCGACTCGGGCTTGGTCCTTACCAGACGGCGAGCTACCCAATGCTCGTCGTCCGCAAGCCCGCGTCTACGGTGGCCGGGAATCGGCTGCAAATTCCCGATGCCCAGGGCGTCTCCAACGGCGACTAGGGGCGTGAGGGCGCAAAGCTTACCTCTCCCTCACGCGTCCCGCTTCCTCCTTCACGAGCATTACTGCTTCGCAGAAGGAGGTAATGGCTTCCCATGTACTCTCGCTCCGTACCATGGCCTGGACCAGGGCCAGACGCGAGAGATCGCCGCCGCCTATCGCTTCCGCGAGGACACGGCGGTGCTCCGCCCAAGCCGAGCAGACCTCCACCGTATGCTCCACCGTGTCCTCCGGGCGATCCACACAGTGGTGACACCCGGGCGTTTCCTCCCGCCTTATCCGGAATAGGTACCTCCCGAAGCACCCGTGTCCGGTGAGGACCTGCGTCAGGCGGAAGGTAAGGACGCCGTGGCGCCTCTCCAGCCACTCCTTCCCCCCCCCCCCCCCTTAGATTGGGCAGGAGCCGCCTCAAGGCAGCCCCGGCCCCGGTCCAGTCTGGGAGCCAAACGTCGGAAATGCTCCACGAAATTCCACCGGCTGTCGAGGACGAGTCCCAGGTACTTCATCGTCGACTCGACGCCGATGAAGAAACCCTTCTACCGTTATTTGGGAACCCGACGGTGGCGCGTTCCGAGGACTATGAAAACACATGGCCTCGGACTTGTGCAAGGCCACCTCGAGTCCCAATTGCCGGATCCTCTTTACAATTGTCGCAACCCCGCATGTCGCCAATTCGGCCGCCGCCTGGTGCGACCTCCCCTGCGCCAGGACCAGCGTGTCGTCAGCGTAGCAAACTACGCTAACGCCATTAGGTAGGTCGGCGCACAGCACCCAGTCGTGCCCGATGTCCCACAGATGCGGCCCCAGGACCGATCCCTGTGGGACACCGCACGACAACTCTCACCAGTTCCACTCTCCCTGGTGACCGGGGTAGATGACGGCCCTGTCCGTCAGATACGCCTCGACCACGCGACAGAGGTAGGTCGGCACTCGGTGATACAGGGCAGGGTGTTGAAGGCATTGGCGATGTCTAGAGACACCGCCAAGACGACCCCACCCCGGGCCACAGCATCCCCCGTCGTGAGGGCTCGTACGCGCATGATGGCGTCCACCGTAGAGTGTCCCTTGCGGAAACCAAACTGGCTCTCCGCCAAATCCGGCCCCACCCTCACCAGCCGCCCGACGAGGCGGTCTGCAATGACTCTTTCATCGAGGCTTCCAGGAGGAGCTCCCGGTCCAACTGCTTCAGCGCCCACCGCAGACCACTTGGGGCCTGTCGGACCGGCGCGCTCGAAGTCTGGGCGGAGACGTCAAACCGGATGTACCGGTGATCGGAGTAGGTCTCCATCCCCTCCATGACGCGCCAGTCGACGACACGCGGCGACAGAGCGGGGCTGGCGACCGAAATGTCCACCACTGACTCACCCCGCATCCGCACACACGTGGGGACAGAACCCCGGTTTAGGACGACCAGGCCCGTCCCCAGAGCCCAGTCCTCCACAATCCTGCCCCGTGTATTCGTATGCCGGGAACCCCAAGCCACATTCTTGGCATTGAAGTCCCCGAGGACGAGCACAGGGAGGGAACGGAATCCGACAATGACGACTCTCAACTCCGCAAGGGATTTGTAGAACTCGGCGAGAGTTCGGTTCGAGGAGAAGTATACCCCTACCCTGACGATCTCCCCGAACCGTGCTGCCACGCAACTCCGTCCCCTCTTGACAGCCTCGAGAGACGGGGTACCGGCGGTGGCCGACGAAATTAGGGTCACTGAGCCGCTCAGGTCCTCCACCCAGTCATCCCTGGGCGGGACAAAGTACGGCTCAGCGACCACGGCGATGTTAATCGACCACTGCGACATGCTCTGGAGCAACAGATCCTGAGCGGAGGCGCAGTGGTTGATGTTCGCCTGGAGGAGGCGTAATGGGGCCATTATTGGCACTCCATATCAGCCCCCTCCCGAACCCCCTGTGAGGGCCCAGCCGCGGTGGTTGCGGCGGCGGCGACAGTGGAGGCGGCAGCGGCGGTGGCAGCAGTGGCGGCGGCTGCGGCGATGACGATGGTGGCGGACGGCTTGCAGCCCCTGGGTTTGGCGCGTGGAGCGCAGGCCTTGCTCCCAGCCCGGTGATTGGCCGGCTTGCCAGCTGCCGCACACGCGAAGCAGTGCGGCGCGGCTTTACACGAGCCGGCCTTGTGACCGGGCTGACCACAGCAGAAGCAGTGGCCGCTACGGTCCACCTCCGAGGTGCATTTAGCTCCCACGTGGTTGCCTACGTGACAGTGGAAGTACCTCAGAGGTCTGGGTTCCATTAGTTTCACCTGCGTGGAAACCCAGCCCACCTTGAGCCTTTGGCCCTCCCCGGTTATTTTTCGGGCCACCGCCACGGGGCAGCTCACCGTAACAGTTCGCATCGTTTCTGAAGGTGGAGAAGGGACTGTATAGGCGGCAATTGCCGTCTTTGATAAAGATTTGGACATCTTACAGTACCCACAACTCACCACAAACAATATCGTCGTGGTGGGAGTCCGAACCAGAGCCTGGAAGATCACGCTGGTATCCTTCTACCTCGAGCCGGACAAGCCCATGGAGCCATACCTGGAGCATCTCAAAAGGATAGAGCTGGCGATAGGCTCGGGCAGATTGGTTATTTGAGGAGACGCAAACGCGAAAAGTACTTGGTGGGGCAGCAGTAATGAAGACCCGAGAGGGGAGCAGATGTGTGGAGCGCTGGGAGAGTTGGGCTTGCAGATCCTCAACACGGGGGATATCCCAACTTTTGACACCGTGAGAGGCGGGGTGAGGAACAGCAGCCACGTAGATGTGACGGCCTGTTCGGAGGACTTACTCGACCTGGTGGACGGCTGGCGGGTTGAAGAGGGTCTCACGAGTTCCGAACACAATAGTATCACCTTGAGCATACACCTAATCCAAAGTCCAAAGGCATAGCGATCAAATGAACCACTAGAGTTTACAACACCAAAAAAGCAAGCTGGGGACGGTTTCGTGAGAAACTGTCTCAGGCTATGCAGAACAGAAAGCTAACTCTAGTGGATCTGTCAAGCATACAAAGCATCGAACAAATAGAAAAGGCAGTAAAGATGTACACACAGGCTATTACCGAAACATGCAGAGACACTATACCTTATAAGCATAGCACAGAAATAGTTACCATGCCGTGGTGGTCCGAGGAACTCGCGGAGATGAAGAGATTGGTCGCCACCAGGAAGGTGAGAGTCAGGAACGCAGCGCCGTTCCGAAGAGCGATGGTTGTAGGCCTGTACCTGGAAGCGAAAGAGGAGTATGAGGCAGCAGTGACGAAAGCTCAAACGGAGAGCTGGAATTTTTTTTGTGGGAAACAGGACAGAGAGGGGGTATGGGAAGGTATTTATAGGGTAATCGGAAGGATAGCTAAGAGAGAAGAAGATCTGCCGTTGCAGATGGATGGGAAGACACTGGATGCAAAAGGCTCAGTGAGGCTATTGGCTGAGACGTTTTATCCCGAGGACCGAGAGGAGGACGACAGCATGGATCATCGCCAAACCAGAAAACTGGCAGAGGCAGTAAACGCATGGAGCCAAAATGATCGGTATGACCCACCGTTTACCCCAAGCGAGCTTGATAGATCTATGATGTCGTTCAACCCAAAAAAGGCCCCGGGAGCCGACGGCTTCACGGCCGACATCTGCTCTCAGGCCATTAAATGTGACCCCGATTACTTCTTGGCGCTGTTAAATAAGTGCCAGGCACACCACTACTTCTCGCAAACCTGGAAGGAAGCTACGGTGGTTGTGCTCAGAAAGCCAGGCAAAAAATCGTACACCGTACCAAAGTCGTACAGGCCGATTGGGCTTTTGCCTGTCCTAGGGAAAGTGTACGAAAAGATGCTGGTTGCTGGTCTCAAATTTTACATACTACCCGGAATTAGTACTCGTCAATACGGCTTTATGCCCCAAAAAAGCACTGAGGACTCCCCCTTCACCCTTGTGCAATACATCCGTGCGAAGCTGGCTCAAAAGAAAATAGTCACGCTGGTGTCGCTGGATATCGAGGGAGCCTTTGATAACGCATGGTGGCCTGCGATTAAGATACGATTGGCTGAGGAAAAGTGTCCAGTTAACCTGAGACGGATAGTCTGCAGCTACCTCAGTGACAGGGTGGTCACCGTGAGGGAGGAGAGCAGAAGACGAACCAGCAAAGGGTGCGTCCAGGGGTCAATAGGGGGGCCCATCTTTTGGAATCTGCTGCTCGACCCGCTCCTCAAACAGTTGGAGATTGGGGGCAGCTACTGCCAGGCATTCGCAGACGATGTGGTGTTGGTTTTTGACGGCAAAACAGCCCAAGAAATCGAGGGACAAGCCAATGCCGCTCTCGAACATGTTCGCGCATGGGGTGTCAGAAATCGGCTGAAGTTCGCACCGCACAAAACTTGTGCGATGGTATTAACGCGGAGACTCAAGTATGACACGCTGCGCCTGAGCATGGGCGGGATCGACATTGGAATGTCCCAAGATATTAAAATATTAGGACTTGTCATCGACGCCAAACTTACTTTTAACCAACACGTAGCTGCCGTCTGTAAGAAGGCGATAACAATTTATAAGCGGCTGGCCAGAGCAGCTAGGGTCAGTTGGGGACTGCACCCGGAGGTGATAAGGGCTATATCCACTGCAGCAGTGGAGCCGATTATTTTGTACGCCGCGAGAGCGTGGGCACCAGCTGCTAATAAACAAGGTGTCATAAAGCAGCTCAACATAGTCCAAAGAGGATTTGCCCAAAAGCTGTGCAGAGCCTACCGCACGGTCTCCCTAAACTCGGCACTGGTTCTGGCTGGGATACTCCCACTAGACCTCCGAATCCGGGAAGCGGCTGCGCTCTACGAAGCCAAGAGGGGAGTGCCCCAGCCTGCACTAGGAGACAGGGAGGTGGAACGGATGGCCCCAGCGATAGAGGCCCCGCACCCCGCGGAGCAAATAAGTCTGGAGTTTGGAAGCCTGATAGACGAGGAACAATATAATAACCACGGCGATTACGCCGTGAGGATCTTCACCGATGGCAGCAAGATTGAGGGCAGGGTCGGAGCGGCGCTATCCTTATGGAATAGCGCCACCGAAATAAAGGCCCTCAAACTCGCCTTGCCGTCCTACTGTACCGTCTATCAGGCTGAACTCCTGGCCCTAAAAAGAGCGGCAGAGGAGGCGCTCAAGCGCAGCGAAGCTACGTTCGGCATCTTCAGCGACTCTATGGCGGCTCTTCAGTCAGTGACCAATGTTGGTTCCTCCCACCCTCTGGCCGTGGAAACTAGAGACACCATACGACGCCGCAAACTCCAGAACAAGAAAGTCTCCTTGTTCTGGATCAAGGCCCACGCAGGGTTGGAGGGAAACGAGAGAGCTGACCAACTCGCGAAGGAAGCCGCCCTAAGGTTGAGGAAGAGGCCGGACTACGATCTGTGTCCCGTATCATTCGTCAAGCGAAGAATCCGGTCGGAAACGCTTGACGAATGGAACGGGAGATATAAGTCGGGTGACACGGCTTCAGGCACAAAATTGTTCTTTCCGGACGCGGTGGTGGCGTACGGTGTGGTGCGCAAGATGGCTCCAACGAGCATAACCACGCAAATACTGACGGGGCACGGTGGGTTCTCTGCATACCTGAAACGCTTCAGGTGTAAAGAGAATCCATCGTGCGCCTGTGAGCCTGGCGTGGAAGAGACCGTATTGCACATACTGCTCGAATGCCCGATCACGGCAAGGATGCGTTACGAGACGGAGCAGCAACTCGCCGTGGCATTGGTTGCCCAAAATCTACCAAATTTGTTAGAAGGAAAAGACAAAAAAGTGTTTTTAAATTATTGTTCAGAAATAGCATCGCTAGTAATTAATAGGAATAAGTTAGCTTAAGAAAAATATGATACTAATTATATAATAATAAAATAAGTAATAATAATAATTTTAAAAAAAGTAGGTATATAATATTATATAAATAGCATAGAAAATGGGCATTTTAAGATAGCTTAAGTAGGATAACGTGTGTGATCGAGTTAAAGTTTTTCTTTGGGTTGGTGTTTTTGTTATTTTTTGTGGTCAAGCCACAGTAATAATTATTATATCTCTGTGTTTGTGATAAGTTCTTAACTTAAGATAAAATTTTGATTTTTGTAAATAAATAAACATATACTTCGCTTAATAAGGTATCTGATCATGTCAGAGGGACACTGAGCAAGGGCAGGAATGTGGTTTTAGCCGGTAAGAGTCCAGCACTGCCCAGACTGTCTCATAAGTGAGGCAGTCTGGGCGTCCATGAGGATTTCCCTCTCCTGCCAAAACAAAAAAAAAAAAAACAGTTCGCATCCCCGTGAAGTCAGGACGGATGGTGCCTACCCTAACCTGCTCGGCAGATCACCCTCCAGTCCTAACGACGGCGGCCACCACCTCTCCCTCCGTCGCTGAGTCGTCCAAACCCAGTATGCGCATGTCCACGCACTTGGTGGGTCTGGACACTCGGGCCTCGTCCGCATTTAGGGGCGCCCTAAGCCTCTCGGCCAGAGCGTCAGCGGTCGGGCCGCTGGCCGTACCGGGAACCTCCAGCATCCGGGCCCCAGTCGCAGTGACCCTTATCCGGATGCCATCGGCAACGCCGAGCTCCTTGAGGTTCACCGCCTCCCTCGCCTTGGCAAGCACGTCGCGGTAGGACACGCCCTTCTTCTCCGCTTCCGGCTCCTTGCGCTGCTGCCGCCTCTCCTTCTTTTTGGCCGCCCTTGCTGCCTTACCCGCCTTCCTCTTCTCCCCGCCTACTTGCCATTCGGCGTCAGCCGGAGGGGATTTAGGAGGCGGGGGCGGTCGTTTTGCCGCCGGGGCTGAGGCCCTCGCGGGTTCCGGCACGGCCCCGCCTTTCACCTGCCCCGATGACCGGGGCTTGGCCGTGGCAGCCGCTGCGGCGGCATACGATGCCGCCTTCCGCTGGTTCGAGGCCGGCTGGCTCGCCGCCAGCGGGGGGCGTAAGACTATGGCCTCCAGGGTGGAAAACCGGCTCCGGAAGGCAGCCAGTTCCCGCCGGACCAGGGCCAGCATCCGGTCCTCAGCAGGCACGGGCCCGACCTGCCCAAGCCGCGCCTCCCCCTGTGGCACCTCCCGGGGGCCGGCTTCTCGAAGCCTAGCCAGGTCCGCTCGGAGCTCCGCGTTCTCCTTTCGGAGAAGCTCCATGGCGGCTGTCAAACGGTCGACCTCCGCCCGCATTTCAGACATTGCGACCGACGGGGGCCCGATGTGACTGGCCTCTGCTGCCGCCATAATGGAGGTGGTGGCTGCGGATATGGCCTTGTTTTTAGAGGACTGAGTCCTCTTCACGGCCACACTTTTGATAGCGGCTGCCACGACCTCTGCGAACCTGACCGTTCGCTCTGAATTCGAGCCGCCAGTGGCGTCCGGCTCACCACCTGACGACTCCGATCCGGCCGAGACCGGCCCTAACTGCGACTCTGGCTCGGCCGGGCCGGCTCGGCTCGGCTTGCTGGCCTCCTTCGTGGTGAGCCCTCTGCCCACACCACTTTCATGGGCCCCACCCCGGCGCCGGCTGACCTTCTTCCGGGCCGAGCTCACCCATCCGTCCGAGGAAGACTCCTGGCCATCCCCCGGTTTGGGACGCTTCTTCAAGAACTCTAGGTTCTTCTTAACCGCCCCCACCACTTTGCGCTCTTGGCTCTTATATGAGCCCTTCGCGCCAGATACGGCGTTGGACTCCGACCCCGCATCACTTCCCTCCTCTTCGCTACGGTTTTTGTTTTTGTTTATTGGATCCATATTTGTTCCCACGAGTAAAAACTTTGTATTGTCTCAAAATCTAGTGGTTCGCACTAGCGACTAATTTAGCTACCGATTAGTCAAGCTATCAACCTCCCTCACGGTGCGCCGCCGCTTGGAGGTTTGGGGTGATTTTTTATAGAGGTTTTCTTCCTCGCGGCCCGGGCGGTTAAGCCAAGACCCTCGACCCCCGTCAAAAGTCAGAGACATGACCTTGATAATCTTCGGGGCTACGAGAATAACGGTGGCAGAAAGAGAAGGCCTCTTCCTGCCTGCCCGGCGGCAGAGTTAGTGCACACCGAGCTCGCTCTTACTCCGCCGCTGTGCGTCTCTGCTTAGAGCGCAGAGAGACACACGTTGGAGCGTACTTCTGACAGGATATTGGCATACGGGCAACAAGACCCCTTAGGCACACAGTACCTAATGGGGAGTCATTGCCCGTACCCCAGGGTGCACCGTCCCGGTGACTGGCCTTCCCCCCGGACGCATCCATAAGGGAATTCCAGCCCACAGGCACACGGGGAGGTTTCCTGTCCAAGCACCCCTGCTTTGGTAGCCTGCAAGGAGTTTATTGATTTTTGAAGTTGAGACTATTTTTAACCGATGTCAAAAAAGGAGGTTCTCAGTTCGTCGGAATCTTTTTTTTTATGTACATATTTTTTTTAAATACGTATATTAATTTGCGCACTCTTTTAACCAGACTTTCAATATGATGCCGAAAAGAGAGAGTGTCGTCTATTATAACCCCGAGGTATTTAATGTTACAGGTTTTGAGGATATGAGGACAATTGCAATCGTTAACTGACAGGTTAGCACATTGATGAGCACATATATTGAAGTTAGCAGTGTTAAGTTGCGACTTGCGCATGGAGAAATGAATATATTTTGTCTTGTCAGCATTTAATGTTAGTAAGTTGCTTTGGAGCTAATCAGTGATAGTATTAAAACCGATTTGAGCGTTTTTATATAATTCGCTACTATTTTTAGCTGAAAAAATTAGTGCCGTGTCATCAGCATAAGATATGATTTTGCCGTGCTTGATATTTAGGTTACACAAGTCGTTAATATAAACCAGGAATAGGGTGGGGCCCAAAATACTCCCCTGGGGGACACCAAATCCAGTATTTTTCTGCTCATCGCTCGTAAACTCGTCAATCTGAACACATTGGGATCGGTCATCTAAGTAGTCAGCAAGTAATGTCAGCGTCGTTCCCCTTATTCCTATGGCCTCTAATTTTCTAAGTAGCACAGGAACAGAAACAGTGTCAAAGGCTTTCGCTAAATCAAGGAAGACTCCCAGGACCTGGTTCCCTTTGTCTAGCTCTTCTGAGACATAATCGGTCAGGCTATGCATCGCATCAGCTGTGGATAATTTGGCTCTGAAGCCAAATTGCGCAGGTGACAATAGGTTGTTTTTTCTAGGTAGTTAACCAGCCTATTGTTTATGATTTTCTCAAGTATTTTCGAGATTGAAGGGAGTAATGATATTGGCCTATAGTTATTAACCAACTCCTTGTCTCCAGATTTATAGTATAGGGATAACAATTGCCTTTTTTAGACATTTGGGGAAAATTCCTTTGGAAAGACAGACTCGAAAGATATGCGTCAAGGGAGGTACCAATATATGCTTAAAGAGTTTAAGGATCTTGTTGCTTATATTATCCCATTCAACTGCACAACCGTCTTTAAGACCAGAAATGATTCGGGATACTTCGTCTTCGTCAGTGTCCAGCATCGCGAATGATTTCAGGTTAGAGCAGCTGTAAAATTTTTGGAAAGATGTTTGGGCGCAAAGTTTCGGAAACTGTTCGGCCAAAATTTTCCCAACATTGACAAAAAAGTTATTTACTTTGTTAGCGGATAAAAGTGGTTTGTTAGTGGTTAGTAAGCAGTAATCTCGAATTCGATTCACGTTGTTTAGTCACGTAGGTGACGTTTTTAATATGCTTCCAAATTTGTTTGCTATTGTTACCTGCTTTATTTAATTCGTGTATATCATAATCATTTTTAAGCTTCTTTAAAAGATTGTTGCAAAAATTTCTGTACCTTTTATAGGTGTCTAGAATGACTAAATTATCAGGGTATTTCTTAGTTCTCTGATGTAGTCTATCTCTGTGTCTTATACAGTGGATTAGTCCAGGAGTAATCCAAGGTTTAATATTACGAAGACGATTATTTACCGGCACAGCTGTCGTATTATGCAATATTGCTTGTTGGACATGTTTTATTAGGTACGATAAAGCCGATCAAGCGTCAGTAGTATTATAAACTACGTTATAGTCAGAGTTCGGAATAGGTAGAGCTGTTTTATGTACTTGCCATAGGTTAGAATAATATGGATATTCCCCGAGTCCCGGGATTTGGTTTTTAAGTAGTAAAATCATAAAAAAAAACTATTCTCGCCTTCGGGACTAATGAAAGATTACACTTCCTTTCTGACGGGTAAATATAAGAAGGACGGGATTAAGGATAGTATAATAAATTGATAAACCTGATTCATTAAACCACATATATTTTTTTACGTAACAATTTCTTATTCAAGAATCAACAATCATTTAAACATTTTTATTCTGAAGTTGTAAAAAATCATATTACCATACAAATTATTTGTTCCTCAGAAAATCAAAACATTATCAAATAGAAAAATTTGTATTTACAATAAAATCTTAATTAAAATAATCAATACGCTTCAACAATAATTCACTTATTTAAACAAAAAATGTAATTGGTCTGGTTCGTCTTCAGCTTCACTAGAAGACTGAGTATGACCAGAGTTAAAATAAATCACCATTATTTTTTCTAAATTATCTAATTTTAATCTATTTCTTTTTACATCTAACACCCAGTTATATATGGAAAACGAGCGTTCGACATCTGTTGATGTTAGTGAAGCGAATTTATATGACAAAATTTCGTCATTCACATAATTTTTCGATAATTTTCCTTCATATTCTCTGAGGATGTCAATGTCCGGATTCCTATCCATAACTATTTCAATTTCGTTTTTTATTCTATCAGAATTACATTCATTTAAAGCAGCTCTGACATGATCAAAAGCCACGAGTCACTTAATGCTAAATTTTGTTTCTGCAACTCTTTTAATGAAAATAAAATAATCGTATAATGATTTTCTATTTATACTAATTGATTCCGTAGATTTTCCTTTTCCAGAATATTTTTCGCATTACGTATTGCCATTGAATCAGAGCTGTTTAATCTAGAAATAACATTTATTATTTCTTCATAATATTTTGCAAAATACGATGCAGCTTCGAGCCAAGTGCCCCATCTAGTTATCACTGGTTGTGGGGGAAGAGGTAAGTTAGGATACGTATCTTTCAATACTTTTATTCTGCGAGGGGCTTTTAAATATATTTTTTTTACATTGGATATTAGCATATCTACATCATGGTACTCTAACCGTATCTGTTCTGATACGTGATGAAGAGCGTGTGCCTAAACAGGTGACATGTTTTAATTGAGGTAAAAAAAAAATATTTTCGGCCCGCAGACAACATGTATACAACACTATCAGTAGGTACATAATATTAACACATTATCAACTTTTCTTTCAAAGTTATCTTGCCAAATATTTTCCAAACACTCTATTACAAAATTTGAAATAGTTTGGCCATTAACCACCTCGAGCATTTTACAGGCAATTAAATAAGGTCGACGAGAAAAGTTTTCATTTAATGGCTTTACTAAGAAATGCACAATATAACGACCTAAAAAGTCAGTTGTCTCATCTAACGATATCCAAAGTTTCTCATCTTTAACGTTTTCATAGATGGAGGCAATTTTATTTTTATAAAATTTGTCCAAATACAACTTTCGTAATAGCGACTCGTCAAGCACTTTTTCATTTTTGCAATTACAACAACAAACACCTCACATGTATTTTTGAAAAAAATCGTTGAAGACATTGTTTTTTATTTACGACAAGGGGATGTTATAAAGAATTAAAAACTGAATAAGGTCAAAATAAAATTCTTCTTGAGGCTGTTTGTATGTTCCTCGATGTTGAACACCTTCAATATGTCGATTAACATTAGATTTTTTTACTGATAAATGGCTTTCACACTTGGTGCAGTAAATAGTACAGCTGGCAGCGTCAAAAATCAGTTCAGGATAGTCACGTATCCACTTCTGAACTGTTTCAGGCTTGACAGAACTTGACGCCATGTTGAAGTACTTCACCTGAATCAAAATGTCGTTAAATTAGAAATGCTGAGTAGAGTCACATCGACACTTAGTGTTCGAAAAACAAAACTAGTAAAATATATATATTCCCAATGCAAGTTTGAAAATGCAAAGTCAATCGAAAGTTTTTAATTTACGCTAAGAGAGGGTACGGTTAATCGCACACAAGTAGTACACTCAGTACAGTTCAATGATAATTCATATGTGCACGAACTGCAAACATGTTAGTCTACGACTCCTGCACTTTACCGTACAGTTAATTAATACATTCTATTTATTAATAGAATGTATTAATTCTATTTATTAATAGAATGTATTAATTAGCTGTACGGTAAGTTTCTAAGTTAATTTTGACACGTGCGTGACATACTTTAAAGTCAAGAAAATACTGGATTGGAATACATTAGTTGTAGAAATTAGTGCTTGCGTGGTTTAGCACTAACTTCTGGGTTGGTTGATATTTGGTTGATTTGGTAGTATATTAGACTGGTTATGGTTTGGTTGTTGGTTTACGACCACTGGTCTTAATGATACGAAATAATATGGTTTAAAGGCTATATTGAATACTGGTTATAACTATCAAATGGTAAATCTAAGCTAAATTAGCACTAAGATGGTTTGATCTGGTTTGGTTTGAGTTACGCGATTGGTATCCGAACACGTACTGACTGGTAACAGTTGCGATACATACATTTATGGAATAAATGCACGCAGGCAAAAGTGCTGAGCTGTTCGGTTGCAAATATTGTACCGAACATATTCCCGAGCATAAGATGAAATAAGAAAAGAATAATTATCAAATCACCTTAGTTAAATAATAATAAGTGGAATGGTAAACAAAGGTAAAATTATCATAAAATGGTAAACATAAAAAAGCATTCAAGAATGGTAAACAAAAGTAAAAGTATTATAAAATGGTACACATAAATAAAAGTATTCTAGAATGGTAAACAAAAGTAAAAGTATTATAAATGGTAAACAAAGGTAAAAGTATAAATTACGGTTGTCCTTAAAAAACATAAATTTTTTACACTAATGAGTCTTCAACTGTAAGCACACGTTCTTTTCGCACTACAGGCAACGTGGCCCTTTCCCTTTTACCCGCACCACGCATAGCACTGGGCCATCGTCTGGCGAAGTATGCACTTAAACCTATCGGTTCACTCTCACTTTACTGACGGTCAGCAGTACTCTGCTTTCGCGGTTGCACTTCACTATGCACTCTGGTTGACTCCGATGTGGTCGCCACAGACTCCTGTCTGTGGTGAGGCTCCGCCCGGCTGGCCGTAGAAAGCGGATAGCATCTCACTATTCTCCAGGCCCAGACTGCTGCCGCGCATAGGACTACTCCCAGCAGTATGTAGACGACGGTGTACTGGTGAATGTCGTGTACAGATATATCATCGACCTGTGCTTTGGTAGATTTCAGTGTATTGATCTGTTCTCCAAGAATGGTTAGAGATCTATTCAGACTCATGTCCTCTGGAAATGCTGTTTCCGTTGGTATTTTAACATTCACAATATGGTTTATCTGGTCTAGCTCTGGTACGAGCATATTAGGTGAAAAATTTAGTTGGTTGGATTGTTGTTGTAAAGAGTACAGTGTGAAATCTTTACTTTTAACGAAGCATTTCTGTGTCATGCTAATGATCCCTGCTCGAGTCAGCTGACGAACGGTAACTTGATCGTCGCATATAATTTTAATGGGGTATGTGTCACAGCAAAAATATAGGTATTGTGACGTTGAGTGTAATTCTACCCATCTGTTTTTGCACACTGTTTTTTCTGTTTTGCACCTTTGGTTTATTGGACTTGTTTCGCAAAAATTTTCGTCATTTTCCAAGTTTAGGATGGGTTTGAAGAGCTCACACATGAAGGATTCTCCGTGATACAAACATGTGTCAAGTTCATGTATGGTCGGTACGAAATAAGCATCCTTTTTTAGGTTCACTGCGACGTATTCCGATATTGGCATTATGCTGGTCATACTATAGTTGGTTTGTTGCGGAACTGGTATTATCCTGTATAATTGAAAACTTTCCCTCGCTATGAGTGGGAATGTAATTTCGAAAATAATATATTTTTCGGTGACCCGAGCCTTAGTTCTCAGTAGCTTGTAGATGTGCTGAAGGTCTGTCTCTATGTTTTCGATTGGTAGGCCTAAATCTTGTGGCATTTGGCCATAGATAATTTGTAGCTCTCGTTTGAGCTGCGCTGGTGTCAGTAGATGCAAACTGATTTGACCATGGTAGATTTCCGATATTGTATCGATCAACGTATCCTGTATCTCTTTCAAGTTTTGCATCATATTAATGGTAGCTATAGAGACTAGCGTGAAGTCTTGTTGTGTTGTCATCACATCGATTTCTTGTTGCAGCTTACTGTTGACCTTGTCCAAAGCATTTAAATGTTTATTTATGGTTTTGTGTTGTTTTTCTATTATGTCTTCAGTTCTTTGTAGTACATTGTGCTCTGCTTCGACGATAGAAGTCAAATCCTTCCATAACTGACCTTGGTGTTTTTGGTTGCGGTGTATAAGTTCAATGTCCTGCCTGTATTTTTCTGTGAAACTTTCGTCTAATACTCCGAACAATGAGTTTGCAACTGAGCCGACAGCGTTGATAAGGCCGCGTCGTGTTCGTAAGCGCTCGCCGTAATGCTGGCTTAGCAACAGCTGGTTGTAGTATTGCAGTTCATTGTACTCGTGACGTATTTGTAGGAGTATCATATGACAGTGACTTGATTCCATAATTGATTCACATGTCTTATCGAGATAGCTTGTAAAGTCATTGATGGCTTTGTCACCTTGCCAATATGGAGACATGTTAAAGTATGTGACTAGTTTCCACTTATCCCGAATCAATTGTACTTTCCCCACAGTGTCAAAGTACAAAGTTTTGTTTGAATCAAATTGCGTAATATTGTATGACGCTGTTGTTGGTAATATTATACTTATGAATAGTAACAATGCCATTGCAATATTTACTATCTTGGGATAGGTACTGTACGTTCTGGTCTTTGGTTGCTGATGATTACGTGGTTCCTTTTCGGCTCTTGTACTGAGATGTAGTGGTTCACGTTTTTTTTTTCTGATATGGTGGGCTCAGTTTGGTCTATAGGCAAAACTGATAGTTTGACTATAGGGCGCTTCATGTAGCCGTTTTTTGTTTTTAAAGTCACTACTCTGACAAGTTCATCTTTTCCTGGATGGACTTCCATCACACGACCCATTGGCCATTTCCCAGCTGGTAAGTTATCGTCATGTATCATTACTAAATCACCCACGTTGACATTCTTCTGATTTTTCATCCATTTGTTTCTGGTTGATAGTTGAGTTAAGTACTCTGTTTTCCATCTCTTCCATAAATCTTCAAATAATTTTGACACTAGATGCCACCTGGTTCTGGCGTCGTCTGCTGTCTCAATTATGGTTAAACTTGGTCGTGCTGTCAGGAAATGGGCTGGTGTGAGGAAATTTAAATCCTCCGGGTCTTCTGATAGCGCACAAAGTGGTCGTGAATTCAGGCAAGCTTCTACTTTTGATAACAGTGTGGTGTATTCTTCAAACGTAAATTTTTACTGTCCAATCACGCGTTTGAGGTGGTGTTTGAGACTTCGCACGGCTCTTTCCCAAAGTCCTCCCGCATGAGGCCACAAAGGTGCGTTGAAATGCCATTCAATTTGTAGCTCTGTTATCTCTTTAAAGAATGACTCACTGAAAACATTTTGAAGTTGGTCGTATTCTTCTTGCAGCATTCTGTTGGCTCCAACAAAATTGGTTCCATTGTCGCTGTAGATGTGACGTGGAGCTCCGCGTCGTGCTGCCATTCTGTTTATTGCGGCTAAGAAAGCTGAGCTGGTTAAATCTGACACTAGTTCTAAATGCACAGCTTTCGTTACCATGCATACGAAAATCGCTATGTAGCCTTTGGTAGTTTTTATCCCGCGCCCTTTGTTTGCTTTCACTTCCACAAAGCCAGTGTAGTCGACACCACAATGATAGAAGGCGCTTTCAGGGTTCACTCTGGATGATGGTAGATCACCCATGAGCTGATATTGTTGGATGGGCTCTTGCTTTTTGCATGTGACACACTGTCGTAGGACTTTCTTCGTAGCTGAATATCCGTTGATTATCCAATAGTTTTGTCAAATGTTTGATAAAGTAAGGCGCGCTCCACCGTGGTAGGTTAGCTCATGAGCGTATTTTATTATTAGCGTGGTAATTCGATGGTTGTGTGGTAATATGATTGGGTGTTTCATCTCTGAACTTATTTGTGCGTTTCTTAATCTGCCCCCCACTCGCAAAATACCGTCTTGGTCTAGGATAGGGTGTAATGGTAAAAGTTTACTTTTCGAATGTACGTTTCCATTCTTAAGTAAGTAGCTGACGTCACTGGCAAACTCCATATGTTGCACACTTTTAATAATCAGCAGTTTTGCGCGACGGAGTTCATGTAATGTGAGATAAGGTTGACGGCCTGCCTTTGCAGTAGGTAGTCGTAGTATCCATGCAAAAACGCGTACGATTTTTGCGAACGAATTCAATTTGTTTAATAAATAGTGGGTTATGTTTGGTATGGTCATGGTTGCTTCCTGGTGTTTTTCCACAACTACTGCATTAGACTGTCTTATCTCTAAGCTGGTTTCATATATGGTTTGAGGTATGTCATGGTTTTGGAATGATTGAATCCATGATGGCCCCTGCCACCATAGATCGTGGTGTCTTAGTTGTTTGGTTCTTAATCCACGGCTGGCACAGTCAGCTGGATTTTCCATGGTTTTGACATAACTCCATTTTTCTTTTGGTATTATTTTGGTGATAGCTTTCACGCGGTTTGAGACAAATGGTTTCCATCTCTCTGGATCTCCTTGAATCTATCCTAACACTGCTGTTGAATCACTCCAGCAATGTATTTCCTGGTTATGGGGCTCCAAGCAAGTCTGAACTTTTTGCATCAGCTGTGACAATAGTTGGGCACCCATTAACTCCAACCTCGGTGTTGATATGTCTTTACCAACGGGCGCTAATCTTGCTTTTGCTGCGACTAGAGTTACCTCGTTAGTATTATTTTGATGGTTGACTTTGCAATATATAACTGCGGCATACGCCTTATTCGACGCATCACAGAATCCGTGTAATTGTAAGTTATGGTTTTTCTTTATTCCTAGCCATCGTTTTACTTCTATGGTGTTTATGTCTTTTATTTCTCCTCTTAGATTTAGCCACTTCGTCTTGATATCCTCTGGTAGCGTGTCATCCCAGTTAAGACTTGAAGACCAGACATTTTGGAATAGCATCTTCATGGTGATAGTTAATGGTGTGAGCCAGCCTAATGGGTCGAATATTTTTGATATGTCGGAGAGAAGCGACCTTTTGGTTGGTTTTGATAGTGGTACTGGCTCCAGTTTCGAGTCAAAGATGAATTTGTCCTGTTGTGGATTCCATCCAAGCCCCAATGTCTTCGTTGAGTCTGACTGTTTAAACTCGTAGATTTGCTGATTCCACAAATCTTTTTCTAAGTCAGCGAGTAATTCTGGTTCATTTGTGGCCCATTTTCGTAAATTAAACCCACCCTTGCTGAGTAGCTTTATTAGATCTGATTTTAACTGTTTTGCTTGTTCCATTGAATTTGCTCCGCCACAATAGTCATCCATATAGAAACACTCTTCTAATGCTTTTGCTGCATCGGGAAAATTTTGTTTTTCCTCAGCAGCTAATTGTTTTAAGCACATCATAGCCAAAAATGGTGCAGGCTTTGTGCCGTAAGTTATGGTTGTAAGTTGGTATGTCTGAATGGGTTGGTATGATGAGTCTCTCCATAATATCTTCTGATACGACTGATCTTTAGGATGTACCGTTATCTGTCGATACATTTTCTCGATATCAGCCGTGTAAACGAACTAATACTGTCTCCATTTTAAAATCAGCTCCTGCAGATCTTGTTGTAGGTTGGGACCTCGGTACATGACGTCATTCAAGCTTAGTCCTGATAATGATTTAGCAGACGCGTTGAATACAACACGCAGCTTAGTAGTGGTTGACTCAGCACGAGTGACGCAGTGGTGTGGTAGGTAGCACTCGGATTTCGTACTTGTTGCTGATGGCATCATATGGTTTAATTTAAAGTACTCGTTCATAAACTTTGTGTATTCTGTTTTCAATTCTGGATCTTTCTGTAGCTTTCTTTCTAAGTTACGAAATTGTGCCAATGCTAATGGTTTAGTGGGTTAGCTGTTTCTTGGTTTCTGGTTTGAACGGCAATCGGACTTGGTATCTCCCATTTTCTAGTCTCTCCGTTGTTGACAAAAAATATTGCAGACATTCATGATCTTCGGTGGACATTTCAATCTGCTGGTGAATATCTTCGTTTTCCCAAAATCTGCGTAAGTCGTCCGTGTTGTGAAGAACGACGTTACACCTGTATTGTGGTGTCATTGTCCCACAAAGCATCCATCCTAATTGCGTTTGTTGGGCAATTGGTTGATCTTCGCTATCACCTCTCAAAATGCCACCTAAAGCTATCTTGCAGTATACATCTGCTCCAAGCAGTAGGTCAACTGGTCGACTGGTATTAAATTCTGGGTCTGCCAGATTAATGTTTTGTATGTGAGGCCAAGTTGGTTTCATGAATGATTTATTTGGTAAACTTTAGATTAGATTATTCATTATAAGGACCTCACCTTCTAAGGCAAACTCACTATGAATTGATTTAATTCGGATGGTCATTACTCCCTTGCAGCTGTTTTCTTTTTCTCCTACGCCGAATATGGTTCCTTTGCAAGGGTGCCTTCGTAGTTTCAAAACTTGTGCCGCTTTCTCACTTATTAAAGAAATTTGAGAACCCTGGTCAATCAAGGCCCTCATGGTATGGTATGTGCCATTGTATCCTGGAACTTCCACTAAGGCCGTAGCTAAGAGTGTCTCGGACACGTCATCCCAAGACACATTGGTTGAGGCTGCTGCCTGTACATCATTGGTCACGCATGATGTCGCAAGTGTATGCGCAGCCTTATGGTTTGATTTTGCTGATGCGTTTAGCCTGTTTTTGGTTGAAATTGCTTCATGCAATAATGAATTATGTTTAGCGTTGCATTTGCGACATGTTTTATTAGAAAAACATGGTTTATTTAAATGGTTGAATAGACAATTCGTGCAACAGTTTAGATGGTTGACAGTTTTTAGTTTTTGCTCATCCGACATTTGCAAAAATTGGGTACACATCCATAACCCGTGGTCAGCATTACACAATGCGCAGGTGATTGACCGCGACACATGTAACGATTTCGTATGGTTCTTCGTGTTGTTTGGATAGCTTTTATTTGATGATTGCGGGTTATTATTTGAACTATAATATTTCTTCTGGTTTGCTTGATATTTTTGATGGTTTGGTGGTTGGGTGGTCATCTTTTGGTTATTTGATTCTTGTTTACGCCTTGATGCTTCTAAGGCGGTAAACTTGTTTTCCAAGAAATCTAGGAATTCTTGAAGGACTGGTAATTCCCTGGGGTTCTTCACCGACTCAATATATTCAGCGAATGACTCACTGTCTAGTTTCTGTGCTAACAAAAGTACAAACAGTGGATCCCAGGTGGTGATATCTACTCCTAGGTTCTGAATTGCGTGGAGACATTCTTTGGTCACATCATGTAGCTTTTTGCGCCCCGATGGATTGTTGCTGCATACTAGGAATGTTCAGTAGTATGTTGACGTGAGACGTGAATATAAGTCTACTGTTGCCGTATCTGTGGTTTAGTATTTCCCAGCATACCTCGTAATTTTCCGAGCTAATCTGAAGATGGTGGATCAGACGCTCAGCTACTCCGGCTACTTTGCTCTTTAAAAACTGCATTTTTTGTGCGTTCGATAACGATGGGTTTTTGTGGATGGTTTCTGTGAATAAGTCTTTAAACGACGTCCATTGGTGGTAGTTGCCTTGGAATGTTGGTATATCCATCTGTGGAGTAGATTTGTCACGATGAGATACAGACCACATTTTAGAGTTGATGGTTTTCTTCAGATCGTTAAACATTTTCTCATATCTGTTGAATTCCTCTTGGTACCAGACATCCTCATCCCCGTTTTCATCTTCTATATCCCAGTGTAGGCTATCTATAATAGCCCAACGACTTTGAAGAGACTTTAATGCATCGTCGAACTCCCACTTGTTCTGCAGTTGGTCGATTTCTATGGTAGCTACTGTTCTCATGAACGCTCTGAAGTTGATGGTCTGCTTTTTTATCATTCCATCTAGTTTACTGCCATCATTTAGATCTCGCGTATCCCTACGTTGCTGTTGCGGTACCTGTGAATGAGACGAATCCCCTGCTTGCTTCGTTGGCTCCGCCTCCGCCGGCGGCTGATAAGGTTCTTGCTGTTTTAACAAGTGCTCCATGGTTTTGGTAATTAGCTGCTTGATCGACAGATAGACTTCCTTCGCCTTATCAAAACAATTTTTTGTGAAATACACATGGTTAAATTCAGCAAGTTCGCAGCACCTTCTATGGTTGCGTTGATATTCTCTCCAATAATTTTCTAATATCTCCAACTTCCGTTTGCAGTAATCTATGGTTTTTCGTTCAGCCCCGTCTTTCTTGATGTTAGTTAGAAGTTTAACCAAGGAGTCGTAAATCTCCGTTTGGCTGACTGCTAACTGCTCCATTATTCTCACGGTCAATTAACAACGCAAGTGAAAATAAAGTATATAAAATGGTTTGGTCTGACCTTATATTCTCCTTACGCGACAGCTGCCCAATTTCTTCCAAATTGATCTCACTGCCTACCTACTTTCCCTACTAGCTGGTAAAATAAAAAACACTGCTTGCAAGGTCCCGGCGCACAAACACTTCACTGTACTTCGCGAACCGAGGCCCTTAATGCTCGAAGGACCATGTAGAAATTAGTGCTTGCGTGGTTTAGCACTAACTTCTGGGTTGGTTGATATTTGGTTGATTTAGATATTATTGGGAGATATTAGACTGGTTATGGTTTGGTTGTTGGTTTACGACCACTGGTCTTAATGATACGAAATAATATGGTATATAGGCTATATTGAATACTGGTTATAACTATCAAATGGTAAATCTAAGCTAAATTAGCACTAAGATGGTTTGATCTGGTTTGGTTTGAGTTACGCGATTGGTATCCGAACACGTACTGACTGGTAACAGTTGCGATACATGCATTTATGGAATAAATGCACGCAGGCAAAAGTGCTGAGCTGTTCGGTTGCAAATATTGTACCGAACATTAGTATTAAATAAGTTTAGCTAACAAGAAAAGGTTTTGCGTTTTGTGCGAATAACACTGTACTTTACTTTTTGTATTTAAAATATTTTTTATTGGTTCGACTTAGGACAAGCTTTTCGCTAAGCCCAAACAATTAATTTTTCTAATATGTCAAGATAGAATAAGATTAATACATTAGTTTTATTCAATATTTTACTTAAAAAATAGAACTTACCGAATCAGTATCCAATAAAATAACTCCAAACGTCCAATCCAATAAGATCAAATCAGAGCCCGTAAATGCTAGCCAAAATCGTAGTAGCAAGAAGGTTCCAGAATCCAGTAAATAAGCCAGGCTCAGAAGATATTCACCACACAACAAAACACAACAGGAAGCAAACAAGCGCACTCTAAGAATCGAAGTAATCGAGTGAGACAACAAGTTACTGTTGGTAAAGAATTGAATTCTAGTGGCGCAGAAATAGACAAAAACAGGTGCGTCACTCTAGCGACAGAAATACCCCGCTATTGTTTTCTTTTGTTTCCATAATGCGGCGACATTACGCGTCTCAACAAAGCGGCAACGTCGCGCGCTTGGCAAAAAGTTTTATAGCGTGCTGTTGACGTAAAATTTACCACGTCGCTCATGCGCTTATTGGCTTACATAAACCATTTTTATACATATTGACAAAAAGAATTAAAGTCAATAAAATCCCTTAGTATCAGTCGGAATCCCGTGGAATATCCATATTAACATCAATGTTTGCGGTCAATGAACCTAAATAGCTCTACCTATTCCGATCACAGGTTATAATCAATGTTGCGCAAATCATATTCGAGTTTATTCATGTTTAATTCAGTCTTTGTCTGGGGTCGATTTTGCTTAGGCAGCGTTAAATTTACGGCTAGTATGACGGATTGGTGGTCGGTTATTGTTGAGTTGGTAACAAGCGTAATATATGAAAAGCTGGTTTTGATCATCATATGGTCGAGGCAAGAACCGCTGTGATGAGTAGGTAATGTGTGAGCAGCAGGCACGTATACAGAGGGGGGGATAGTTGGGATTTATCCCCCCCCCCCGAAATCTGACTGAAAAAAAAAACGTTTTAAGCCATCTGTTTATTTATTCGCTTGCGTGTTCTTTAACTATAGTATAGTACAGTGAAAATTATAGTACAGTGATTACAGCGATTTTCACACAGTTCACATGGTTGTTTCAATGTTTGTCCCCCCCCGAACCAAAAGTCTGGATACGTGCCTGGTGAGCAGACAAAAACCATGGTTTGAGCAGATGTTAAGGTAATCTTCAGTGCCTGTATCGCAGTTTTCTGAGCCAATGTTAATGTTAATATCGCCTGTCAACATTATATTCTTAAATGGTCTAAGGGCTTGAAAGATCTGGCTTAGGGAATTGTGGAAAGAGGTTAAGTTTCTAGTGGAAGGGGATCTAAAGGGTCTTCCAATAAGGACGGGTCGATGTTAAAATTGAATAAAACAAGATGTGTGTGAGATATTAACGAAATTTATTTTTTATTTAAAAGGCCCAGTTATGCCATTATGGATGGAATATGACATCGTTCAAATGTCCGCCGCGGCTTCATATGGTGGCACGAATCCGAGAGGTCCAATTTTTAATGACTCTGCTGCATAGATCCGGCTGAATCCGAGCGATGGCCTGCGTTATGTTGGCTTTCAGGGCAACGGTCGAATGTGGTTTATTGGCATAGACCTGCGACTTCAGAAAACCCCACAAAAAAAAGTCTAGCGGAGTCAAATCACACGATATTGGTGGCCAATTCACGTCACCTCTGCGAGAGATAACTCTACCCTCAAACCGTTCATGCAGAATGTCGATTGTGTCGTTGAGGTCTGCGAAAGGCCGAGTTCTTGAGCACGGCGAGAAATCGACTGCCTCGGAGTCTCCTGAACACTCTCACGTACAGCGGCGATCTTCTCGGCCGATCTGGCGTTCCTTTGACGTAAAGGTGTTGGTTGGTTGTTTACCGAACCGGTCGTCTCAAATTTAGTCACCAATCGTTGGAGAGTGGACTTTGAAGGGCCACCGCGTCTGCCGTAAAATGGGCGCAATGCGCGTAACGTTTGCACTAACGAACACTCATTTTGATAATAAAGTTTTATCATTTGCACATGCTGCTCAACCGTGTAACTTGCCATGGTGATTTGGCATCACTGACTGCATAATATACAACAGATTTTACAGATCCCACCAAAATAGTATGGCTGCCACAGACTGTCAACATCGACCCGTCCCTATTGGAAAACCCTTTATACAAAGCAATTATCGCTGTGGTTGTACCAATTTTGATGATAAGGCAGTTACTAATACAGTCTTGTAGGTCAGGTTCTTCGACTTTGACCCTTAACGATTCTTTAGCAAAGACAACAACACCATCATTTTGATTATGGTTAATTTTAGTGTACAATAAGTTGTACCCTGGTTTATAAGAATCTAGAACAAGACTTTGTCTACTTACTACTTTTTTCTTATTTGCCCCCAAAAGTGACCCCCATATTCAAAATTAATTACATCCGTGTATAAATCGCAGAAATTCATAGGTGGTTAAATATACCATTCATCCATCTATCCATCTGCCTAGCCTTTTCCCAACTATGTTGGAGTCGGCTTTCAGTCTAACCGTAATATTGTATGCAGCTGTATACCAGTATTTTACATGGAACGACTGCCTATCTGACCTCTACAACCCAGTAACTGGGTAATACGATACCCCCTGGTACGACTGGTTGTCATACTTTCGGGCTTCTGACGACCCGTAACGACTGTCAAAGATCCATGAGTGACAGCCGGGACCAACGGCTTAACGTGCTTTCCGAGGCACGGAGGAGTATGTAATGATGGTCATCCATCTACGGACCGATCCCGGCAAGCGAAGCTTTAACCTGATAAATCGACCAGTGCGGCTGTTATTACTCAGCCACGAGGTCCTCGTTTAGTTAAATATACCATCTATAATATTAAAATTCAGACAACGTTTATTGTTTAGTCTTCAGGTCTTCAAGAAAATATATTCTGACATTTAAATGGACAGGCAGTCCAGTAGAAGCGAAACGTTTACTGGTTTTTATAAGAAAAAATATGAAGAAACTTGTTTAGGAAATGACTTAAAACAGAAAAAAAAACGAATGTTATGATTTATTGAACTTGTTTGCAGTAATTTATTATTTTTTCTTTTACGAACTTTATATTTTTGTTTATTATCGTTTCCTAGAAACAATTTATTGGTTTAAACCACTGGTTGGTAGGCACGTGGAAGAAAATGCTTTCTTCCACGTAGTATGACTGTACAGTCGACCGCACGTTGGTGGTAACACTGACCTTGATCTGACCTGACGTAGTACGGAATTTCAATAGAATAAGAGGCCAGCTTAAGGCGACGATAACCGACTTTTAATGATTTTAAACTGAATATCACGTCTAAAAAATATAAGTTAAATAAGAGCATTTTCTTAATAACTTAATTTGTGAATATTTTAGATTATGTTTATATTACACATTGCAATTAATAATGTAATGTCTAACGACGATAAAAAACTGAGAATCACGCAAAAACTATCAAACTTATTTTTATGAAAACTTAACCATTTTCAAGATAATTTAATTATTTGTTTTCTAATATACGTGTTTTAATGTAATACCTTTTTTATGTATACTAAATTAATAATGCGTCTAATTTGGGACAGAATACACAAGCTATGCACTCAAAGCCGTTGGCATAATTATATCTGCGTCTTAAGACGCAATACGCTTGATAGTTTTTATGTAATTCTCAGTTTTTTATCCGCGTTAGACATAACTTTACAAATTAATCCATACTAATCTATACTTCCATATTAATATTATAAATTCGACAGTAACTCTGTCTGTTTGTATGTTACCTTTTCACGCCTAAACCACTGAACAAATTTCAATAAAATTTGGCAAGGAGATAGATGGCATCCTGGGGAAGGACATAGGCTATTTTTTGTCTCAAAAATAATCCTACAGGGGGTGATATAGGGGACGAAAGTTTGTATGGGAAACCCAGCAATTCTTATGTTAGGGATATGGAAAATTCAAATTTATGCTTTTGGTAGGAAATAAAGAATTACATGGTTCAGCATTTTTGAAAAAATATCCCCTAAGGGGGTAAATAGGGGTTGATTTTAAAAATCACAAATAATATTAAAAATTTTGCGTAAGTACCTCTTTTTAACAGATTTAAGGAATTGGAAATGTAGTCATAGTAACTTGACTTTTTGAGGTAATATTTTAGTCTTTACTTTTAACTGACTTCAAAAAAGAAGGTTCTCAATCCGGTTGTATATTTTTTTATGTTTAGTACTACATTTCCAATCCATTTAAAACCCGATTTGGAAAATTATTTTTTATTTGAAAGTACATACTTCCAGATTGGTCCTATTTTTATCAAAATCCAGTTCTGATGATAGGATCCATGAGAAATTGAGGAAACTCCTCAAATATTATAAGCATATACAATATACATAGCGATTTTCATCAACAAGTAAAGCATTTGCTTTCAGAAAGTATCATTTGGTGAAGTGAAACTGATGATGAAGACCACAGATGGCCACGGATACTCCTCAATGATAAGTATTTCACGGGTGGCGATAAGATATCTCGATTAAGATAGTTAAGCGAATATGACGAAGTAAATTTAAATGATTGGTTCTGATGAAAGTGGTATCATCGAACTGATCTGATGATAAAGCCGAAAGGTAGGCACCGGAACTCCGTAATAAAACAATGTATTCTAGCCATGTTTGGGCTTATTGGAATTGTCATGAGATGCACTCTAGCTATGAATAATTTTAATCGTAAAATGCTTCAAATTGCGCTACTTGAGTCGTATGTTATGTGTGGCCTTAACTATCAGAAGACAGGTCAACGATCTGTCGTCGTGTGGTTGATTTAATAATTTGTTGGCGACAGCACGGCGTTCAAACCTGATAAAACTGGGCCTTCCAAAGTTCTGATACGACTAAGCGCGATATTCTTTAATTCGAATATCGAACTTTCCCCAAAAAGGTTATATATATAAGCACCCTGGTATATTTGCCTTTTTCAAAAGTTTTTTATTTGAACGGGTATACTCCGAGGTTGTCGCATAACAATTTGGTCACATTCTGATGAGTGGTTTTTGCGTTAGCTTCAATAATACGTATTTTTTTCCATTTAGTGTATGTTGATGATGTTATAATAACTTCCTGCCTGTCACTGTTATTTACTTAGCAGGTAGTGGTTTACGAATTTGGGTCGTGTAAGTATGAACCACAACTAAAAAGTGGAAAATAAAACTTATTTATAAAAAAAAACAACCGACTTCCAAGAAAAACACTACAAAATGAAAAGTAACTTTAATTTCGGAAGTCGGTGGCAAAAAACGAAAATACTAAACCAAAGACACCGACTTCCGAAATTAAAGTTATTTTTCACTTTGTAGTGTTTTTTTTTTGGAATTCGGTTGTTTTCTTTTTATGGCACTATGCCATCAACCAGGCACAAATCATCAAACTGCCAAATCCTTAACATCTTAATATCACTGCCTGTCCTGGGGTTTGAACCCAGGACCTCCTGCCGCTTGCAATCACGGAAGAAGTCACGTTTAAACATTGCATTTTATTTTATTTTACACTAGATGTACCCCGCGACTTTGTTCGTGTGGTAAGATACGCAATATACTAAAATAACAGCCATATTTTATTAAAACTCCCTCGTCCCTCAACCTACCGAGTTGAATGGCCAGCCCGCGCTATTCGTTTACAATTTCATGGGTTTTAATTATATTATACGGATCCCTAGTTCTTTTTCTAAAGTAATCTAAGTTACTCCATAAAATATCAGCCAGGAAAAGTCGCGTTAAAATTGATCCAGCTGTTTCGGAGATTAGCCGGAACAAACAGACAGACAGACAAAAATTTTAAAAATTGATTTTTGTTACAAGTACCGTATAAACTTTCAAACAATAATATGCATTTAGTAAAAAAACTATTATTTTGACTTTACACAACACTTCAATTTTATTTACTTATTTGTAAAGAAAAGATTATCAATTCAAAACCTAGCTACCTATCTTCTAGTCCAGTAAATATTTAGAAGCATAAAACTTTGAATTTGCGACACCTGTATCAAGTTAGTGTGGGTTAGTTAGTTTATTTTATATTATTTTAGACCTCTTGACCTATCAAGTTGTGAACATCCATTAATTTATTTACTTTCTAATCGACTTCCAAAAAAGGAGGAGGTTATGCACTCGGCAAGCTTTTTTTTTCATATATTTACACCGATTTCTTCGTGATTCTCTTTTCATTTGGTAGAGGGAGCTGGCGAAGTGATCCCATACAAACTTTAATAACTTTGCTTGGGCAGTTTTTTTTGGTTAGCTACAATAATACGCATTTTGTTCACTTTGTGAATAATGATGTTATAATAACTTCCTATCACTGTTATTTACAGAGCAAGTACCTTATTTACACGAATTTATGGGGTAGGTAGGTACCATGAGAGAAACGAACATCTATACACCGTAAGGACTATTCTTGCTTGCAGCGCTCGGCCGCTATAGTAACATTTGCTAGTAGATGTGGTTATCGTGTGCACGGGATTTTGTTTTCAAATTGGTCGGATGTAAGTTTCCCCGATAGTACCACGTCTAAAAAGTGAAAAAAAAAAACTTTTTACAAAAAAAGCCTTTGAACACTTTTCGGGACACTAAACGCCCCCAGACGTGATAATAAAACGTCTGTGTCTCGTTCTGTGTTCTTCAACCGATTAAAAAGGTTCCTGCAAACAGGTGCAACACGCGACGCGACACAAAGGCACCGCGTGTCACGGCGACGAGCGGTGCCTTTGTGTCGCGATTCACGTCGCTTGTCCCGCCTGTTTGCAGGAGCCTTAACATTGTTCTTGTACATAGTAAACAGAATGACATTTCAACACTCAACTAAGAATGCAAAACAGTGATTAAAATTGACATAAAAATACATAAATGGTCAAAAATACCTAGTATTATGATTGAATCGATGTTTCTTATAAGTAGGTATTTTAGAATATGCGTTATCAATCAATCTGCCTGGCCATTTCCGAACTATGTTCGGGTCGTTTAACCTGATGCAGCTGAATACCAGTATTTTACCTGACTAGGAGTGACTGCCTATCTGACCTCCACAATTCAGTTACTGGGTAACATGACACCCCTTGGTAAAACTGGTTGTCCGACTTTTGGGCTTCTGACTACCCATAACGACAGTCAAAGATCTACGAATAACAGCCGGTACGAACGGCTTAACGTGCTTTCCGCGGCACGGAGGGGTCTCGATATGTAATGGATGGTCACCCATCCTCGAACCGACCGCGACAAGCGTAGCTTACCTTTCGATCGATCCGTGCGGCTGTTATTATTTAGCCATGAGGCCCTACAGTACATTATAAAGAGTCGTTTATTTTTTACCTTCCAATGATATAAATTCTTATCGTTGTTTATTATTGGGTTTTTACATTTTTAGACCGGAGTTCCGACTGTATGTGGCTGGCCTTAAAATCGTAAACAATTATTGTTCTTTTTTAGAAACAGTCTGTGTGCGGACACGAAACTAGCGGCGGCCGAGCGACGGCGATTGCGGGGCGGCGGACGTGGCGCGGCGGCGGCGTAATCAAAAGTATAGCATTCTGAAGAGACGCGCACGAAACGGGCGAGAGCGGTGCGGGGTGGTCGAGCGATGCACTGGCGGTGGCGGCGTGGTGGCGACGCGCAAGCGATGGGAACAAACTTGTTTGATTTCGCCGCTCGACGGCCGCTACTTCCTACTTGATCGACCGCCAGTTTCGTGCCCACCCCAAGCCCGCTGCCGGATCGCCCCGCCCGCCCCGCGCTGCACCGCAGTCGCCATCGCTAGACTGCCGCTGGTTTCGCACCCGCAGACTAATAATCATCGCTGCAGAGACATAATTACTTGCTGTTTTTTACCAAATTTAATAAAAAACATGCACATTCACAGTCATTTTACATAAATAAATGTGGGCGTCCAAGCAAAAAGGGTCCAGTAGTGGCTTGTTGAGTTAAGACCAGATTCGGTATCTACAATAGTCAATTGATTATAATTATTAACAGAGAATATTCATAAACTGGCACATTTTTTTATCAGACATTTGAAGTTGAAACTGAAAAAACTTGATTTCTGATGTTTCAAAGTACATTTTCTGGTACTTAGAAACATCATATAAAGTCATTTACTATATGAACTTATAGATAATAATTGAGCATTAATTAGTAATCAATTAAAATCGAGAAATGCAATTTTTCACCCAACTTTACAAAACTGCGTATGTCTCGGAAACTAAATGCCGAGAACTGGACTCTTTTTGCATAATAATCTACCTTTTCTTTAAATAGTTTATTTTCTATTGCGGATGTAGAGTAGAAATCCTCTAATAAGATGGTCGTACCTACCACAGTTCCTACCAGTGGATTTGACGCACTGTTTCGTGCCAGCCTGCATCGTATATGATCGACTAATCGTATCACTGGGCAAAGCAGCCGGTACAAAGCCACCTACGCTACAGGCTAGCTACGGCTACACTTAGTTACATATAGGTGGCTAGCAAATTGCTACGACGTGACGTAGCAGTCACACGCGGTAACAATTGTAGATGCATTCGTAGCAGGTAATTTAAGCTACGAGTAATATTGGGGAACTAGACTACAATGTAGGTATTGTTTGTTTCAAAAGTATCTGAAGAAACGTAGACAAATGGATCAGAAAAGGTACCTGTGGATGGTAATTTGTAGTGCCACTTACAAACTAAGTGCTTTGATTTTATTATTTGAATACTTAAACCCGAAATTCTCATTAAAAATAGTTGTAAAGATGTATTTCATTTGACAAGCGGAGAATTTGATAACTTCAAGAACTCCACGACCTTATTCCACCGGCTCCCTTCTACCAACGGACATCTAGACGCACTGCAAGTTACCATCCCTGCCTAGTTGCTATTCCACCAATTCGCACTAAACGTTTCCAAATGTCTTTTGTGATGCGCACAGCAAAACTCTCTACATCTGTCCGTGTTTCCGAACGCATACAACCCCGATCTCTTCAGAGTGAGCGTGAACAGGCTTCTTCTGGGCAAGCTCGCTCCATTGTTGACTTTGTCTCTGTCACCTAGACTAGAGTCAAGAGCAAACCCATCTGGAATAAAAAAATAAATAAAAAAACCTCAATTCCGTCGATGATTTTTCAATTACAATTTAATATTGTCATTCAAACAATAGTTGTTGGTATTATTGGTGAGATATAAAGTTGAAACCTTCTAAATGCAGATGAATGTGTTACCGATTTCCTTTAGTGAGTGATTGCGTAAGAATTTAAGGCTGAGGCCTCATTAGTGCGTTGCGTTGCGTCGCGTCGTCGCAGCGTCAACGCTGCGTCGTTTTACACATATTTTTAGTGAAATGCCACATTATGCGTTGCGTCGTCGCACGCGGCGTTTCAACGGATCGACGCTGTCGGAACTCCAGTGTGACGACGGACAGTGTTCCACTGCTAGAGGGGCAAACTCCACACCGAGACGCTGCGCTGCGATGGCATGCGTCGCCCTCTTGCGTTGCGACGCAGGTGTGGCATACAATACGTTGATCCGTTGCGACGACGCAACGCAACGCACTAATGAGGCCTCAGCCTTACCTGGGTAGGGTTTGCTTCCACTTTCATCACATACTTTTAGAACAGACTGTACTGTAATAAAAAGTTACGTACGATTAATCGTGTATTTTGTCAACAGACTTTTCTTTATTATTGTTACAAACGAATTAGAAGCTTAATTTACCCACGCGAAGTGACAGAGGCTATTCTCAGACGGGACATTGATAAATGGGCAATAATATTGTACTTACTCGAGTATAATGTTACATATTCGTAATTTTTATACTAAAAATAAATATTGAGGAACGAAACATTGAAGCTATGACGACATCGAAAGAAAGTACTTTATCACCGCAGCTATTATGATCGTCACGAGCCAATTCAGAGAAGATAATTAAGTACCTACTAGCTGTGCCCCTCGACTTTGTTCGCGTGGAAGTCGTAAGATACACAATAAATGCTAAAATAACAGCCACATTTTAATAAAACTCCCTCGTCCCCCGACCCGTCGCGTTGCATTGTGTTCTTTCTGATTTTTTCTTTTTGTTCGGCTCCTAAGGGTCGTGATGTTAAATAGCCTATCACTATCCTCGAAAATTGGGCTACCAAATGCAAAAATATTTTTTCAAATCCGGCTTTTTGTTCACAATTTCATGAGTTTTAATTTTTTTGCACGGATCCCTAATTATTTTGTCTAAAACAAAAGTAGCCTAAGTTACTCTTCGTAACAGCTAGCTGTCAGTGAAAGATCCGTCTAAATCGGTCTAGCCGTTTCGGAGATTAGCCGGAACAAACAGACAGACAAAAAAAAATTTAAATTGCTTTTCTGTTATAAGCAGTGATCGGATATTCGGATGCATATTTACCTAAAGTTGAGGTGATGGCTAATATGGAATGCACTTTTGTATCGATCGTAAAAATTTCTCGATTCAGGAATTGATAAATTTAGTACTTTTTGGCTATAGAATCGACCCGCACTGCTCTTCCTCATACACCCTACATGCACATATATTTGCATCGGGGGTTAAAAAATGAATTTCAAGTAAACAAGCAAAAGAATATTTGATCCAGATGTCTCGGTACCATGTATTCGATTAGTTTTGCATTCCCGGATTTCCTGGAATCCCGGGATTCATATTAAGAAAGAAAAAAATAAGAAGCCGCTTCCATAATTTCTTAACAAAAATTAACTTTAGGTAAATATGCATCCGATTATCCGATCTCTAGTTATAAGTACCGTATACATACATATGATACTTTCTTATACATTTAGTAAAAACTTGTTATTGTGACAGTACAAACAGACACTTCAATTATATTTATTTGTATAGATATATTTTAAGAGCCCTTATTTTTACGATATTGAAGAGAAATTTTACTGTGTTCTTTACTGGGAAATGCGCGATTTTGTTCGCTTCACCGGAATATTCCAGATTTTTAAGTTCCCAGGAGGTTTTTGGAAAATATCGTCTTTATTGGAGTGTGAACGATACGCTTCCAAATTTATTGTTTCTAGGAACATCAGCTGGGATCGTGTGCGTTACCCCAGCAAAAATAATATCGAAAATAGTCATTAAATTTTATAGATAATTAGTTGCCCAGCTCTGTAATTGTTGCGCACATTTTTAAATTTGTTGCACTTATAGTTTTTTAGTAATTTCACAAAAACATTTCCTGCTGGGGTAACGTTACCGCAGCCAGACATTTTTAGGACCAAGCCCGAGTCGACGGCGCGTCGTGTTCCACGCGCGCCTCAAAGAGATGTCAGCACTATTGACGGGGTCCGCTAGGGCCGATGCCAGCTAGGGTTGCGGGATGTTCGAAAGAGTTACCGTGGCCCCGGCACAGGCAACAGAAGGAACACGGGTGGGGATTTCCCATCCACAAAAAAAAAAAAAAAGCCAGACATTTTCTTTTTTAATTGGAATATTGAAATAAATATTAGCTATATAATTAGATGTCTAGACGAGGTAAATGTTGCAACTTATTTTGTATTTGTTCTTTCTTCGGCTGCGAAGTTATTCGAGATCCTGCTGGAGTAACGTTTGTGGTTTTGCTGGATCTCTGAAGCGGTTAAGCGGATTCTTACCATGTTTTGTACATGACTTCCTCAGAATTAGTTTTAATTAGTAGTGCAATAAAAATACTAAAATAATGCACCGTTCAGAGGTTATTTAATTAAATATAAAAAGACTTCAATAGGTCCTAACACCTTGAATAAGAGCTCTATAGACTTACTTTAAAAGTTATTTTGTATCTTGTAACTGCTTTCAAATGTATGTGAAGTTTCATTATTATCCTGTTAGGTATTAACAAATTATAATGAAATTCAGTTCTCCGCGTTCACGGTCACAATGCGCGCGGAGTTATTTGGCCACCGATAAAGCTGTATGTGGATATATAAACTGAATAATATATCAATAATTAGTTGCTTAGTTCAGTTTTATACCTGTAAAATTTCAGCGAAGTACATACAATAATTAACGAGATAATAAAATAAAAGTCATTAGGAAGGCTAGACCGTGGTAACCCGGCCATGTTTAGGTGGTTACAAAAAAGCGATCGCGTAGTATTGCTTAGCCTAAACGTTTAGTTAAGGGGTTGAACGCTCAATGATTTTGCCCGTGATTTACAGCACATTATTTTTACATTAAAATGTGACGCATAGTCTTTTAAAGAGTATACAAATATTTTGTTAGTCAATATAAACATTCATTCATGAGTTGATTGTGGGTCTCAGTAGCACTGCAGTCGCTGCACTATTGATGGCACCACTCTTAACAGCTTAAGCTATGTGGATGATATGGTGTTGCCGAGTGCTTCGATTAACGGTATACGGAAACTTGTTAGGAGATGTGAGGATTATGGTGCGTTTGCACTGACGTGGAGCTGGGCGGAGTGGAGAGGAGTGGACCGTGAATTGACCAATCACAGTGCTCAAAATCTCCACTCCGCATCAGTCGAAACAGTGTAAGTGGAGCGGAGCGAAGCTGAGCGGAATTTCAAATAAAATATATGAACATGCGGCCTCGAGCCGGACTGAACGAAGTCGAGCAGGGCGGTGGTGTCGAGCGGAGGGCAGCGAAGCGGAGGGCAGCGGGGCGGTGCGACGCGGCGGCGGAGGGTAGACTTGTCAGGACAGGACTCGCGCGCTGCATATTAGTTACGATATTATATCATAAGCTTCACACGTTATAGTCATGAATTTGACTGATTGGAACACGACTCAATGTAGCTCCGGTCCTACCCTACCCTACATTTTTGTTGGAAACGAGGCTGTTGGGTTCCACGAAAACTTACTTCACCCGTTCAGTGGTCAACAGCTGGATGCGACTAAATCGGTCTTTAGCTACCGTTTGACCAGGGCAAGGCGATACCTAGAATGTGCTTTTACTGGCATTATGGCTAATAAATGAAGAACTCTCCATCGTCCTCTAGATGTTTCACTTGATTTAGCAGTCAAAATTGTAAATACGTGTTGTTTACTACAGAAATTTAAACGATACATAAAGATGAGCATGGGCGCCGGCAGAAATAATTTCCAGGTGGTGCAGATTTTAGTTTTCTTACAATCTTTGCCGTATATGATTGTTAATAAAAAGATGAAATTTTAGTCTGAATGTTCGAGACCTTTACAAATTTCTGACTATTTATTATGAATTTATTATATAGGTACCCAGTCGTCACGGCTCACACCTATTTGTTCACGACGATCGAAATTAATCGCTTTTTAAATGAGAATTGTGTAATTACTGCCTACTAATTATTGTGAATAAAAAAATGATTTCCAACAGACGGCTTTTTATTTCAACAATTCCTGTTGATCCCGAGATTCCCAAGGGGTGCAAGTGCACCCCCTGGCACCCCCCTGCCGACGCCCATGAAGATGAGGGTGTGCCTGAAATATCAACAATCAATCTTGGTCCTGAAATATCGCCTTTAGCAAGGTCGGAATCAATACATCATAACATACCAGCAAGTACAGTTCGTAATCATTTTGCGGATTACTTCATGTCTGAGCAGGGAAAATTACCATTGCAAACTATATTATTATTAGTTAAAATAATAAAATACAATGTATTAAAAATATTCTAACATCGTACCGTTATTTTTTTTCCACGTCCCGCAGCGATTCAAAATCTTCATGGATAATTATACGTATGCGTCGCTAGGCTGGTACAGTTTTTCTTTTATCTTTAGAACTTTCAAGGGTTTGGTCCCACAGCACATCCCTTTCCTCCACCAAGGAAATGAATGTTATTTAATCAAAAAACATGCCACGCGACTACACTTGATGACAGTCAATACGACACTAGACGAAGCGCGGGCGCAAGGCGTACTGGGCGTACGGGGTGGGTGCAACGCGTGTGCGGGGTGAGCGCGGGGTTGGCATGAGGCGGGCGCGAGGCGAGCGCGTGGCGTGTGCGGTTGGACTTTGATAAATGCAATTTGAGATCTATTGATATAAGATATATCAATAGATCTCTCGATAATAAGACTCAAATTATACAACGTGTTTCGGGATTTACGACATTAAATGAAAACGAGCACAGTATGTACTAATCCATTGAAACATTTTAAAACACGAAGATTAATGGAAAATAAAAAATTGCAGTTTTCAAACAAAATAAATAGCAGAATCTACTGCATAAAAAGTAAACACGCTTTATCTATATACGCAAAGTCACTGACCAACGGTGCGGTGCGGGGCGTGGTGGCGGCGATGCGGGGTGCAGGTAGGTACCTACCTACAGGCACTAGTCGGAGAGCAGTACAAACTCAAAGTTGCGCGTTGTTAATTAAAAGATCACTGATTGAATAAAACAACACAATAACAAATAAAACCTCTGACCTAGACTAGAGTCAAGAGCAAACCTATCTCAAATAAAAAAAAAAACACAATAACACAATCACATATATCAAATCACAATCAGAATTTACATCATCAATAGAGTCAAATTTTTAAATTTTCAAAGTGTCCGTTGTTAATTATGCACAAGCGACACCGTCTTATTAAATGTTGACGGACTCGTAACGTTACAAGTCCCCCATCTGCCATTATTTTTAGTTTGTCGAAGGCATTAATTATTTTAATTTTTAAATCGTCCACAGTGTTCAATTCTCGTGCATACCTCGTTTTTTACGGCCCCCCACAAAAAGAAATCCAGTGGTGTCAGATCAATAGCAACAAAAACTTTTCATAAAATCACGACAATGCGCATACCGGCTCGCCTCGTGATAAAGAAAAAAATAACGCATGCTCTCCTCTAAGGGCGCCGGTGCACTGACTGACCGAAGTCCGACCGGGAGTCCGAGACTTTTTGCCGAAAAAATTCCGCTCACACACACACTCGCAATTGTCTATGCACCACTAACGCATAATTTGCATAAGTAATATTTCTTTTTCTTTCTAATTGTAAGGTTTTGTGGGAATGGGTGGGGCGTGCCACAGTGGGATCGTATGACACCTTTCTCTGTCTTTCAAGCATATTGAGACGCAGATAATAGAATCATATGTTTTGCACAGGTTCTTGACCTTACAGTGTTTACCTGTTATTATTACGGACTCAGATACATCATGATGAAAAATAAGAAAATGAAAAATAATTTCCCGGGGCTAAAGTATTCATTGGATTTGATTGATTTTTGTATATGGGCAAAGAACATGATTCTCTTTACGTGGTTTAAAGGAATGTCAATCCTCCTGTTCCACGTGGTATACAAAAAAATTCAAAGCGAGTTAGATGCGGGAGCTGACGCGCGTGGCGTGCGCTTAGCGGGCGCGTGTCGTCTGAACGCAGCCTCAATAGTATACTGCTTAACAGAGCGACGCAGGTAAAGTACTTGGGTCACTGGGTCACGGAGGACCTCACTGATGACGTGAACGTTGAGAGGGAACGAAGGGCGCTGGCTGTCCGTGGAAACATGCTGGCTCGCAGGTTTAAACGGTGCCCGAATGAGGTAAAGTACACAATAAATAAAGGGCATACTGTTAATCATTTTATTCGTGCACCCTATGGGTCACCTGTACTCGGCAGACACGCAGTGAATTTCGTGTACAATATAATAACGCTTTTAGGATGTTTTTGGGGCTTCCGAGATGTTGTAGTGCGTCTGGCATGTTTATGGAGGCTCAGATTGATGGATTTGATGCCATCATGAGAAAGAGAGCGGCCTCCATATTGCACCGTATCCGAGCAAGCCCCAACAGCATTCTGAAACCAATAGCGGACCGGTAAGACGGTCCTTTTCATAGACACTGGATCGCATTCCATGTGTCAAATTGATTGCATTTGTTTTTATTATTGTAGTTTACTAACCATAGAGTATAGTATTACTCACATAGTTGTTAAGGGGAAAGCGCAAGGGTAGCCCGCGGAATTCAAAAACTGTGGTTCCATCCTGGTAAGGGGGGGGGGGGCTTTACTTAGGATCTCATTCTCCGCTAACTCTCTACCACACACTACAACTTCTCCATTTACATTCTCATTCACAAAAATAAAATGAATTGATTCCGATCGTGCCGGAATAATTTTAGCATTTTTCATCCTATCATGTTCATCAACAAAATGTAGCTAATGTTGTTTATTATTGTTAAAGAGTGTTAAATTATTTGAATCTACATATATATCAATATTTGGCCGAAATTTTTCTAAAAAGTCTAAGCCTATGATTCCGTCAGCTCTTAGTGGTAGCGAATTAAAAACAAGAAAATTATGCTGAAACGTGGCATTGTCTTGCTTTAATAATAAATTTACAGAACCTTGAGAACGTCTCTGACCACCCATTCCATTTATTAAAGTATTATCTCTATGAACAACACTATCTTTTGGTAACATTTCATTCTTAATAATTGAAAATGTTGCACCCGTGTCAATAAGCCAATAGTATTTTATATTTTGAATGTAAAAAGTTATATACTTCGCATTACCTTGGAATGATAATATAAAATGCTTAAGATCGAAAAAACTGGTTTGATGTACCTTCATTATCATCTTTATCGCATTGACGCGTGTCATCTACTTGCTCTACTAAAAACGTATTTTGGCCTCGTTCACGACTCCTAACATATCTCGAACCTCTATTACCTCACTGATTATTGAATGATGAGCGATAGTTTGCTCTAAAATGTCCACGAGAACCATGTCCTCGGTTGTAACTGTCATTAGCTCGGTGTCCACGAGGGTAATTGTTACCATATTGACTATTGAAAGTACCTCTTTGATAACTTTATGAGCGCCTAATATTATGGGAAACTCGTCCATTTTTAGATACATGCAAAATTTTACCTGATGGTTGGAAAGACGTGCACTCTTCGTCTTTCGCTGCTTTTATGACATCTTTCAAGCTGCTGAAGCCGCGTGCTGAAATCATGGTGCTCAGCTTCGAGCTACGCAGCCCATCTGAAAATTGTTTTATAGCTAAACTTTAATTGATCGGTTTTAAAATGGATGCTTTAGTTCTAAAAGTCACTAAGTCCATTTTTATCGATATTGAGTTTACCAGTTAAAAAAAAATTTTTTTTTTGTTTGTGAGTTGGTCTCATCTTTCTTTTTCGTTCCTCTTCGTGTAAAAAAGCAATTTGATTCTAGGCAGGCTAGTGCCACTTTTGATAAAGACATTCTGAATACGTACGACTTGGTCGCAAGCGCTGCCGCCAATGCCGGGGTCGTGGCATGGCGACTCGACGCTAGACGCAGGACGCCCCGCGCCGCAAGACACATCGCCTTATGTTGTGGCTGAGCCCTTAATGCGGTACGGAACCCTTTGTGTGCGAGTTCGACTCGCACTTGGCCGGTTTTTTTTTGTACATTTATTGTACCGTTTGTATTGTTTTGCGAACGAATTTTGGACAGCTTCCTCTCAATCAACTTAAATTTTATGAAGTCGTTGCGCTAACTTTGGTAAGGTTAGCACTACTATGAATGTGTACCAAATTTAAACATAGCCAATTTGATGAACCCTATTCTGGTTATTAGGTAAGTAACGTACCTTGTGGGCGCGTTCCGTGATGCGGCGACCGGTCCGTCGGTTGAACGCGTCCCAGAGGGTCATGGCCATCCGGTTAGCCCGGGGATACCGCACGGTCTCCGGAGAGGCGGCGAACCTCCTTGCCGGATTACCGCCATGGGATCTGGAGGCAAAAATCCTCGCGCACATGTGGGAGTGGCGCGAGGAGGCTAAACGCCGGGGCGTAACCCCGCTGCCGCGAGAAATCGCGGCACGGCGGACAGAGCTCCGACAGGATCTCATGGCGGCATGGAGAGTGCGATTGTCGCAACCCAGCGCTGGGCACGCCACAATTGCGGCGATAAGTCCCCTCTTTGAGGAGTGGCTGGAGAGGCGCCACGGCGTCCTCACCTTCCGCCTGACGCAGGTCCTCACCGGACACGGGTGCTTCGGGAGGTACCTGTTCCGGATAAGGCGGGAGGAAACGCCCGGGTGTCACCACTGTGTGGATCGCCCGGAGGACACGGTGGAGCATACGGTGGAGGTCTGCCCGGCTTGGGCGGAGCACCGCCGTGTCCTCGCGGAAGTGATCGGCGGCGGCGATCTCTCGCGTCCGGCCCTGGTCCAGGCCATGGTACGGAGTGAGAGTACATGGGAAGCCATTACCTCCTTCTGCGAAGCAGTAATGCTCGCGAAGGAGGAGGCGGAACGCGAGAGGGAGAGGCAAGCTTTGCGCCCTCACGCCCCTAGTCGCCGCAGGAGACGCCCTGGGCGTCGGGAATTGACAGCCGATTCCCGGCCACCGTAGGCGCGGGCTTGCGGACGTCGAGCAATGGGTAGCTCGCCGTCCGGTAAGGACCAAGCCCAAGTCGACGGCGCGTTGTGTTCCACGCGCGCCTCAAAGAGATGTCAGCACTATTGACGGGGTCCGCTAGGGCCGATGCCAGCTAGGGTTGCGGGATGTTCGAAAGAGTTACCGTGGCCCCGGCACAGGCAACAGAAGGAACACGGGTGGGTTTTAGTCAGTAAAAGTCTGACACGCCCTCCCGCTCCGCCCAGAGCGGGAGAAGTCATTTGATGATTTCCCATCCACAAAAAAAAAAAAAAAAGGTAAGTAACGTACCTACAAGATTTTCAGTTTTATAAGTACCTTCATATTACTTAATAAAAAATAAAGGTTGAGAAACTTACAAATTCAATAAAATACAAGCTTGGTTGTGAAAATGTTACAATAAACTGGAAATACGAGTTCTCGTAAATTTTGCGCTGTCTTTCAATTCCTGCAGGTTTTAGTAAACAGGTCTATAACGTTTGCTTGTAAATATATTTTTTATTCGATAATGAACAAATAACCCGTTGATCCAGTAACCTTTTCAATTGCAGTTTGCGAAAAAAAAACTAGTTTCAGACGCTAGTACTTAGGTGGGTAGGTACTACAATGTAAACATGGGTGGACTTCGTCTCCATTCCCAAAAGGCAAACTTCTTTATTTATGGGCAGTGATCACGAACAATGTTGATAATTTGATGTTTTATTATGTGAATACAGCATGTTCTGAAAACTCCTAGGGACCTATCAACCTATAGTACCAACAGACTTTCATAAAGTTTCCAAAAGGATACCGACACGATTATGCTTTGTTGTTTTACTGAAAGACTAGCTGTACCCCGCGACTTCGTTCGTTTGGAAGTCGTAAGATACACAATACCTATACTAAAATAGCAGCCACATTTTAATAAAACTCCCTCGTCCCCCGACCCGCCGCGTTGCATCACCCGCCCGCGCTATTACTTCATTTTCGCTTAGCGTTCTTTTTGCTCGGCACTTAAGGGTCGTAGCCTGATATTAAATAGCCTATAACCATCCTCGTAAATTGGGCTACAAAATGCAAAAAGATTTTTTCAAATCTGACTGGTAGTTCCAGAGTTATTACTTTTGCATGGATTTTAATTTTGTTACGCGGAACCCTAATTATTTTCCTAAAATAAAAGTAGCTTGTGTTACTCCTTGTAACATCAGCTATCTGTCAGTTACAGTCCCATCAAAATCGGTGTAGCCGTTTCGGAGATTAGCCAGAACAAACAGACAGACAGACAAAAATTTTAAAAATTGTTTGTTGTTACATGTACCGTATATACTTTCATATGCAATTAGAAAAAAACTGTTATTTTGACATTACAAACAGACACTTCAGTTTTATTTATTTGTATGTATATGTATAGTAATTAAGATACGTAGGTAAAGTTAACAGATGAATAAATCAACATTATTTTAAGCATCGAACTCAGTAATATGCATTTTCTGCATAAAATTGCTCAATTTTTAACAACTGGGCTTAGGACACACGTTATAAAAAATAGGCTCAAAATATTTTTTGTAGTGACGTCGGCCCCAAGGACCTCCTATCTTGCGTAAACTCGGTACTGAAGTAGACACTGACGTAGATCTATAGGAATCTATACTGGCATTGCGTAAAACGTTGCGTGTAGATGTAATCGTCAAAAGTTTTTAATATAGCACACAAAATTGAAAATGATGTGCATATTTATTAATTTTATATTAAATTGCCTTATTCCGAATAGCATTTTAATTTTTAACTGCATAATATAAGACATGGGCCCAAAATATAGTAATTTATACGTTAAAATCAAGGCAAACCTATCTTGCGTAGATGACTGACGTAGATGTATAGGAACATAGGCTTTTTGACGTAAAGGAAGCATAAACATGCAGGTTAAAATTATTCAAACATACAATTCATTAATTTTTATCATAACTTGTGTTTGGATTATACCAGATAAACAAAACTCTCCGGATATGATGTCAATAGTAGACTTATTAAACTTGTAAAGTTTTAATTGCATAGCTCTTATACTTTACATTTTACTGATATCTAAAAAAACCCTGATTTCGTCACTGACTCACTCACTCACTGATGATCATCAAAATTCTTAGGGTACTTCCTGAAGTCCTAGAAAGCTGAAATTTGGTATGTAAGCTAGTATTAGTACACAAACAATAAAAAAGTTCTAAAACTTTGAACTTTTACCCCCCAACCCCTTAAACTAGGGGATGGAAGTTTGTATGAGACATCCGCAAATTTTGATACTAGAGGTCTGAAAACTGATTCTAAAGCGTGTAATAGCAATATTTCATTCGTCTATCGACATTGTCTTCGATGGCCTACGTTAGTGGAACTGCACAAGCACATCACTAACTCGTCGCAAGAAGCAGCGGCCATACTACGGGATTTATCCACATAATAAAGTATCGTTTTGTGATTTACAAAGTTTTGGTTTTTGCTTTGGTTTTTAGAAGAAACCACTGATATTTGTCACGATCTCGGTCGAAAGCGCACTAGTTCGCGGAGACGGCCATTTGTTTAAAACATGGGCACTGTGCCCATGTTGCGCGGACACCGACGACACGCCCCCTTGCCACTTCTGTTTTTTTATATTTCTATAGATAAGGTATTTTTCTTACTGTCATCTAGCCTATTAATATCTTTATTTTAGTAAAGAATCGTTCTATGTGTTTTTATTTTAACATTTTATACCCTAAAATTAAATAAACATGCCCGACAAAATTGTTTCCACAGTTTCTCTGTGAGGAGAAATTAATTACGGAGTAAAATAGTGTTGTACGAAACAATTGCAACGTAGTTTAGAGGTTTTTACATAAGAATTGCTTAAGGCGAAAGCGCCAGGGTAACCCGCGAAATTGAAATTAGGTTACCTTGTATGTTGATTAAATATGATTCGCGACCGTAACAAATATGTATTTACAGAATCTTTAATGTATAGATCGCCCGGAGTCCTGCCAGCAGGACTAAAAGTGCTTTTGGAAGGACGCCACTTTTCCGATCACAGTACCGTAATAATATACAGTACAAAATTGAAATTTGCACGAAAAATAGAAGGGTTTTGCCTCTTTCACACTGTACAATAATTACAAAAATCAAAAACCCGCCTGCAAAAAGTCAACATAAAAGCAATGCACTAAAACGACCGAAACAAGATTGAGAATAGAAAATAAAATTAAAATAAACTAAAAACAAAGTAAACTCTACTTCGGTTTAAAAACTATATTATGAGCTGAAAGCCGAAGTTAAATAGTCTCATTAAGTCTCATTAAGCATGCGGGACTCATTAATTTTCTTTCGGTTTATAATTTGCAAATGGGTGCCGCCTGCTACCAAACTTAATGCGAGTATTTAACTTCGGCTTTCAGCTCATAATATACTTAGTCTGTTAAACTGAAGTAGAGGTTACTTTGTTTTTAGTTTATTTTTATACTCCGCATGAGCGTATACGGGGGCAGCGCATTCGCGCTCACGCGACATGTCGACGCCCGGGTATCGAAAACGCACGAAGTCGTCAACATTTCGGTATTCTGGCGTAAACAAATTAGTTTTATTCTGCCAAATGTTGAAAACTTCTGACAAGCGCAAGTTCAATTTATAGGTCACCGTAATGCTGGAAGGACCAGGCAAAATTTTCATTCAAAGTGCGTACTACTAGCAGGATTCGCGGCAGCCTTCCGACAGGACGCAAGCCTGAACTTTCGGAAGAGCCTCCATCAGGACAAGTCACCGGACGATCTATCATTAAAATCATCAATACAACTCTCTAAGACCAAAGTAATCCTATTCAATGACTATTTCATGAAATATTGACATTAAACTAACTTAAGGAGTTGTATTACTGATTCTAATGATTATAATTCTGTAAATACATATTTGTTACGGTCGCGAATCATACTTTAATCAACATACACCCCAGACACTGAGCTGCAAATTGCAAAAATCGTAAGAAAATTTGAATTTCCCGGGTTACCTATGCCGTTTCTAGTTTCATTCTATTAACTCGGTACCAGTCGCACTTTTGAGAATGTAGGTACGATAGGTTAGGTACCACAGGGTAGATAGGTACCTACCCGTTTTAACTTTAGTCACATTGATAAAAGAATGACGTAGTTTTGGGTGCGGTGTCTTTCAGACGTATGGGAGGTCCCATTATTTCTCCATGGACTCAATCCTAATAATAACATTGCTTACGAAATCTCTTGTCATCGATAAGTAAATTGCAACGGTAATTTAGCTTTTTTATCTTTCTTTATTAGAGGAGGCAGACACGAAGATAGGTAAGTAAATACCGAAAATAAATATATTTACTTAATAAATATTGGGTTTTCCCATGCACCCTAATTATGTTATGTTTAACCTTGAGGCTTTATTAACCACACGCGGTTAATAAACCAGCATTGCGATTAGCGGTCAGATTGGTTTCATTAAAACAACCTTTTTAATTTGAGAGGAGCGTTATTAACGTTTCTACAAAAACACTCAAGAACGGTCAACGACAGTCAAAATGTATGGTCGGGAATCCCGAAAATTATTATTATTAACTATTATTGGATCTATTGGGTCCGAACAGTACCTACAAGTGTAACTATTTACGTATTTGCTATTGACTATAGTCACCCGTAGCAGTAGCTTTTTAATGCTATTAAACGCATTTTCTTTCTTTCATTCAATAGACAATAGTCAGTCCTCAAAGGTACTTAATTTATCAAACAAACAGACAAAAAACATTCACAGCCTTGATACTTTGAAAAGTAAACAGAAACTGATCTCATGAAACAACAATAAGATCAATCCGCGGGGTAATTGCGTAACACAGTAGCAATGGCTTCCATTTTGACAGTTCAACAATATTCATTGCGGTATTTATGTTGTTGAGTATATATCTTATCATCAATGTTCTTCAAAATACTGACTTAAAATCCTAGAATACTTATACTTATTGGTTTAAAATATTATATAATCATGATAACAGGCCACCAACCAGTTACAACACCGAAGTTGACTAAGGTGAAGTCACAGACGTTGAGAAGTTGGACTTATTGTCTGTTCCAAATGCATCCTATGAAAATGTAAACAAATGGTAGATACCTATGGATGCTAGTTTGTTGTGCCACTTACAAATTGAGTGCTTTGATTTAATTATTTGAATAATTAAACTTCCCGAAATTCTAATTTAAAATCACCATAAAGATGTTTTTTTCATTTGATAATTTGAGGTTAATTTTATAACCACATTTTTCGTCGATGATTTTTCAATTATAAGTTATTCAAACAATAATTATTGTTGGTCAAAGAAGCGAGATATAAAGCTAAAACCTTCTAAATACACATGAATGTGTTACTAATTTCCTTTAGTGAGTGAGATTGCGTAAAAATTTAACCTGGGCAGGGTTTGTCTACATTTTTATCTGATAATTTTGGAACAGACTATAACCATTAGTCCTAGTGTAAAATTTGTTAATTACTGAAGCTAGGACTAATAGCCGTTAGTCTGAAAACTCTTAGTTACCGAATAGTATAATTTTAGAAAATATCGTTTTTCTTTTATTAAAAGTTAAATATTATTACTATACAACACGAATTATGTATGTAATTATAGATAACTGCTGTTCGTGACGAGCTAAAAATAGAAGTTAATAATTGTACGAATGAATGAATGAGCGTCTATGAGTGGGCACAAATGTAGTTAGCATCTGAACTGACAAGCTAGCAATGAGGTGACGGTCTTAAAATGAAAACTGACAAGATGTCGAATAAACCTTACAACTTTGTAGGCTAAATAATCCTGGTAGACAAGACAGTAGAAAGTGCTGAAATTACCTACTAGTCACATCGAAGTTAAGTCAGGGAATTTAATTGGACCATGGACCGATAACTTGTATGTGTGGTGCAAACTGTAAATATAAGTTGGTTATTAATAAATAAATAAATTTAAAAAATTGTTTATCATATTGTCTACCCACTTAAATTGCCCAATTCAAATCACAACTGTCATTCTTTGACAGTTGTATGAAACGGTTATAAAAAAAATCTGACTCATTAATTTGTCCATAATTGTTAGTCAAAGTTGTCTTAAAACTATGATAGTAGGTACTTCAACATTCATAAAAATAAAAATAACATAAATCAAAATACAAATAATAAAATCACTCATTTCAATAATATCACAATTTCATCTCGTCACAAGAAGCTGGACGAATCTCCCCAGCACTGCAGACTCTGGCCTCTCAGAGATCATCCTTAGGATTCCGTTGGCGCTATAACGCGGCCATTTGACGTAGCCTGTCAATCTGATAAACAATTAATTTCCTTGACTGTATAAATACATAACTGCTATCAGCAGAGATGGCTACATAATGAAATACAAGATTTATTTATTGAAAACGCATGTATTATTACTTCCTTTTTAATATAGGGAATTCTGTCGTAATCACACTTTGTATAAGTTAGTTATGGTCTACAATTATGTTCACAACCGTTTTATCCCGTATTATACCCGAATTGTCTTGTCAGCTCTTACGTCGGATATCCACGAAGAGGCGCCCTGGTGTATGCTGTTCGCTGATGACATTGTGCTGGTTGCTAAGAGCGGCTTAGAGATCCAGAGCAGATTGGAGGTGTGGTGGGCAAAACTGGAGACCGCTGGCCTGAGATTAAGTCGGACCAAAACAGAATATTTGTTTTGTGATTTTGGCGGTCTCTCCAGTCCTGTGCCCATATCTCTCGCCGGAACGCCCGTACCGAGCTGCTCCGACTTCCGGTACCTCGGGTCGTTTGTCCAAGGGGATGGCGAAGTAGACCGAGACGTAGCACACCGGATCAACTCAGGATGGATGAAATGGCGACAGGTCACAGGAACAACTTGCGACCCACGGATGCCCCTCAAATTAAAGGGAAAAATTTATAAGTCCGTGATAAGGCCTGTCGTACTGTATGGATCGGAATGCTGGGCCGTGAAGAAGACGGATGAAAAAAGATTGCATGCAGCGGAGATGAGAATGTTGAGATGGATGTGTGGAGTGACGAAATTGGATAAAGTAAAAAATGAGTATATAAGGGGAAGTTTGAAAGTGGCGCCAGTGACAGAAAAGTTGAAAGGAAATCGTTTGGCTTGGTATGGACATGTGAAGAGGAGGGAAGAAACGCATGTGACTAAAAGAGTGATGAATATAAATGTTGATGGATGGAGAGGGAGAGGAAGGCCAAAGAAAAGATGGATGGATTGTGTGAGGAATGATATGAAAGAGAAGGGAGTGAATGATAGCGTGACTTTTGACAGGGGAAAATGGAAAGAGAAAACGTGTTGCGCCGACCCCAAGTAACATGGGACAAGGGCAGGAAGATGATGATGATACCCGAATTGTGTGACTATCGTCGTCTCGCCCACCTTAATTCCTTCAAAGATACTTTAATGCCTTTTAAATCAGAACAACCCCCCCCCCCCCCATATCTAGACTGAAGCCTTCCTTACATGAATCTCGATCGGATTCGATAGAAATATAATAATATAATAATAATAATATAATTTTTATTCAAGAATTAAGTCAAAATAAAGGTTTACATAATAACAAGCGAGGTACAATTTTTCTTAATGTAGTGTTCTGCCTGATCTAGGTTTAATTAAAACCTGTGTTTCAGGTCATCACTTTACAGTAAATTTTAAAAGCAGACAATTCATTAGAAGATAAATTAACAACAAGATAATAATTATAATACTTTTAAAGATTAAAATAAGTAATCATTTGGGTATAAAATACTAAAACTAGCTTAAATATTTAAAAAGTTATTGTAATTTGTGCACAAGCTTGTTGTATTCCTCACGTAAATATTAATCGCTCGTCAATCATCGAGTCATGAGTTTCCTTAGCTTCTCTCTTGACATCGAACGATCAAAAGTCGAAAGTGGCAATGCGAATTAAATTCCAACCAATGTTCTTGGCAGCTGATAGCAATTTCGAAACAATTGAACTATCGGATTTATCCGCGGTTCTGAAAGAATAAAGGAAAAATAACTTATTGTCAATTGATTTTGTAAAGCCTTGACAATAAGTTATTTTTAAAAGTTTATAAAATGTTTTGTTTCATGTCTCCCATAAAATTCTAAACACCAGTAAACACTAAACGGGATTAACTTGCAGAAACCCAAGCAACATTCTACCCATAACGTAAGACCGTAATTCACGTAACGATAGGTCTCAAGGCCGGTATACATTAATAAATAAATTGTCGAAGAAACTCCGACGGCGTTGTATATCGATCGGAATTCGATAAAACGCCACTTTATCAAATAAGCTCAGATATTGCCACAACCCGCTACCCTGGAGGAAATTTGGCCGCAGCTCGCTACCATGGCGGAGGCGGAGATATAGCCAATAACTTTATACTGACTTGAGATTTCGAAGACAGAGCTGCGAGATAATTTCTTAACACACTAACAATTGCAATTCCTTTTATTTTGCCATATCGACAACATTCATCGCAATTTACAGTGCCGAGCAGAAGAACTTTTTATGGATTTCTTTAAAAATCCTTTGGTTTGTGAAAGAAACTGTGTTAGGTAATTAGGGTGTTGTTCAGACGTTTCACATTCGCTACGCGAACCCTTCAGGGGCATACGAGTATTGTAGCTATTTTAGTGTCTGAATGATAAGATGAGATAAGATATTTATTTTTTGTAAAACATGAGTACTACAATATGTTATTTTAAGACCATGCAAATCTATTATAGCATTATTAGAGATTCGGGAACATAGATTTGCATGGTCATAAAATAACATTCGGGAACTGTATCTACATGTTTTGCCTTATAAGGCGTACAAAAAAAATATTTTTGGTCAAGTTAACCATTAGAATTTACACATAACAAAACAAACAAAAAAAAACTATAATTTAACGTACTGTTGCGCAGTCGGTTAAGAACATAATTTATATGAAACTTTAAAACTAATAAAAAGTGTTACAGTTTTGAGATCGAAGAAATGACGTTAATAATAGGAACTAAGTACGATCATTTAAAGATTATGTTAGACTATAATAACATTTGGCTATCAGATATTTTTTTTGGTGTAGTTTAAATAGAGTTGTGGGTATTTGTCTCATGGTTTTAGGGATTTTATTGCAAACAACTGGTGCTAAAGAGAAAATACTTTTACACATCAGTGCCGTGGTTAATCTTACTATACATAATTTATTGTTATGCCTTCGATTGTGGATACATCTGATAGTTTTTTTTAAATAATTAGTTTGGGTTTGATTTGTACGAAATTAGCCACTTCAAAAATAAACAGGGAAAACAGATTTAAAATATTAAATTTAATAAAGTACGGTTTGCAACTATCCGTTTTTTTTTTAGACCGAACTTAGCCTTAATGCACCTTTTTTGTGACTTAAAAATGATTTCCTCATTAGTGGAATTTCCCCAAAATATAACGCCAAACCTTAAGATTGAGCTGACAATTCCGTGGTAAGCAGTGATAAGCGCAGTGGTACTTATGATGGGTTTTAGTTTGTAGAGTGCGCGCGCAGGCAGAAGAACAGGCTTTTTATTTAATTCTTCTGTATGTGCCTTCCAGTTTAGACGTTTGTCTTTGGTGACACCTAAAAATTTTGCTGTGTCTACTGGTTTTATTACTATGCCTTGGTGATTAGCATTAGTTTGGTGTCGCCAAAGCGTTGACTGAAGAACATAACTTTTGTCTTTTCAAGATTGACTATTAAATGATTGCTATTTAACCAATTAACTAATGATTTTATTGTATAATTAATTTTCATAGGTGTCCTTATTTTTACCATTTATTGTGACCGTGCTGTCATCGGCAAAGAGTGATATATTTCGTTACTTTTGGTAGGTCATTTATATACTTAGATTATAAATAACAAAGGACCTAATACACTCCCTTGTGGGACTCCATTTTAAACTACTTGTTTCTTTGATGAATACATTTCTTCTTTTTTAGTGTGAATGTTTACTTTAGAAATGTCTGTATATTGTTTCCGGTTTTTTAGATAAGACTATGAGATTTAGTATGTTGCCTCGAATTCCATAAGCTTCCAGTTTACGAAGGAGAATGTCATGGTCAACATAATCGAAAGCTTGGTTCATATCGCAGTAAATGGAACATACCGGCGTACTTTTATCTACGCTAGCCAGGACGTTTTTTATAAAATCAAAAATAGCCATGTTTATTGTATTATTCTTGCGGAAGCCTTTCTGGTCTTCTGTAAGAATATTTAGTTTTTCAAAATAGTTGTAAGTTTGATTATACATGTATTTCTCAAAAACTTGAAATTATGGGAATAAGCGCAAATGGTCTATAACAGTTCATACTCTGTTTCTTATCTTTTTTGAAGATTGGTCTAACAATAGAAGTTTTTAGGCTTTCAGCATATGATCCTGAGCTTATTCATAAGTTAATAATATGGCTTAGGTGATCACATATATGATAAGAGACATATTTTATAATTTTAGTCCCTCCCCCCCCCCCCCTCCCCCAACATTATGGCATGCAAATAATTTTCGCCGAACTTATGAACCTTATAAATGCAAATACCTCTGGATAAAAAATATGATATTGTGGCATGGAGACACAGATTCTTGAGGACAATATATCAGAAGAGGCTTGAAGGTAAACAGATGGTTTACCTTGATGAGACATATGTACATCAGAACTATAAAGTTAACATATCGTGGCAAGGACCTTCAGCAAGTGGTGTCACTACTAATAAATATATCGTCAGGAAAAGGACATATTATTGTGCATACAGGATCGGAGGAAGGGTTTGTGCCAGGTACATTATTGGTATGCAGCACAAAATCCAAATCAGCTGACTACCATGATGATATAAATGCTACCAACTTTATGAAATAGTTTGAGGAAACGTTGATACCAAATCTCACTAAACCTAGTGTACTTGTGATAGACAATGCAAGTTACCATGTGAAACAAGTAAACAAACCCACTACTATATCTAGTTCTAAAGCTAATCTCCGAATATGGCTTCAAGAGAATAATATTCATTTTGAAGAATATCATACCAAAGCTGCATTAATGTGTTTGGTGAAAGATAATAAACCTGCAGTTGTTTACGAAGCAGAAGTGCTTCTAAAAAAACACACTCATACCCACAATCATGAAATTTTGTTGCTGCTAACGTATCATTGCGACCTCAATGCAATTGAGCTTGTATGGAGTCAGGCGAAGAGAAAAGTAGCAAGCAAAAATATAGGAATACCAGGGTCTGAAATGCAAAATTTAATAAAATAATGTTTTCTATCCATAACTACTGATGACTGGAAGAAGTACATTGATCGTGTACTAAATGTCGAACATCAGTAACAATTAAGAGACCGTATTGTTGAAACCGAACTTGAACGATTCATATTAATACATGTTGGGGACAGTAGCAGTAGCAGCGAAGAAAGCATTGAAGCTGATTCAATATTATCAGGTGTAGAGTTTTAGGAATCCGATTTCGACTATGACTCATAACCCCTATGTTTTGTTTTGATCTTATTGTGTCATCCTCATCACATCAGTGGTCTCTGTTCCATTAAATAAATGTATAGTAATAACTTTTTGTCTAATTCAACCTTTTCTGCCTAATAAGCCTAATAAGGCTGTGCCAGGAAAGTTGAGCTGTGAACTTCAATGTGCAGAAGTTAAAAAATGCCAAGCTAGTTTCGTTTAGAGCTTAACTTTGGTACTGATAATGATCATCCTCACGGCGAAATATTGTAACGCTAACTGGCTCATCCACCATTGCGCGAATACATAATTGTGGTTTAACAGTTCCAAGTGAATATCAAGGGTAATAAGTTTATTATGGTCTAAGTACCTATATAAATATGAAATACTGATCTAAACATCGCATAATATGTCTTGAATAATAAATAGTATCAACTCCGTTTAAGCAGTGTATAGCCAGGGTTGACAGCTCATGGTTTTTAAAAATTCCCGCCTTTTTTCTTGGACAGCTTTCGTTGGTCAGATTTTATGACGCTTTTCCAGCGAGTCGAATTTGATTATGGTTAGGCGAGTTTATTTTCCAACCAGTTCATGAGTATTGTCATAGAATAAGGAAGTTTTTATTATTCTGTAGTAGGTAGTGTTCATATCATGTGAGACTTCTGTCAAAGTCACGGTTACATCGAGCTCCGTAAATATTTAACTTTTAAATAGATAAATCCAGTGAAAACATTCCAAATAGTGTTAAACAAAGTGTGTATCACGTGTTAAACCTGAACCAGTGTTATCTAAACTTAAAAACAATATCAGACAAAGATCTAAGGTGAAATATAACTGGACTCACAATAACTAACTCTATAATAAATAGTACCATAATAAATGTTTACAGTGCTCATCAACGAAAACTATACAACTAACAACACGATCAAAAAAGTGAAAACCAAAAAAAATTAAAAAAACTCAAAATAATATTCAAATCCAGCCGCAATATAAATAACGAACTTTTGAAATTACGAAGAATACACATCCTAATTTCATCACACTATAGTTATATTATAATTAACTGTTCAAGTGGCAGTTTACTGCGAGGTCCAGTAGAGTAACTACATGTTAGTAGTTCTCGAACCCCGCATCCAGCAATCGCTTTTTGTGATTTGTTGGGCATACATTATTAAGAAAATTACTGAATAAAATAACAAAAACAGAAATTTTGAGTTTAATAATTTAACTATCACTACACTATCGGTAAACAAAGCACTTCAATAAAATACTTTAATAGTTGCTCACTAAATACGTACTTTACATTTACTTACTTTATTTTTTTGTACTTTATATTTTGAACGACATGGAAGTAAAATTTTTAGTTCTGTTATTAAGTAAATATTTTCATGGCTCATTTTATTACAAGTTGGCGCTTGAATTTTATTTCGACTATCTCTGAAAAAACGCTGCAACAGAGAGGGCAGAACGATCATAGATGTAAGGGTATTTGTATTGCAATACGATATAGGGTTAAAGCAATAATACAATATACCTACGTATTCTATTTTAGTAAGTAAGTCAATACTCCTAGTAATTGGACGTTGGATATCGACTATATCGCGAAACTACTAAATGACTCTTTACAGATTTTTAGTCCTCTCGCAAAAATGCTAAAGTTTGTAAAACGCATCAATACACCACAAATTACAAAGTAAAATTCAAACCTCGAATTCAAAACCCAATGCAGAGTCGGAGGTAACGAAATGCAGAAGAAAATTAAAGAAAAACTTATAAAATAAAAGAGCGGTGACTTTCTTGAAAAGAGTCAACTCAACGAAGACCGAACAGGCGAATATCACAGTTCATTCGCTCCGTTCTTATTTCATTTTGCAGTTCTAATTTCAAACTTTTGACAAATCAATAGAAAGGCAAGCAAGTGCAGATCGGACTTGCGAGAGTGTTCCGTACAATCACCACAAAACTTTACAATTTAGGTACAAGTTACAAATTTGTAAATCTTACAATATGTAAATTTTAGTGTCAGGTCTACAATTTACATAATGTAATTTCTATGTTACGCAATATTTTCTCAATTTTGTAGAAGACTAGTTTCTTGGTATAGGGTCCATGGGCCCTATACCACAAAACTCTGCCTAAGGCAATATTATATGCTATAAGCCTTGCAAGAGTTACCACTACCTACTTAGTGGTTATTTTAACCATAATGGAACTTATATGCCTACCTACCCACAATACCTACGTCTTGTAGCACGTGTATTCCGTGTCCAGCACCCTAATTGGGTAACACACTATCAGTCACAATCTGAATGATTTTGAAGAACGTTTTGAATCCATTTCTTCATAATTATGATCAAAAAATTTGTCTGCTCAAAAACGTAAATAACGCAATGAATGTTGTTGAGCTGTCAAAACGAAACCGATTCCTACTGTAAGCTTAGATAATATACCTCTAGATCGAGCCGCCGCGTGGCTGCTCATGAGACAGCACTATAAAACTTCAGTGTTGCTATTACGTAAAATTTTCCCAAAATACGACCAAAATGACACCTTATGTGTGGGACTACACATGAAGTACCTACTATTAAAAAATATAAGTTATGCAGGTTACATGTTAATATGAATGCAAAAGTATCTATGTATAAGTAAATATGATTCCACGTATGATAGTATACTTACAATCTTAACTTGATCGAGATAGATAAAATTACTACTAGAACATTTTAAAAGAAAACAAAAATATTTTTCATGTTTTATTTATCATTAAAATGTACGGCTGCCCTGCAGTGGAACAATAACATGGCTGGTGTTATAATTAAGGTAAGGATTAATTAAAATAACTATTGTCCTTTAAACAAAACCAATTTGTTATGAAAATTTCTGATTCTTTCTTTATTATTACTTAAGCATTTATTTAAAAAAATGTATTCTTACTTCAAAATATCTATAAATAATTGCCTTCAAAAGTAAAATTAAATGATTGTCAAAATCGGCACCGAGATAGTTATACAACTACAGTGCAGTACTAGCTACAGTGTTTCACTCGTTCCTGACAACGTATTCTGTGAACTATGTATATTCTAGCCACCACCGATTTATTTGATTTGATTCGATTTGAACATCTATTTAAATTGGGTCCCGAGTTAGGGGAAAAGGTGTCAAACGTATAGCAACACAGCAAGTAACTATTTTTAGGTTATGTGGTATGATAATTGAAGTTTAACACAAGAAATCTTACATATTTTAGACTGGAACCCATGTTAATACACACGCACAAATGCATAAATTCAATAAATATACTCGTAAGTATATAACACTAACAGTGTTATATACTTACGAGTGAAAAATGACTTCATTGTTTGCCTTTTCTGTGCGGCTTTTACAGCCTAATATACTACATCCTCCCATTGTAGAGCAAGCAATATACATTAATCACTAACTTAACTTATGGAGTCTATTTCTCATTAAAACAATAAAACTAACACAACAATTGCTGAATCTGTCTGAAAAAGGTAAATTATTCGACGCAAGATAAATTCTGTGACAGTGACAGCACTTTGTTTGGCTAACATTTGAAAGTTCGCCAAGCAAAACTATTGCACGCCGTAAGAGACAGAAGATACGATGCTTTGTCTCAATTTCCCTACTAATATCGTGTATATGCGTCTCACTTCCACACTTCATATAGTAATCATGGCTACGTCTAGAGGTAAATAGTCTAAGTACTGTAAGTGTGTTACGCAATAGGGAACCTTACTGACAATTTATCCCGCTAGAGGGCGCACCTGAAACGCTTGGTAAACATGGCGTCCGTCTGTGGTAAGACTAGCTAACAAAAAGGTAAATAATTTTAATAATAAATTCATTTTATGAGACCGTACTATCGCATTAGGTAATGCAAACTGTAATGATAGTTATAAGGGAAATAAATAATGTAAACAGAAAAACAAACTTCATGTTTAGGCCTCCTTTTTCATCTGCGGTTATAAAAAAAAAATGTATGGTTATATGACTGTTAATGAGAAATCCGGTGTGTTTACAATCTACTGATATATTCTTTTAGTGATATCCTTTCGTCAGGAATATTCTATATTAGATAGTAATAAGGCATCAGTCAGTGAATCAGTTTTGTGCCATTAGGTAGTTATGCAGGAACGAAGGTGTTCATTAATTCATTAAAAATGCAATAACTTCGCAGGCTTGCTACGTTGCAAGCATTTTACAGTCACAAAACATTAAACGTTGTGTTCTGATCATTTTAGAGCTGAAGACTATAAGAATTAATTATATTTTACAGATCAGAGTATTAACCTAATGTAAAAACACAATATTTTTAGTGCTATTTACTTTAATATATCGTTAAAAGTTTATTGTAAAGTAGTTCAATATCACAAAAACAAATATGTTTGAAATTCTTATAAGCATGTTTTTAACCTTTTGGTATTATTAAAACCTACAATCATAGTAACAAGGATGAAATAAAGCTGAAATAATATTTAAAAACGCCGAAAAATGTTGCCGCTCGCCTTTGACAGTTTGCTTTGTTTACTTCATGTCCATGTGGCACCATCTACTGTCTCAGCTTTGTGTAATATTCTCTATTGCCCCGCAGTTCAGTCAACTGGACTAATACCTAATAGGCGCAGTGCTGAAACTATTTATTGAACCTTTGAATTAGCAGAGAAAGACTTGCTCTGCTAATTTACAGGTTCAATTTAGTTGTCGCCTGTAGAAAATCACCCGTAGGTAACACACAGACAAACAGACACCGAAGTGATTCTCTAAGTGTTCAGATTTGACTTTTACCGCGGAACACTAATTATTAAACTTTCCTGTGCCTCCTACTGTATTTTCAGTCGTTGTATTACGTTCTGTATTAAAATAACCAGATAGCGAGATTTACACAGGAAACTTGAAACTGGATCATTCAAAGTCATGAAACCAAACATTATTTTAACTAACATTTAACCGACCTAAAATAATTTTGTGATTTTGAGCTTGAATGTTTTAGGAAGGCTTCAACTATTAAGTGAAGATACTAAAACTTAAAATTTAATGGACATAGTTACAGCTTAGTTGGAATTTAGGCAATCCCTTCAGACAATAATAATTATAAGACAAGAGACCTTAAAATATTAAAACCCAAATAAAATATAAACCAACTGAAAAACATTTTCACATTACGTTTAGCATTGACGTCATAATGCAACGTCTGACGTCACCTACTTATGCCAATAAATATGTTAGATATAAGTATGGAATAGTAGGACACACTCACATTCTTGTACGATACAAATCAAACGATATGCATGCTGCTTTATTGAAATCTGGTATGTCCATGAGTTCGTATGAGGTTAGTCCTTCTTTTTTTAAGTTTCAGCTTATCTCCAAAACAAAAGGCACAGAGACCAAACTACATAATAACATTTTCAAAAACATTAACTAATCGCATTTTCTACCCAGCGAGTTAAAATTTCCGTTAATTAACGTCATTTGCTTAATCAGCCTTTAGTGTTCCCACTACTGGGACACAGACTTCCTCTCTGTGAGAGGGAGTGGACCGTAATCAAAATAACGTCAATTAAAAACAACGACCGTTGGTCGTTGATTAATAATTGACGTCAATTAAAAAGGCTTATAGAAACATTTGTACCAACATACATAGATTCTAGAGCCACACATTGTATGAGGCATCCATACTTTGACCAAGGCTGTATGTAACATTCCACCGGAATAGATTTACAATCAGACCGCAGTGTTTTTGTTTTATTTCCGACGAATGAAATAAAGATAAGGCCCACAGTGATAGCCGTCCGGATTTATAGTCGACAAATAAAATCGAGCCATTATTGAGGAAGGCTCATCTGCCCTAATTGAGGGCCATTCACTTGCTTTCTTTAGCCTATGGTTTCTTTATTGTCTCTCCTTATTACAACTCAGTTTGGGTACTTATTGATAAAGGACATTGTTCGGCGTCCATACACCGTTCGCAAGAAGCAAGAGAGACGTGAATTTACTTTCTGTGATTTAAATAATGCTTATTTATTGAATTGAAACTAAATCAAAATCAAGGACACTTCTGAGAATTGTAAAAAAATCCAAAACACTCTGATAATCTGTTATAATTAGGCCAATAGAAATACAGGATGTAAGGGATAGCCCTCCGCAAACTAACAGGGTGCATTCAGTTCCTTATTTTGAATCATATTCCACCAAAAATATTCTCAGGAATTTTTTTTTAATCGTATTTTCAGTTACTATTCCTTTATTTCAATGTAAAATTACATTCACTGTACGCAGCACTCCCTTTATGTAAATAAAACAGCTAAAATAAAAAAATCAGCAATGGATGTTGAAATACTCGGCGGCTGAAGGCTCGCTGCGCTGTCGTTCGCTACGCGCGTTTTGCCACGGTAACGATACATTGCGTGTGAGGTAATAAAACAAATCAGGTTTATTGGATTCCCTTAATGTTCCTGAAATAATTTCATGTACCGGTCATCTTAGTATGATATACTGAATTCATCCTATCAGTCTGCGGAGGGCTGTCCCTTACACCCTGTATAATAAATTATCGTTTATTAGTGAAAATACATTGTGGGTTTTATATTTAAACGTTTCATTACATAGGTACTATTAGGTAGTCAGAACTATTCTTCCTTTATACTAATTTATTTGTAGTTACTACTAGACTAGGGCTATGGACCGTTTCGTTTTTGTGTGACTTAGGAGTAAGTATTGCATTTTACTACGAATACTACATAAATAACTTGTTTACCCAAAAGGGTGTTAGAGTTTATATAGGAACCTCGTTATTCAAAGACTAAACTAGAGTGAAAAATAACAAGTGAGTGTGTCTGTCATTGATGTGAGAAAAACTATTAATATAGAACATTGTGTTTGCAAATAAAATAATTAGTGTTAAACCTGTATTGTGTAACCATAGGAGACGATCTAATAAAACAGAGCCATCCTTTTTTCTGATTAATTGAAGACCAAGGTAATGAGACGCACGCTTCGGTGTAATCCGTAGTCTTTCTTTAAGATCATTCAAAAAAGAATTAGCCAGGGCTTCATCCGTGGCAGCTACCAATCCATCATCGACATACAATGTAATGAGTAGCTTCTTGCCATCCACATGCTTGGTGTATAGACAATAGTCAGCTTCGCACTGCTTGAAGTCTATGTCTAGTAGTATTTCTTGAGAACAGGCATTCCAGCACCTTGGAGCTTGCTTCAATCCATACAGGCTTCGATTGAGCTTCTGGCTCTGTTTCCATCAGTCAGGAAGCCTACGCAAAAAGAATTTTGGACCGTTTCGGGATGGCTAACTGTAACCCTGTTGCTACGCCTATAGAGAAGGAACCTGCACAATCAGCGAAAGCTGAAGCTACAGAAGTGGAAAACTTTCCATACCGTGAAGCTGTTGGTGCTTTCACATATCTTATGGTCGGAACACACTAGAAGGTTTTAGCAATGCAGATCATGGTGGAGATCGAGATACCGGACGATCTACTACAGGAGTGGTCTGTCGTTACTCTGATGGAATAATTTCATGGCTGAGTCAGCGACAAGTCTCGGTCGCTATCTCTACGACAGAAGCTGAGCTTGTAGCAGCTAGTGAAACAGCTAGAGAACTTGTTTGGCTAACAAGAATTCTGCAAGACCTTACTAAGCTTACGCATACACCGACGCTTAGTGTGGACAAGGAAGCAGCAGTTCGACCTTCCCACAATCCGGAATTCCACAAGCGGACTAAGCACATTAGCATTCGTCACTTCTATGTCAGAGAACTAGTGGCTGAAGGTGCTATTGAAGTTACAAGAATTGGTACAGCGAATCAAGTGGCTGAAATTCTTTCAAAAGCACTGCCACGTCCGAACTTCACATCTCTTTGTCATACAATGGATCTTATAGTTAGATCTGGTTAGATCTATTGAATAAGGGAAAGTGTTAGAGTTTGATAGGAACCTCGTTATTCAAAGACTAAACTGTGAATAACCCACAACCCCCCCTAACTTGTGTCAGTGTCGAGTGAAAAATAACAAGTGAGTGAAAAATTATTAATATAGAATATTGTGTTTGCAAATAAAATAATTAGTGTTAAGACCTATGTTGTGTAACCATAGGAGACGATCTAATAAATCTGACCCATCCACGCTCTGCTTACCGAAGGTATATACTTCATTAAAGGGTCAGGCAGAGCCTCAGAGGTATACTGTAATCTTCCGTGCGTGCGTGTCCGTGAGATGATATTTTTATTATTTTTTTTATTATTATTCTGATTTTAATGTACCTAATTTGGATAATTGTAATGATTCAAATATTGATTGCATGCATGATGTTGCTTATATATTTAGTTGTAGAAATTCAAATACGATGTAAAAATTGTTATTGATTAAATGAATTGAATTGAATTATAAATTTAATAATAATAAATTTATTTGGAAGCACTGTATATTATAACCCACCGATTTTTTGTAGTAGCAATTTTTTTTTTTTGTAAAATATACCCTTTTTAGTGTATTTTTGACATTCCTAAAACCAGCAAATTCGTAGGGGCCGAGAAAAAAAAAACTTCATGTAGTGGGTCTAAATTTGGTTTCCAAACAATAATGATGACAGATGTCTCGAAGTAAGGCGTGGTCGCGGGGCTCCTATTTCTGGGTGGTTTAAAAATAAATAACCTAACCTGTCCGAGTCGGGGTGCCCCAAGTCCCGAGCTCGCTTCGCTGGCTCTTGCATCCTAAGTTGATGATATTACCTCTTCGAGGATCCAGAGGGTCCGGCCAGTGGAACATCCACAGCACTGAAACATCCGGGAACGGGAGACTGGGAGCATGTGGGCACAAGCGGCTCATCAGAGTCCAAAGCTTGCACGACACACGTTGCCTCATTCCGCGGCGCAGCGCGCACAAGCGGCTCACTTGAGTCTATCACTTGCACGACACTTAACACAGATGAAGCAGCAGCGGCGGCACACGAAGCCGTACGAAGACGGGGACTTCGGAGACGCCATGGTGTCAATTAATTGTAGTTTGAAGCAGGAGTACGATAAACGATCTCGACTGTAAGTACGTACGATTAGTGAAAATTGTTAAATGTTCGCGCCTTTTACCCCCATGGGAAGAAGGCGTGAGTTTATGTATGTATGTATGTGTTTTACATTCGATTACGTTTCGTTACCAAAAACCTTATAAGAATATAAATAAAAGTTTATTATTATTATTATTTTAAATGAAGCTTTATAATTGAGTTTATTACGGTAGGTAACAGTTATTTAAAAATGAATTAAAGTTAAAAAGTTACAATATTTATACTAAAAACCATTAAAAATCTGCTGTCACTTTGTCTGAACGTAAAATGGAACAACCAAGGAGTGAAATTCATTCATTGTCTGTGGTAAAATGTCACAAAAAATATATTTTATTTCGTAAATACGTCTAAGTTTTTGAAACTTTACTATTTATTTTCTCGAAAACTATTCATTTGCTGGCCGTGTCATTTTGCAAAAGTGTTTTACATGAAGACATCTATACGCAAAAAAAGTTTAACGCTTCTCACGCTTGGGTTATAATGTACAGTGGAGCCATTTATTTAAACATCGTTACAATTATTACTTTAAAATTAGTTTAACATAATAATTCTGTTTGTAACTGTTGGTGACATTAATTTTGTTATATGCGATGGTCCCCAAACTAGGTAGTGCCTATATCTTGGGGACCTGAGTTGTGATAGCATAATTCTATTTTTAACTGGTTTGAGATGGAAATAAGTAATTAATTGCAAACAATTATAAAAAGTCTAAATTAAAATTTGAAATGAGAACAAAGATAAAGCATAAAACTTAGGTTCTTTAAACAAAATACGAAACTTAAGTCACATAAACAAAACAGGAACTTAACTGGTATTGATCAAGGCTTAACTGAAGAATAATAAACAATTAAAAATTAAAAAGGTGTGGATGTTTGTGCGTGTGGAGTGTAGTGTGTTATGTGTAGGTATGCGAGTGTATCTGTCGTGTTGGTGAGAGTCCGAGTGTGAGTTATGTTATGAGAAAGCTCTCAGATTCGTCGTATGAAATCCCTAAGAACCATTTCTTTACCACTTTTTACATGCAGAGAGGGAGAGATCTTTTGAATCACAAGGCAAAGTACTGGTGACCTTGTTATATATAAAAGTATGAAGGTAGGCGGGGCATCGTCTGGCTAGGAGCGAGGTGGTTCTTTGTAGCGAAATGTGGAAGACGCGTTTGGAAGTTAATGAGTGATAGTCTGGTCTGATTTTTAAGACTCACGCGTTAAGGATAAACAGTTGGCGGACACGGAGAACATGAAACTCTTTGTATAGAGAGTCAGTGGAGTAGAAAAAAGGCTCTTTTGAAAGTACTTTAATAACAGCTCTCTGGGCTCTTTCGAGCTCAATCACTGTCGTTTTTCCAGCTCCGCCCCAAATTGATATGTCATAGTGTATGATGGACTGGCATATTGTGAAATAAACCGTTCGCAGGATGTCTTTTGGAGTACGGTCTCTTAATTTCTTAACTATATGTATTAGTTTCCTTACTCGGCCAGAAAGAAATTGAATGTGCGCTTTAAAAGATAGGTTTTCATAAATGAATAGGCTTAAATAACGAATTGAAGATGTCCGGTTAATACATTCGCATGAGCAGGCTTCACGTGAGGTTTTCAGATGGTTCTGACATGTGTGGAATTTTAATGTTAGGTTGCAAGGAGGGCTAGAAGAATGTGTTTAACAAAATGTGATTAGTTTGGTCTTCTTTATATTGAGAGTAAGTAGGTTGTGGTTGAGCGTTTTCGCTACTGTTGCTAAACCTTCTTCTGCAAGACAGTAGACCTGTTCCCAGGTCCTGGCATGAAACGAGATGACTGTGTCGTCTGCGTAGGACAGTATTTCCGCATTTGGGAGAGTGAGGTTCAATATGTCGTTCATTATAAATAGTGTTGCGCCTAGTAAGCTGCCCTGCGGGACTCCAAAATTTATAGGGAATTAGGGAGTTGACCACTTGAGTGTTCACCTGATTTCACGTACTGTCGACGATTGGTGAGATAGCTGTGAAACCACTCAAGTGGTTTTCCCTTTACCCCTAATGCACTTAGTTTTTTTAAGAAGAAGATCTGTTGAGATTGTGTCGATGGCTTTATCTAAGTCTAAGAAGACCGCCAAGCATCGTTCACCTTTTTTCTATATTTGCTGATATTGAGTTTGTAAGCAGTGAAGCTGCGTCTTCAGTTGATTTGCCTTTTCTAAAACCAAATTGTCTCTCAGAAATGAGATTATGTTTATCAAGAAAATTTATTAGTCGGGTGTTTACTGCTTTTTCCAGGATTTTTGATAAGATACTGAGAAGTGCTGTTGGTCTGTAATTTTCAGGTTTATCTTTGGGACCACTTTTATGTATCGAGTTTACTGCTGCAACCTTCCACTGTTCGGGAAATACGCCTGTTTCCAGGCTGAGGTTAATCAGGTGGGTCAAAGGTGTAATAATCAAGTTTTGTGTTTTGTTTATGAGTTTTACACTGATTTTATCCTGGGGAGCTATCATTTTTGAACTGTTTGATGAAGTTTGAGATTTCTATTTCGTCAGTGGGGTGTAAAAAGAAGGAGAAGGGTGAAGTTGTTGGTGGTGAGTACTTGCTAGAGAGGGATGTCTGAGTTTCTGATAGTCTTGACAGTATAGTAGCAGCCAGGTTTTTGCCTGCAGATGTGAAGTAAGAGTTGCACTTGTTGAGAGACTCGACAGGATCGGGAGAGCTTGTGACTAAATTAGATGTATTGTTCCTATGGCCGCTGGGGTCGTATATTGATTTTAGAACTTTCCATAGTTTCTGGGAGTTTTTGTGATTTTCCTGGATTCGTTGACGGTAGTACTTAATTCTAAGTTTGCGCAATAAATTATTGCAGAAGTTTTTATAACGGTGATAAATTAGTTTTTTTTTGTCTCGTTTTCGGGGTCGGCTCTTAATGATAGATGTAGCCGGTCGCGGTGGGTATGTATGTATGGTATAAAAGCTGTTATGTTATTATTTTTTATTTATGTAATGTGTGATTACTCAAACAAAATAATTCCCAAGCACCTGTGTCATCAGAGAAACATTCTACGCCATATTCAAGTTTAAGAAACTCTTAAAAATCAAGAAAATGTTTTGTTTACGGCATAATAAAAAAAAATTAAAAATACCCTCAGTTGTTCAAACCTTTTTAAAAACATGCTTGGTTATTGCCCTTTGTTTTGAAGTACTATTTACGCAGATGTCTCATCGACTCTTGGAATTAGGATGTACAAAGTAAATTGAGGTCGAATATTTAATTTTTAAACAGACCAAAATAATCCAATATTTTTGCTAATGCACTATTGTTTTTTATTAGGAATCAGTTATCACATCAGTAACTGATTCCTTCTTAGAATTATGGTGCACGCGCACCAATCAAATTCTGGGAACTCGCATAACAAAACCCGCCGCGCGACGATAGCAAACTTGCCCTTTTTTCGACTCTCAGGTAGCGTCTAGTGAATTGTTATTCAATAGAAAAATCAGCTTAGTTGCTGAGGATATAAAGTCGTTATTTATTTACACTAGTACTAGTACCCGAGTAGTCGGGTGGACTCGTTACATCTTCGGACCCTCAGTTAGTCAAGTAACGACTGCCCTTGTGACAAGACGTTTTAATTGCAAATTCGTGTTTACACAATTCACCGCATGAGGTTGTGCACTCCTTCACGTGTTGATTTTTGAGGTGTTTAAGGTGTTGAGTCTAGCCCTAGCTGTGAACTCCTTTACTGTTTTTGGACTTTTATTTTTGTGATCAATCGACTATGGCTACTTTTTCGAATGAAGAATATGCCGATATCGTCTTCATGTATGGCAGAGCTGACGGTAATGGATCTTTGGCGCGACAGATGTACCAAGAGAGACATCCGAATCGCAGATTACCTAATGTCAGAGTGTTTTACAACACATTTCGTCGGCTTTCTGAAGTTGGAATCCATCACGCATCATCTGGACTCAACCCGGGAAGACATCACCCAAGTATCGAGGAAGACATTATTGCAGCTTTAGATGCAGATCCTACTACGAGCGTCAGAGTAGTAGCTCGAAACCTCAACATTTCGGTATGGAAGGTGTGGAATACGGTGCACCGAGAAAACAAATATCTTTTCCACGGCACGGGTGTACAAGGTTTGGAAAATGAAGATCCCCCACGAAGGATTCAGTTCTGTCGCTTTTTGTTAAATAGTGACATTAAAGATGCATGGTTTTTAAAATCCATCTTGTCGACCGATGAGTCATAATTTTCGAAAGAAGGAATTACCAATTTTTATAATCTTCATCGATGGACCGACAAGGAGAACAATCCATACTGGAAGAAGCAAGCGTCGTTCCAAAGGAAATTTTCAGTTAACGTGTGGGCAGGAGTAATTAGCCGAACGTTGATTGGTCCCCACTTCCTACCAGATAATTTAAATGGAGAAAATTACCTGGAATTCCTCCAAAACTATCTCCCAGGGCTTCTGGACGAGACCGAAATACCAATATTGGCAATGAGAAGACCAATGATTTTTCAACAAGATGCTTGTCCAGCACACTGGATCCTAAACGTGAGAGAACATTTAAATAATTGTTTCCCAGTGAGCTGGATTGGCAAAGACGGGGCCATCCCTTGGCCACCTCGACCACCTGATTTAACTCCTGTGCATTTTTTCGTTTGGGGACGGGCCAAGGAGCTCGTCTACACACACGTTGAAATTTCAACTAGAGAAGAATTAATAGAAAGAATCCAAACGGCTTTTCAAGTCATGAAGCAGGAGATGAAATTAAAAATCACGACTACAGAAGTGAGAAGACGGGCACGCGCTTGTATAAGAAACCGCGGGCAACATTTTGAACATGAACAATAAATTATTTTTAAAAAAATGTTGTTTTATTGATCTGTTCAAGAATAACAATTTTCATACTCAATTTGCTTTGTCCACATCCTAATTCCAAGAGCTAATGAGCTATCTGCGTAAATAGTACCTTAAAAGGAAGGGCAATAACCAAGCATGTTTTTAAAAAGGTTTGAACAACTGAGGCTATTTTTTTTTTATTATGCCGTGAACAAACATAACATTTTCTTGATTTTTAAGTTTCTTAAACTTGAATAAGGCGTAGAATGTTTATCTGATAACACAGATGCTTGGGAATTATTTTGTTTGAGTAATCACTAATCACACATTACATAAATAAAAAATAATAACATAACAGCTTTTACTGGACACTATTAACAATTAATGGAAAAAAATGGGTATTATTATTAAACATAACTATTATTATTATTGGCGCAATGAGGGTGTTGCTATTGGTACACCTCTGCCTAACCCTTCGGGGAAACAAGGCGTCATGTTATGATATGTTATTATTATTAAAAACCGGAACAGACTTCATCTAAGACAAGTTTAGCTTAATAAGTTCTAAATGGTCTAAGATATCACCCCCTTCAGGCTTTGCACCCATCTACCAAACACCCTGTATACTTCGAAGAAAAAACACGTCTTTCACTCTCCACCAATCCCAGCCATAGCAAAAACGTACAGTAAGTAACGTACAAAATTTTACGCGGATGAAGCCGCGGGTAGAAGCTAGTACCTATAGGATAATGGAGATACCTTATTAGTTATGTAGTTTTTAATTTACGTTATTCAAGATTGTCGCGCAAAAAGTAGGTATATCTAAGGCTTTTTGCTATAATATATTTAAAGACATTACAGTGCGTTCATTAGACTTCATTAGAGGTAGTTTGTAACTCCGGGCTGCCTGCTCAGCAGGTTAGGACGAGAGCTTTCTAACCCTTCCTATAATCGTCTAATTATGCGCCAAGAAGAAATGGTTCTCATTAGGACGAGGAAAGAGATTCTCATTTATTCTTATTATACATAGGAATAGTAGGAACTGAATTACTGAAATGTAATTAAAATGATAGTAGGCAGTTTAAGCCGTTGCTCCTTGTGGGTGGATTGTTGGCCTGCAGACCGTAAAGACAAGACATGGGTTCATTGTTTGTGCTAAGGCCGCTGTCGTATTGTTGCTTGACACTTTGTCATAGTCTTTAACTAAACTTGTGTTAAGCTACCACATTGTCCTGTTTAGTGAGAGAGAGGGAGAAAGAGAAAGCATACTCAACGAAACAATCAGCGGTACGTCATACATATGGGGCATAGCATAGGTATAGCTGGTTCAAAAATCTATGCTGGAATTCCAGTAACCACCCAACCGAAATAAACAATAAAGACATCTCTTCGTCTTATGTAGACCACCTATGTATCAACAATATTTCCCTATAATAAATAAATAATACAAAGAATAAGAGGATACCGAGCGCGCAATGGCGCCCTCATCATTTATTTGGTTATTTGTTTTATTTTAGAATGAAAATGCAGAAAATAAGCACGTTATGTCACGACATACTGTTTGTAATAATAATAACATAATCTCATGGAGCACGCTCCATGAGATTATGTTATTATTATTACAAACAGTAGTTTTACACCGTTAAGTTTTATTATAATCCTTAAGACTGCAAATAGCCACTAAGCTCCATTTTAAGTACATATTATAATAAAACTTAACAATGTAAAACTACTTTTGTAATATTAACGTATAATCTTGAGGAGCACGACATGATGTGCTTATTTTCTGAATCTCATTCTAAAATAAAAGAAATAACCTAACAAAAGATGAGGGCGTCACTGCGCGCGCGATATCCTCTTAAAAGTGAAGGAATAAATTATTTCCAGCCAGTGCACATAACTTTTCCTACAATAGAATTATTAAGACCGGTTCGAGCGATTAGATACTTCAAGCAAACAAATTTGTCTGCGAGATATAGAAAGTAATTACTTACTAGTATTTTCTAGACCGAATGCCAGCCACGGTCCGTTTTACGGTAACTAGTTTCTATGTCTTAATTCTTGAAGACGATTTAAAGCTCCTAAACCCAAACCACAAAGCAGGGAATAGGTGGATTTCCAAAACAACACACACGTTTTATGTGATAATTTTTTTGGGAAAACAAATGTGAAAAGTTGAATGAGTTCCTAAAGTTTTACCCATGTTATTACGACGCATATTTTTGGAAAATTACTCATGGACACAATGTTATGATGGCGGAATCACGGCAGTAATTTTGGTGCAGTCGACCTCGAGGCAGGCTGGCACTAATTATTAGAAGTAAAAAATGGTCAAGTACGAGAGGAACACGAATGAATGCATGTACCTAAAAGGATGAGGTTCTCAATTTGGTTGTATTTTTAATGTTTGTTACCACAGCAGTTCGTCATTTATAAACCGATTTTGATAATTCTATTTTTGTTTGATAGCGTATAGAACTGAGGTGGCCCCATATAATAAATAAATAAATAAATAAAAACATTTATTTCAGAATCAAGTTCCATAATTTGTTAGTAGCAGTATAAAATGCCTTACATCTAGTGTTAGTAAATAACCTAATCTAGCAGGTAATTATATAATTTTAAACTAAGTACAGCCGCTAGAGACTTTCCCATCCCAATCTACTTCACTACATGGCGTCGTATCCAGCGTCCTAGAATCGGAGAGTCCCAGCGGTCTGCCAACGTCCTCAGGATAGTGTTGGGGCTGGCGCGAAACCGATATAATAATGATGCGCATCTCTTGCGCATGACGGTTGAAAAGCTGTCAACATTTGCGTCGGCAAACATACCGGACGCGCTACAAAAACGCGGCAGCCCCAGCAACACCCGGAAAGCGTTGTTGTATTGGATGCGCAGGTCGCTATATGCCCTCTGCGTGAAGTTCACCCACAGGCTGCACGCATATAAATTTGGTTTTTGAGTTAGCGTCAATAATACGTATTTTTGCCACTTAGTGTTTTTTTTTTTGGAAGTCGGTTGTTTTTATTTATTTAAATTTTTTTTTTTTGTAAAACAAAAAGTTTTTATTGATTAGAAATAAATAATTAGAACACACATCCAGTTTTAGGAACAGACTTTCACACTTGTTTTAGCCACATAGACGAAGCTTAAAGTTTTTAAAAAGTCTAACTTATGCATAAACTGATGTGCCATTCTTCCTGATCTGTACAGCACTTTTACGATTATTGAGCTAAGTTATTGACTACTTCGTACACCAATACCTAGACAGTAAACCCCCGAAACGTGTTAAAGACCATGAAAAATCAAAATAGACCAAAAACTTACAATGCTTAGGTACAAGAATTGCCTATGTCGATGGAAATAAAAAACGTCTTCAACATTTTGTAGTTGAAAGTGTTTTCTATAAATAAGTATACCTACTTAAAAAACAGTAGGTATCTATGATATCTCTTATGTGGGAATGGACACACGGCTCCATATCAAGCTATACATTTCCAGTATATGTTGACCTCTCATTGTACGGAAATCCTATACAATGCGAGATCAGCTTATACTGGAAACTGCTTGATATGTAGCCGTGTGTACGTAGTAGTATATTTAATACTTACGTAAATACTGAGCCAATATGTAGGTAGGTAAATAATTTAGATCAAAATCTTCAGACAGATTTGTCAAAGCTTGAATCACATCTAAATTAGCTTGGAAAGTATAAATTAAAGTTATCGTTAACTTTCGGTCGCTTTAAAAGTGTTTATTTTCTTAATGGTTTTTCTCCGCTCAATATCTCTCATATAAATGAATAATTCATATATGCGATCCCTTCAGAGGAATTTATGTAGGTACGTATGTAGCTACGAATAACACTTTCAAGGACGGCAATCCACAATCTCATGCAGTCGGAGGCATCTTCTTAAATTATTTAAGAAAATGTCTCCGACTGCATGAGATTGTTTGGAGACAGAATAGGTCATCTCGTTTTCATCTTTTTTAAAGTTCACTTTTTACGCAGTCGGGTTTTTTGATTTTTTAAATTAGGTTTTTATTTTATTTTTTTTAGTTAGGATTATTTTTCTCTCACTGTATTAAGTAACGCTTTAGGTAACGGTCGTCAATACAATACCCGCTTATAATCGGGTGATAACGGCTTCTTACTCACTCCAAAAGTTCGGGATTGTTTTTTTTTAACATTTCTCATTCCAAATTACATTTAAACATATAAGTTATATATATTTTTGTATTCACCTTTTAAGACCCTTCATTTGATACCCCACTCGATAGGTTTAGATTTTTTTTTAAACACACTGGCGCCAAAAATCTGCCATTTTGATTTTTTAAATTTGAATATACCCAGTGACACTCGCGCAATAAAGACGAATCTAACGACATATCATTCATCAAAATCGGTTTAGCCGTTTATCAGTAGAGACGGACATTCATACATACAGAATAAACGGAAACTTTATTTTCTCAAATCTTCAATACACTATACAATTACAAACTAACGAACTAACTAACTATACAAATAAATATACAAAACAAAAGGAAACTAAGGCGTCGAAGTACTCGTCCGCATCGCTGTCATCCGGAAACGTGCCCAGAAGACTGGCAGCATTGCCACGTTGAATGGCAATGCTAATTCTTTGGCCAAAGAACGAGCCAGCCCTCTGGTCACGTGAAGTGTCGACCAGTCGGCGAGAAATTTCCTTAAAAAGGAGACGCGCACTCGGGCCCCATGACCCGGGCGTTTCGACCCCAAACGGCTCAAAACTGTTAGTTACCGATAACGTTACAGTATTTGCGCCGCTATACGGTCTCAGCAGCCGCAGCAGCGGCGCCAGCACAGCACGCCGTGCTTGGAACATGAGATGGCGCAAGGGTGTCGACACAGGTTGCGTCCCACACCAGAGGTCTATCCACCTTCCAAGGCAACAACGTCATGCCGTCTGGTCTCTTCCCATCGTCACGTGCCAAGCCGTTTGGTTCTAATACCGCTGGTACCGGTGACAAGAGCTCGACGAATAATATCGTTGATGCTGGCGTGCCGTGCTATGCGGCCTGCACTCCTGCAGCAGGACAAGCCATGCTGCCGAGGTTGTCGACAGCTTCACCGCAGTGATACCGATGCGGAGCAACACAAGGTGCGCCCAAGCAGAGACAAGTAGCGAGGCGAAACGAAGACTCATCCATCATAGTGCCTATGTTGAATGACGGAAGCGCCTGAAGCCACAAGCCTGACTCCCTTTATCCCACAGGCAGCAGACGGGCATGCTCAGCAGTATTAAATGACGTATTTATTAGGGTATTCCGTATAATACTGCAAAGCGGCACGTCCCACCGTTTCTGGGAGAACCGTATTGGGACAAGTCATCTTCCAAGCATTCAACGCATCGGTCAAACACGGTACCTCAAAATCGATGAAGTGAGGAAGATAAAATTTTCCTGGTTCCTGCATACATTACAACATTTAGGTCAAACACATAACCCTCCTTTTTTGGCTTCGCCGCAGTCGGGTAAAAATATCCGCTAACCTCCTTTCCGCCTTGCAGCAATGCAGTGGCACAAAAGTCGATAGAGTTCTGTAAATTGAAACTCCATGCCGAGCGTAAAACTAGACTCCATATTCCATCAGTCGGCGGAAAATCCCACACCGGCTTTCGCAGGCGCCACTACCTTCCTTCTTCCTCCTCCTCTTATGGAAAGGCTTCCTTAAAATTGCGACGGTCACAAAACATTACAGAATAGTAATACAAAGAAAAAAGTAAGACCTTCTAAGGTTTATACTGTTTTTGAATTAAATGAATGTTAAATACAAAAGCTGGAGGCTTTTGTTTTTAAACAATAATTAAGTGCTTAACTTTGTATTGGGCACGATAATAATGAGTTTCATTTTTCAGGCGTTAATAAAGTTGTTTAGTTTCAAATTATGTACAGTTGTTAGATGTAGATCCAGCAAGAGAAGAGATAAAAACATCTTTTTTCAGTTTACCTGCTGATACAGTTTTACTATCGTTTTTTAAATAGGTAAATTGTTTAAACTTACATGTTTCGTGTTTTGTATTTTATTGGTAGGTACGCAATTACTTCTACTATGCGTCGGAGATAAGAATAGAAAGGCCAATGACCTCCATTGGTCAGCTGTCATTTGAAAATTACGTTTAGTAAAACTCTTCTTTGTGCAAATTAATTTTCAATAATATTTATTATCGTCACTATCTTGTTAATGTTATGTTTATATGATTATTGTTTATTTAAAAGCGTGCACGTGTTAAAAAAGCGTGCATGACGTCACAATATGGCGCCAGCGCAGGTTTGTTCATAGTGTAGATGCATAATAGTTACATATTACGCGAATTGTGTAAATGAACGCACAAATTAATCAATCGTGTTTTCAGTTTGCATTTCGTATTCGTGGCCATGCGGAGTGGTGACGTCACTGATTATTAAATAGCATAGTTAGGTACTACACGTTGCGTACGATGTGTGTCTCACTTGTTTTACAATTGCAGTTTCAGGGTGTGGTCACAGAATGCTAAATAGGTACAGATATTCTATTTCACGAAGTCCGTTCGGCTTTGATTGTAGTAGTGACGTATCCCGACAAGCGCGCTTGTGTGTGTAAAAGTGGGTAACGTTAGCAAAGAAATCTGATATATATTCAAGTCGAGATTTAATAGTCGAAATAAAATTTTGGTTTTAAAAGTATATACTATTTGTAAATAAATTAGATTAGGTTGCAATAAATACAAAAATATTAAGAAGATGTAGGCATTTAATTAAGCATTGGTATTACAGAATGGAAACGAAACAAGTAGGACTATTCAGTATTTTCAATCACTATCAGATAAATTTTCGATTTCCGATTCCGTTTTGCTGTCATCAGAATCATCTTGTACATTGATTATAAATTCAAAATCGAGATCAAAATATTTCAAGTAGTCTTTTTCAATTTTTTCAACATGATCACAAGTTTTCTGCCATGTTTCACTGCTAACTTGGCCCAAACTTTCATTGATCAGTCTTTCCGTATTCGTCATGTTTTGCTCGATATTTTTAGATGCGACGTAATTTTTAACGATCCCCCAAATATTTTCAATCGCATTTAATTCTGGGTGATAGGGTGGCGTAAGACATCAAAACCCTTGCTCTTTATAAATTCGTCAATCTTGTAGATTACGTGTTGGGCTTTGTAGTTCTTTATTATAAGAGATTCATCAAATGCTATACCCTTATCCCTGAGCCATTGCTGCATATCGGCTTTCTTTGTAGATTGCGTCGGTAGTCGTTCAGCCCGTGTGTTGTGATAATGACAGAGTCAGAGCAGAGTCTAAGACAATGACAGAGCGCGGAGGTAAATTGGGTAGCAATTTTTCATTCAGCCACTTTACATAGTTATCATAGCTCATATTTGAATGATAATCAGCAGCTGTTGAGTTGGCCTTATAAACCAAAGAAGCATTTTCAATAAAACCATCCTTGGTTCCCGCGTGCACTAAAATAAAGCGAGTGCCTGTGCTAATTTTTTTTTAAAACGGAGTGCTTTCCTTTTTTTGCCCAGGGGTTGTTTCGCACGTGTGTCGAAAGGACGTAGCTCTCATCGGTGTAGACAATGGGCCGACTTTGAGAGCGGTACTCTGTTATCTTTTTTAAATATTTTAAACGCCACATTTGTATATCATGACGCTCCGTCAAGACTTTATGGTTGTTCTCTGTTTTGCGCCACTTGTAACCTAATTTCAATAGTAACTATTGCGAACAGTTTCTAAACAACCTTCGAATCCGATTTTTTCATTCAATGCTGTTCTTAACTTAGCTAATGTTGGAATTTCTTTATGGACAATATGGAAATCTTGTACAGTACTGCGAACCACATCGGCTGTAAAATTATCGATATCCACTTTATTATCTCGCTTTCTCCTTTTCTTCATAGGTGAAGTGAATTTTGATGAAGTGGATGGCAATTCCTTATCTTCTTTTAATATTCTTTGAACTGTTTTTTGGCTAACACCCGCAGCTTCAGCTGTACGCCGTGTAATGTCTCGTAAATGAGACAAATCACAGTTGGGTTCCATGAATGATTTTGTAAATTCATATTCTTCTCGCAGAAAATGATAAACACTAGCTATCATGTTTCGACCCTAAAACAAAATGTAATCAAAATAATTAAGAAATATAAACATTTTATAACACAAAAACAACGTTCATTTTATAAATACTTCTATTGCTATATTAAGTATCTTTGTATAAAATTTTAATTGAAAACGTATAAATAAATATTACCTCACTATGGACAACTCTTCTTCGTTTTGTTGCCATGCTGACCTTACTCCGTGAAGCAATTTGGCGCGAACTAAAAACACTACTGATCCGGACCGTGTCCCGATCGACACTGAGCGCTCTCGAGGTTACGCACTCAAAAACAATGTGCATGTGCACGCTTGACAACATTCATAGCCAAACGGACTTCGTGACATAGAACATCTGTAACCTAGCATAAAAATATTCCTCGGTCTTTCATAAGTATTTTTAACAATTAAATATGCTACAACATTATGCATTCCATTTTATTTCATAAAGTGTACTACAAATACCTACTGACATTGTTAGGGACCTAACTGAGGACTAAACTGAAATGCTTTTTTTTTATAAGAACCATTTATACTTTCATATGCAGTTAGTAAAAAGTTGCTATTTTGACATTACAAACAGACACTTCAATTTTAATTATTTGTAAAGAAAAGCAATTTTTAAAATTTTTGTCTGTCTGCCTGTCTGTTTGTTCCGGCTAATATCCGAAACGGCTGGACCGATTTTGTTGAGACTTTCACTGACAGATAGCTGATGTTACGGGGAGTAACTTAGGCTACTTTTGGTAACCCAATTTTCGAGGAAGGCTACAGGGTATTTATCATCACGCTACGACTCTTAAGAGCCGAGTAAAAAGAAAAAAGTCTGAAAGAACACTAAGCGAAAACGAAGTAATAGCGCGGGCGGGCGATGCAACGCGACGGGTCGGGGGACGACATCACATTTATGACTCACCAAAATCTCATATTTGAACATCTGATATTTTTTTCACGATTTCACGTTTGGTCCCATAGTAAAAGTGTTATTTATTTTACTATTGACATAATTTAAAACCTAACAATCTTAAAATAATAATAATAATATGTACAAGTATATAAAAAAGGAGGGGAAATAATCAGAGGGCATCGTATAATTCATCCGCATCGCTGTCAACTGGAAAAGTGCCCAGAAGGCTGGCAGCATTGCCACGTTGTATGGCAATGCTGATTCTTTGGCCAAAATATAGGCCAGCCCTCTGGTCACGTGTGGAGTCGATCAACCGCCTGGCGATGTCTCGAAAAACTAAGTGGGCACTCGGACCCCATGGCCCAAGTGTTTCAACCCCAAACGGGTCGAACATATAATTCCCAATAAGATTGGAGTATTTACGCCGTTTGAGCTTTTCCGCACCTGCAGCAGCCGCTCCAGCACAGTCTGCCGTGCTAGGAAGATGGGATGGCGCAAGGGTGTCGACACACGTTGCATCCCACACCAAAGGCCTACCTACGTTCCAAGGCATTATGGTCATTCCGTCTGGTCTCTTTCCATCGTCGCGTGCTACTGGTGACCCCGAACATGAACGTCAGCGCAGCCTTCGTGCAACTACTACAGTGACGTCATCATCATCACTTCCTTGAGCTCTCGAGCGGCAAGTCACACAGTCAGCCAGCACCCACGGCTTCAACGGGTATCCTGACCACCAGAATGCAGCGACCGCGCATACCTCATGCCTCATCAGCAACCTTGGCACAGCACACTGCACTCTCGGCCGGTCAACAAGCAGAGCCCTTCAAACCTCTCCTGGTCGACGCCAGCAGTCAGCCTCAACCCGGCGCTGTACCACATCCGACGCACTGGAGCATAAACGCAGCGCCACCCCGACTCACTGGGGGCATCTCCGCAGACAGTTTTGACTCACCGTGAACTATGCGGCACCCGGTTCCGACTCACTGGAACCTCATCTGGCCCTGGCAAGTATCGCAAGATACGCGACTCTGCCCACTATCGACCTCCGGTCTCCGGAGGGGAGTGATGTGGCGGCATATCTACATCGCCACAATGGAACGCGTCACACTGACGTCACGCAAAATCCTGCATCGCGCAATCAGAGTTTACCGTGCGACTAGCATATATACAACATCCCGACATCAACCGTCGGGCAGTAGCCCACCAGACACAACACCCGTCTGGTCGGAGGATCCTCCCTTTTCTATGGAGGATGAGTGAATATTACACCCTGTTCCTCATGCCTCCGTACCGGTAAAAGTTGTTCATGGTGATGTGTGTAATGACCCCTTAAGAGGTTGTGCGTTATTATCCACCTTGTATAGGTACAGGGTGGATTTTTGAGATGGGGCAGTAAGGGCAGGTACCTTGACCGTTGTAGCTACAAGAAAACGGTCTTAGGAGGCTGTCCTCGACTTTTGATCTGCATTATTGATTTTAAAAAAATGTCAGCAAGAAAATGGGCAGTTATCACAATTTTTTTTTTTGATGCCAATCGATCCTGTTTCTTATAAGAGTTTTTGGATCCTTCCAAAAACTCTATTGGATCAACTGAGGTTTGAGTACTAGAAAAGTCAGAAATCGCAAAAACTTTTCCCATAAAACACATAACATCACGCCTGTAATCCCCGAAGGGTTAGGCAGAGGCCCACATTTCGCCAGTTATGTTTAAGTCCCATGTAATAGGGGGCGAGCCCATACACTTCGCAAGAAATGAGACTCCAACTTATTGTTTTACGATGACAGACTGGCCGAAAAGAAACAAGGCACTGCTGCTCTTGACATTGACATAAACCTTCATAACAAGTTCAGCAGCATCATAGGTGTACTTATATGACCTTGATATTCATGTGAGTAAATCCCCGAATTGTTTACCTACACCTATTTTGTTTGTTTCGTAATAAATTGCTCAAAAAATAAAATACATTTATGCAACAGCAACGAAGGAAATAAAGACAAATGTAATTGTTGTTTTGGTGTTAAAAATACCACTCATGCACAATTACGTCAGTAAGTACCTGCACCGATACTTCCTAGTGGAATATTTTTATGTCCGTCGGAATATCTTAATGCACAATCTTTAATCAATAAATAACGATATTTTGGCTCGCGTAACAGATTTTTAATTATAATGCCTGCAGGTAAGTAATACTCAAAATTTTGTTCTTAAAGCAAATAAATTATAACGTGTATTCCTTCTTTTTAAGTCCAATTTTTTTTTAGCTTTTTAGTTTATTTTCGGCCAGTCTATCATCGTAAAACAGTAAGTTGGAGTCTCATTTCTTACGAAATGTATGGGAAAAGTTTTTGCGATTTATAACTTTTCTAGTACTCAAATCTCAGTTGGCCTTATAGAGTTTTTGGATCCTTATTCTTATAACACCACAAACACTTTTTTTGATGCCAATCGATCCTGTTTCTTAACAGGATCGATTGGCATCAAAAAAAGTGTTTGTGAAAACTGCCCATTTTCTTGCTGACTGTACATTTTTATCAAAATCTTTGAATGCAGATCAGAAGATCTCAAAAGTTAAGGACAGTCTCCAAGCCCGTTTTCTCGTAGAGACAACGGTTAACGTACCTGTCCTTACTGCCCTATCTCAAAAATCCATCCTGTAGGTGGTACATATACCACGTGTAACAGGAAGATTGGCATTCCTTTAAACCACGTAAAGAGAATCATATTCTTTGCCCGTGTACAAAAAAATCAATCAAATCCAATGAATACTTTAGCCACAGGAAATTATTTTTCATTTTCTTATTTTTCAACATGATGTAGATCGGAGTCCGTAATAATAGGTAAACATTGCCGCCACCGCGCCCCGCACCCCGCACCGCACCGTTGGTCAGTGACTTTGCGTAGATAAAGCGTGTTTAATTTTTATGCAGTTGATTCTACTATTTATTTTGTTTGAAATCTGCAATTTTTTAATTTTCCATTAACTACTAATCTTCGTGTTTTAAAATGTTTCAATGGATTAGTACTGTGCTCGTTTTCATTTAATGTCGTACATCCAGAAACACGTTGTATAAAAACTTTCATCCAAACAACACTTAGGAAAATTCTAGAAAATGAAGTGTTTAGGAATATCAAACCCACTTTTATTGAATGTATTGTTTTCTGTAGGTATATTCCACTTTGTTTATCGATGTTCGCACGTAATTTTTCTTTTTTATTGCCGTAAACCGCCATTTGTATAAAATGTATCTGAGTAACAAAGTGATAATGGTATCAGTTCCTGAATTATTACTTTTCATACGAGAATAATGTAATACTGGTTGGATATTTGTGGATTTAGAAAAGGAAAGTGCCACATTTATTGCTTTTTTATGAACGACATGAAACACTTTGATCTAAATAAATCAAAATGAATTGCTGTTCGTTGATAAGCGCATCACTTGAGAACGGCTCAACCGATTTGGCTATTTTTTTCTTTTAAAATGATCGTAATAGTTCGGATTATTTTTTAACGGAAAGAAAAATTTGAAAGTTTCCCAGTAAATGTTCAAATTCGGGAAAACTGAACGTCCTTATTTCTATGGGATTTTTAAACAAAATTGTTTGGACGGGGCAACGTCTGTCGGATCATCTAGTTTGTTAAGAGTTTTTTGGTGATGGATGACAATGACATGATGTTGGTCAACCTTCAAAGCGTCTAATAAGTAGGACCAAATAATGCAATAGACACTATAGGCAATTACCTACAGTGGGAATTATGAATGTGCTCAGGAGCTAGACCACCAACCTCTTAAAGCAGTATTATTGTAATCTTTCTTCAGTGAGGGAACGAGATGGAGAGAGACGTCATGTATAGCTCCATCTCTTTCTCACACTGAAGTAACATTAAAATAATACTGCTTTAAGATGTGGTGGTTGGCCGCCAGGTAAAAACGAACTTCATACATACATTATAACATATAAGAATAAAGAAGGCACCTTCTAAATCAAAAGCTGATTAAAGAATTTGTAAAATATTAGACGACAGTGCCAATTAATCCGAATGAAGGCTATTGTTTAATTAATTAGAATAAAAGTCCGAGGGACATGCAGAACTGAATAAAATTAACGTTCATTGAATGGAAACCAAAATACGTATACTATGTTAAATATTTAAGGCACCAAGGATCGTTCCAGAAATAGAGTTCCTTAATGCAAAATGAATAAAAACTATTATAATTATTTTGGTACATAAGTACTTAGTGTACTGTAGAGGCTTTAATCGAGCCTGGCTTCAGCATGAAATCTTCATCGGAATTACAGCTGGCCATTAAGACACGTCATGAGATTTTATAGTAGAATAACTTTGAATTGACATAGGTATAGTAAAATTGTTTTATATCGAGTCATTCCTAGTTTTACGTTGATAATGTTATAAGCTTTCTATAAGCAATAAAATAATGATTACAGTGCTCCTGTGTCTCCGTTTGTAGTGTCGGTAACCTCCCCTACACAGTAACTTACATAACTTACTCTACACTACAGACAGGAACGCACGTAGTGATCTGCTCGGTCCCCTACTATCCCAGCAGATTGCTACAGTACCTACTACTGTAACTTGGCCTTGATTCAAAAGCTGGAAGTTCGAAATCAAAACCAATAACAAGCCAACCGATATTATTTCCTAGGAAGTGCCTGTGATAAAAAGCAACTAGGGAAAATTGATTTGATTGACACCTGCGGGGCAATTGCGTAACACACAGTAGGAGTAGGTTTCATTTTGACAGTTCAACAACATTCATTACGTTATTTCCGTTGGTGAGCACACTTTTTCGAACTTAAATGAAGCAATGGATTAGCAATTTGCTTGAAAATCATTTAGATTGTGTTTGATAGTGTATTCCGCAATTAGGGTGCTATATTTTACTTAAATATTATCTAGATTCCCGGGAGGGGACCTTATTAAAGAAAAAAGAAGAGAAGAAAAATATTTTATTTGGGACACGCACAGGAAATACAACAATAAAAAGAACATTAAAACTAACAATATTATAAACACATTTTTACCAGAGGAAAAAAAAAGCAAAGAAGACCTACTATTGGCCTTTGCCTTATTGGTTATATTCTTTAGAAAAGTCTGGTGCGTAGTACTCCCAACCGGCGGCGTGCGTGTATGACCAGCAGGGCAATTGCGTAACACATTATCAATCGAAATCGGTTTCATTTTACAGTTCAACAACATTCATTGCGATATTTACGTGTTGAGCATACAAATTTTTCGAACTTATGAAGCAATGGATTAGCAATTTGCTTCAAAATGATTCAAATTCCGAGTGATAGTGTGTTACGCAATTAGGGTCCAGATGTATGAACGTAAACGAAGAAAAAGAAGTATGTAAGGATCGTAGCAGATGACGTTATGTAATTTCTGCCTACCCTCATGGGAAGTAGGGGTGAATGTGTATATTATCTAGATTATCTTCAAGTTCATAGCTCAGGTGGCATTAAAACTTTAATTACAACAAATATATTTGGTAAGTAGTCTTATTAATTTCTGTTTGAAAATGAAAACAAAGCTCCTAAAGATTGCCATCGCCATTTTTCAAGTAAGTATGGATTGTCATACAAAATCCTTAAACTTTTTTACAGGTATTCACTGCTTCCGGAAGTCCCAAACCGGAAATTATGCCAGTACTCATTCTGCAATAATATACTTACGTAATCAAACATAATTGATGTCATGTCATAAGCCTTAAAAACGAATTAGCAGAGCAAACTTTACCGTTTAATCGGCTTTAGGTGCCCTCTGGTTGGTAAGTAATTAAATTTTCTAAGGAATAATACCTGATCCAAGGTTTCAGCAGGAATTGTTATTACCCGAGCGCCGCATAATGTGAACGGCGTTTACGCCAGATGCCAACCATTACTTATTTCATTTTATCCAACGATATTTTTCAAAGTGGGCCTTTTAAATTAGATGTTATAAATGAGGAATGAGGACTAATCTATTGTTGTTTTACTCAAACTAGGTCACCATAAGTAGCTCGCATTGTCACATTACCACAAAAAAATCAAATAAGGACAAAACCAACAGTTTCCCTGCTCACATCACCATCATCAGCGCATCAATTTTCCCGGACTTGCAATAACGTTTCGATCAGGAAAGGTCCAACAACGTATGAAAGCATCGATAGACCAAAAGGAAGACCAGCATGGGTCATTCTGTACACGCCCTTCTACGTACGTAATACAACTGACACTAAACGACAACACTGACTACTAGGAGTGACACTGAAAGCTTCATCTAAATAACATTATCCAAGAGACTTTTCTTGTTCCGAATTAGAACTTGTCTTCTAAGACATTTTACTTTAACGTAACATGAACGCTAATGCGAGACTATTTTGTTTAATTGCCTGTAGGATACGGATTTAATACAGTATGAAAATGAACAAGGACAGAATACTTAATTTGCTTTTAAAAAAGTAAGTACCTACAGTGTATCTATCAGCTTTTGCTTGGACTATATTTTCTTCAATTAAATTAGTGGCTACCTTGCTAAATACATGAAAAATGTATGTAGGTACTTCGTCACACCTTACATAGGTACCTACCTAACAATCAAGGCCGTAGGTGGGGGGGGGGGTTCAAACCCCCCCGAAGTAGATAAAATTGTTGCGGGATGTTCGAAAGAGTTACCGTGGCCCCGGCACGGGCAACAGAAGGAACACGGTCAGTAGTAGTCAGTAAAAGTCTGACACGCCCTGCCGCTACGCCCAGAACGGGAGAAGTTATTTGATGATTGCCCATCCACAAAAAAAAAAGTAAGTAAAATTATGATACCTATTACGGCCATTTGCTTATTCTAAAATAAAATTATTCCTTATTGTCTCTGGTACAGAGCTCGACGACCTTAGGGTACTCCTTCCTCTAATATAGAGAATTGTACTCTATTTCGCGTAGGCATAGGTACTTTACATATAATCTACAAAAGCAATATTCTATTTTTGTTGACTCTGACTTGGAATGGAACGAATTCCTGCAACTTCAGCATTCTCTGAGAGAATCTAACCTATCCCAGGTGGGATGCAAAAATGTTCGAGTTTGCTTCGCTCGCACTTCATCCTACATTCATAAGTCGATAAAGTTACTTCTGCATGAACGGTCAAAGAAAACCTTAACTTGACTATGGAGAATATGTTCTCCATAGCGGCAAGCTGCATCCTATGGGATGGATGCAGGAGCGAGCGAAGCGAACTCGAATCTTTTAGCACCCCGGGCGTTTCCTCCCGTCTTATTCGGAACAGGTACCTCCCGAAGCACCCGTGTCCGGTGAGGACCAGCGTCAGGCGGAAGGTGAAGACGCCGTGGCGCCTCTCCAGCCACTCCGCAAAGAGGGGACTTATCGCCGCAATTGTGGCGTGCCCAGCACTGGGTTGCGACAATCGCACTCTCCGTGTCGCCAGAGATCCCGTCGGAGCTCTGTCCGCCGTGCCGCAATTTCTCGCGGCAGTGGAATTACGCCCCTAATTTGGCAACCTTAACCCCTCTAAGTGAATTCCTGGCTACGGCCCTGCTAACCATTACAGTCATACCACCGTAGACATTACTAATTCTATTTAACTAAAACCTGTGTTTATCGAGGCCTACTTCTAAAAATACTCAAGTTTATTACCCATTATCATAATACATAGGTGAATTGGACCAACCATTGTAATGTTTATTCACTAGCACTTAGCCGTAATACTTCAGTTGTATCGTTTTATGACTATACGCGATAATTTACTGTTTTTCGTTTCCCTTTCGAACAACGACATTATTTTTAGACACGTACATAGGTAAGTACGGTACGTAGCCTGCCTATATCGTGCACGAAGTACGACGCCATTATCTTCCATCGCACCATAAATTTCAGGTCCTATAACCACATCATACGCGGCCGTGCTAACAAGCTGTTTTCCTCTAAACCATAACAATCATGAGAATTATGAAATACTACCCCTCCGTCGTCGTGGCCAAAACCGGAGAGACACCAACTTTTGTAGCCAAAGATGTAACAATGTTGGTTGTATTGTAGCCACACGACTTTGTAAACGATTACAATGTTTGAACAAATGTTTTTCCCGAAAAATTAACAGGGAAATCTTGGGGCCTTTTTTTTATGGTAGGCTCGGGTTCCTAAGCTTGTAACAATCATGTAGGCCATTTTCATATTTTAATTTACACATTATAGACAGATAAAATATACGTACCCACTTTTATAAAGCACATTGCAATTTGATTATATTCTACAACTTAAGTTTTTTTTAAGAGACTTAAAATGAGATTTTTTTTTTCTTTTACGAGTATCTAAGACAAATTCGGGGTTCCACCCATCCGTCAACTAACTAACACAATAATGATTCCATTATAAAATTATATCAAGATTAATCTTCGTTTAATGTTTCTTCCATAACATAATCATAAACAGAACTTTTTGGGAAACCAACATTGTAAACGATATTACCTAATCATGATGTTACCAAGGGAAAACTTTTCTACGTTAAAGGTAGATAGTGTTAAGAATTCATATTATGTACTATTTATTTTATAAAACGTTTATGTTAATATTGTGTTCATTCCTTTTTTTTTGGATGGGAAATCATCAAATGACTTCCCCCGCTTTGGGCGTAGCGGGAGGGCGTGTCAGACTTTTACTGACTAAAACCCACCCGTGTTCCTTCAGTTGCCTGTGCCGGGGCCACGGTAACTCTTTCGAACATCCCGCAACCCTAGCTAGCATCGGCCCTAGCGGACCCCGTCAATAGTGCTGACATCTCTTTGAGGCGCGCGTGGAACACAACGCGCCGTCGACTCGGGCCTGGTCCTTACCAGACATCCCGCAAACCTAGCTAGCATTGTGTTCATTCCAAACGAGCTAATCTAGTCGATCGATTACTAAATAAATAACATCTTTTTGTGTGATGGCAAGTATGTTGGCAAGAGATCTATGGGGCATGGCATAGTTGCTGGCACGAGTCGTGAGCACAAACTCTACTCTTAAAATATATAACAAATCTTGTTTCCTATTACGACAGGTTGCTCACGGGTGGGAGCAACGAAATCAATATATGATCAAGCATATTTACATACAGATAGAAAACAGAATACAAGAGTACGCTGACGAGGGCAGTTAAAGTTAAGGTGGAATTTGTACTCACGACTCGGGCCGGCAATTATAGTTGGGTCAGTCTGTGGTTGGATCTATGGCGATTAGTTTGTGTAAGGCATTATTGGAAAATATAAATATTTGAGTTGAACACCGCTTAATTCAATATAGTGCATTTCATTTTAAACTTCAGAAGCCAGGATTAATTGATGAACCCATTTGCACTTTCGGCCGTAAGGTAAAACCAAAACTATTGAAGAAAATCGGTAAGTTGCACGACTTTATAAAATCCGAATCAGTGATAGTGCCTTTTTACTCGTACGTGTTACGAATGCTGTTCCTAAACATTTTACGACGAACAAACGATAACTTGTTTATTGTTAGAACTTATAAGAAAATATAGTAATCATGTCAATTAGAATTGTTTCGTTTTTCTCTTTTTTTTAAAAAAAAAGCTCTCGAAAGGTTAACAATGTAAACTTTCTATATTTCTATTCTATGTATCGAGTTGCCGACAATTCAATTTAATAGGTACATAATTTGTGTCAGTATTGTGCGGCTTTGACATCGAATTTTACGCCTAAGTCGACGCAATGGTTGTGGCTTTCGTAACCGTATAATGTCATAGTCATTACTTACAGACAACGTTTGTCGTCTTTTGTTTTGTTTGCTAGAATATGCGTTGTTATGCTAGCGAAAAGTAAAATAAATAATCGCGGTGCAAACTGTAAAGTTACTACAAAGTTATAAAAACTGTAAAACTGTAAGTTTGCTTTAAAAGTCACAGGGCGGCGCTATAGTGGTATGGTCGATGAATTGTCAAGCACAGAGTATAGTGTGCCTAGTATATTTTGACAGGTGATCAAATTCGGAACAAGAATTGAATTATATTGGTGGATATGCCAGTAATTGTATAGCATTACACAGTTTACGTGTTTTCGTTACTTGTTCATGTATAAGTAACATAATTATTACTTATAGTTTATACATTTCTCAGCAATCAGTTCTTTCCTTTCGTTTGATACGTGTACCAATTAAAAAAAAAAACAAATGAATCCGAACCCACCAAAACTTACTAGAGAGTATAAGACACCTGAAGGCACTCCTCCTTATCGAGTATCACGTAAACGTCGACCGTCCGAGTCGCCAAGGCACCGGCCGGCGTCGCGATAAAAGGCGGGGTCGTATGGTTTGGCGTCAGTTGCGATCAAGTACATCGTCATCGATTAATTCAATGTCGCGTGACAGGTGTTATTCACGACGACTTAAGCGGGACTCTAGTCGCAGTTTCTCCGAAAACTCGCAAAGAGATATATCTACGTGGGACAGAATTAATAAGCAGGCTTCATGAAACCAACGTTTTTCCGATTCCGACTCTTTTGTGTCGTTCAATAATTACCGTCGTATGAAGAATCGACGCAGAATAGGCGCTGCTACCAACAAGGAATCAGCACCGACTGTTGAAGCAAAACTGTTGGAAAAATTAGTTGACGTTCTAAAAGATCGAAATTCGGGTACTTCAGGGCCAGTGATGCTTGGTGTTCAGAATGCGATACCGGATTTCGATCCCCAGGCTAAGTCTCAGACGGTGAATCATCTGAGCCTTAGCCTGGGGATCGAAATCATACAATCCTTCAGGATTGTATGATGATATATACTATTATATTTATAGTTATATGTGTATCTTTATATTTAAATAAATAAAATATGTATTCCACAACTTTTCGTGATTGCACCTACCACTGTTTGTCTCTGCATCACCCAAAGGTTGACTGGTAGAAAATGCCTATGGCATTAAGTCCGCTTCTGTACATTTTTGTGCATGAAGTATTAAATAAATAAATAAACGTGAAATGACAACCACCACGACACGAGACACGAACGCAGCTAAAAACATTATTAATATTATGAGTACTGACTGTGGCAATGATAAGCACTTTAAGCAAATAAAAATCAATGGTCAATCTATGTCATGTTTCATTGACCTTGGAAGTCAGTGCACATTAATATGAGATGACTACGCTTCAAAATTGAGACAATCCATTGATTAACTTACCAATTTTAATAGTTTTCGCTAGTGGAACTTTAGTTCCGCACGGCAGGGTAATAGTAAAGATTGCATTAGACGCCTTAAATGAGGACGTGGAGGCTTATCTTGTAGAGCCTAAACCTCTGCCAGCAGATGTTCTAGTTGGGCAATTTTTGACTGAGCAACCAGGTGTCAGAGCAAATAAGACTGACACCATGTTGATACTATACATATAAGGATATAACCACTGATAAAGAAAAGATTCCGGTGATTGTGTCTAACAACGCATCTACAACAGGTTTGGATACCATCGAGGTACATACATCATCAGACTTAAATGGGTCAGTGTAGTTCGCCACGGATGCTAGTTTAAAAGCGGACAAAAAATACATGATAGTCCCAGGAGTTTACTCTTTCAAAGATGGCAAACGGTCCGTGAACATAATTAAATTAGCTTCAGAGCCTTTTAAACTCTCTCAATGTACATTAGTTGCCCGTGCTAAATTAATTTCTGGTGCACAAATACCTGATGCTCCTCCTACGGACGAATCAGTATTAAAAGTAAATAATGTTTCAGTCCAGCATGCTCCAAATATAATATCACTGGAGCAGCTCAACGTTGATAAAGATTTTAATCCTGATGTAAAAGCTATTCAAGTTACTGAACGCTCGTCGTGATTGTTTTGCTTTTACAGTAGAAGAATTTGGTGACACGCCTCTAGCTGAAATGCATATAAGACTCAAAGACGATGACCGGTCACGTATAGACCCTATAGACTTTCTATTTCCGAACGTGAGAAAGTCAACACTATTATTGGCGATATGTTAGCGAATGGAATAATACGTGAATCACAGTCAGAATATGCTAGTCCAATTATATTAGTCGTAAAGAAAAACAGTGACGTGAGACTATGCGTTGATTATATGGCATTAAATCTGAAAACGTTTAAAGATAAATTTCCAATGCCACTTATTGACGACCAGTAGTCTCGCAGGGTGTCTATTTTACCTCACTGGACCTTAATTCCGGCTATCACCACGTATCAATGCCAGAAGAGTCCAAACATCTAAAAGCGTTTGTTACCCCAGACGGGCATTACGAGTATAATCATATGCCTTTTGGGTTGACCAATGCGACAGCTGTGTTTCAGAGGCTTATTCTGAAGATATTGAAACGGCGCAATATCCCTGGTGTACTGGCATATATGGATGACATAATTATCGCATCTCAGTCTGTTGAAGATGGAATGGAGAAACTGCATGAGGTCCTTGATCTTTTAAAAGAGGCCAACCTCACGTTAAACTTGACCAAATGCAATTTATTCAAGAAATCCATTGACTACTTAGGCTTTGAGATACCACGAGACGGCGTGAGGCCAGGGATGAGAAAGATTGAAGCCGTTCAAATTTTAAGACACCACAGAATGTACACGAAGTTCGACAATTTGTTGGTCTCTCTAGTTTCTTTAGAAGATTCGTCTCTGGTTTCGCGACAATCGTGAAACCATTAACTTCGCTCCAACGTTATCAAAATCCAACGTTAAGTGGTCTTGGGGTAGTGAACAGGTTAATGCTTTTGCGGAGCTTAAAAGAATAGTAACGACTCGAACCGTATTGGCTATTTATAATCCGACGTACGAAACAGAATTACATACGGATGCAAGTTCTTTGGGACTGGGTGGCGTACTGCTTCAAAGACTAAATTCTACTTTTCAGCCTGTAGCTTATTTCAGCCGGCAAACGTCAGGTGAGGAACAAAACTTTCATTCCTATGAACTTGAGACGTTAGCAGTCGCAGCATCTTTAGAACGTTTCAGAGTTAGTGCTTGGAATAAATAGATTTTAAATATGATACGTGTTTAAACTAACTATCAACAAAACGCATGGCCGACTGTTATTTGGAAAATCCAGTTGGTACTAAATATCACCAAGCACAGAACTACGCAATGCTCCGCCCTCAATCTGCTGGCGGGTCTTGAGGCAGCAACTCCGCTTATAAGAAGTTTGGTACGTGATGTTGCGTTCGAGGGTTCCAGTCCTAATAGAGAGACCCTACGTGAAATGAGTAGACAGAGAGCAACGGAACGGCTTAGGCAGAATCAGCACCAGCAAGACAACATAACTGGCGAAATGTGGGTGTACTATAGGTACACCTTTGCCTAATGGATGTCACATGTCTTTTATTTTTGGTTCAAGGACATGCTAGTTTCATAACTATGTTTTCTTTCACTGTTTTGAGAGCAATAGTGATGAAATAATTCACACAAAGTACCTTCCTGGATTCGAACTTACGACTGGCCGGTTCCACTAAACTTGGTCACAACTGCTTTAGGGCGAATTTCACCAATGGAACTGAACGCGTTCAGTACACGTAAACCGCGTTCAAAAGCTGTCTGAATTGATATGGAATATTGACACTGACAGGTCTTGAACGCGGTTTAGAAGTGCTGATCGCGTTCAGTTTCATTGGTGAAATCTGCACAATCATATTGTAGTATATTTTATTTGTCATTATTTTACAGATCTGACAACACTGAGCAGAATGTCAATCAATTACATAAAATGTCAATGTCATGTGGTCTCTGCTGTCAGTGTCACAGAGTACTTTTACTGTTGTGCTTATGTGCATATTATTTACCTTGTGAACTTACTGTACTTGAGATTTCTAGTTGAAAGGAAATGATCAATAATTATTGCTTTATTTTCAAATGTTATTAAAAGTATGACTATGAAAATAAAATGATTAACTACGACGTCAAATTCCTGACTTGTGATGAAAGCTTGCACTTAAAAAACAGTGACTTTAAAAGTTTCAAGTAAGTTACAAAGTTGTCGAAAACAAATATAGGTATAATTATAAACTTTCATTTGTAAAATTGAACTTTAAGCTTGTTGAGAGTAACAAGACGAAGCCTAAAAAATATTTTTGTATGGCCTAGAAACTTGTACTACTTGTCTTTCATAACATCTCCATAATTTATTATTTATTTAGATCAATTAAAAGTTTCAAATAAAAAGTTTTAAGTTAATTCTAAATTAACTTAAACAACAAATCCTAGTCCTTATCAGTTCGTAAGAAGTAACCTTATTCCTTACATTCCTTACAGGTATGAAACAAAAAAAAGAGTAGATGAAACCGTTTATGATTCTGGAAAAAGAAGTTATTGTGAGCGTCGAGGCGGTCTATGGCGCGCCGCCCACCCACGCCAGGTGCGCCAACTGGAGTCCAAGCTTCGAGACAGGAGCATCGTCACCTGTGAATGGACCACAGACTCACTGATCACCATAGTGTTCTCCTCAGGAGTGATAGCTTATCTCACTGTTAGGCAAAACACGCTGGATGTCACGCAGATTCTTTTTGACAGGTATTTTGTGGGGAAACTGTCCAGTCAGACTATTACGAATGGTAAGTTGTAGTTGTTGTAGATTTATAAAGGAAGTCTGTATATGCTTTTCAGCCTCATAGTTAGCATATAATCAATTGTAAGATTGTAAGATTCATATTTGACTGTAATGTAACAATAAAATTAATCTATTGTTTAGAAACTAACTTATAATTAATTGTTTTCCAGTGGCACTATCCAAATCCCACATATTAGTAACTCACAATGACCGGACTGCAACTCTAGTCACATTTGGCAAAAACAATATCAGTCTTCCATGTCGCATAACTGACAGAGATCCACATTTACAGGTGATGAATTTTAATACCTTGCATGTTGAAAATAAATAGTTATGATTAAAAGAGTAGCAGCATTTTATGTAAAGGAAAGATAATTTAAAGCTGTAACAAGAAATGGGAAGGGGCACCTTTGCCCAGCAGTAGGGCAGTATAGGTCACTATATAAAAAAAATATCTATATACATATACAGGGTGTAAGGGACAGCCCTCCGCAGACTGATGTGGTGAATTCAGTATATCATACTAAGATGACTGGTCCATGAAATTATTTCAGGAATGTTATGGGAATCCAATAAACCTGATTTATTTTATTACCTCACGTGCAACGCGCGTAGCGAAAGGCAGCGCAGCGAGCCTTCGGCCGCCAAGTATTTCTACATCCATTGCTGATTTTTTTTATTTTAGCTATTTTATTCACCTAAATGGAGTGCTGCGTACAGAGGATGTAATTTTACATTGAAATAAAGGAATAGTAACTGAAAATACAATAAAAAAATGAAATTTTTCCTGAGAATATTTCTGGTGGAATATGATTCAAAATAAGGAGCTGCATGCACCCTGTTAGTTTGCGGAGGGCTGTCCCTTACACCCTGTATAATTTCTTGTCCTGACTGATTCATCAATGCAGACCCTAAACCGCTGGAGCTATATACTTGAAATTTTGGCAGTTGGTGTTGTAAGCATTCACTAAGAAAATATTTTTGGAAACAACCTTTAAGAGGGTGAAAAGGGGTATTTTGTTTGTATGAAAAATCAGATTTCTTGAGTTAATAGACTTGAAACTTGGCACAAATACTATCTAAGTAAATTATGAAGTTTGTAATTTTTTGTTTTTTAAAACTACCCCATGAAGGGGGATTGCGGGGTACCAAAGTTTGAATGGAAGAATTTTAACGCGCGGTCCGATTAACTCGAAACTGGGTATTTATACTTAAGACTGAAAATAAAGAACAACATATATCAAGGTTTTTTGGAAATCTACCTCTAATCTATACAAATAAATCAAATTGAAGTGTCTGTTTGTAGTGTCCAAATAACAATCAATTTTCAATTTTGTAAATGTGTGAGTACCATGGAGCGGTTTTATGTTATGATGTAGGTATGTTGACTTGAAAAAGTATGGCAGTTGAGAGTATGTCATGCTCACTCAAATGTCTCGCTGATGGTGGTGCGTGTGTTGGATCATTCGGTTCCCTACAAAATGGTTGAGCTGGATGGTGCTGATCCACGCGTCATGTTCGTGAACGGGCGCCGTCAGTGGAGACTGGTCATCTCTTAGCTGCCAGGGCTTATTTTTAATCTTATATTTTAAATTGTTTTAGTTATCTATTTTTTACATTGTTCTCACATATAGAAGCAACAAGAACAATAACAATGTACCTACCCAGGATTTTGTAACAATTCTGATTTAAAAGAGTGTCCATGGAGTTTCTTGCCCATTCTTCTCAATAGAGATCTACGTTTTGGAATGGGCGACTAGCTTCAATTTTCTGACTAACTGACCGACTCTTTGACAATTCAAAAGTGCCTGTAATTGGTTTAATTGAAATAAATGCTTTGAGTTTGAGTTTGACATTTTTTTTACTAAAGGCATAAGAAAGTATAAACTATACATACAACAAAAAAGTAATTTTTAACAATTTTGTCTGTCTGTCTGTCTATCTGTCTGTTTGTTCAGGGTAATCTCCGAAACGGCTGGACCGATTTTGACAGGACTTTCACTGGCAGATAGCTGATGTTACGGCGGGTAACTTGGCTACTTTTATTTTAGAAAAATAATTAGTGTTCCGCGCAAAAAAAATAAAACCCATGAAATTATGAACAAAAAGTCTGATTTGAAAAATTATTTTTGCATTTGGTAGCCCAATTCTCGAGGATAGTTATAGGCTATTTAACATCACGCTACGATCCTTAGAAACCGAACAAAAAGAAAAAAGTCAGAAAGAACACTAAGCGAAAACTTGTAATAGCGCGGGCGGGCGATTCAACGCGACGGTTGGCGGCGGGTCGGGGGACGAGGGAGTTTTATTAGAATGTGGCTGTTATGTTAGTATATTGTGTATCTTACGACATCCACGCGTACGAAGTCGCGGGCACAGCTAGTATTTAATAATAATGGACAGAGTAATTTTTACTTTTTATTGACAGCAAAAAAATTGGGTTTGTGTTACCTGACAGTTACAATCATAAGATGCAATAAATTTATGATTACTGTGACTACTTGTAAATTTGTATCATGTGCTGCAACAAACAGATATTTTCTTCTTTCGTAATATTATTAGTTTTTCAGAACATAGAACTAGGTGGCAGTAGTCGCAGGACAGAGAGGCACATATCAACAAATGAGAGCAGTAATGGAGCGCGAATACTTGTGTGGAGCGTCACTGTGGCGGAGCCGGCGCCCTGGAGCCCTGTACTTGAAGACCATGCTAACCTCCACCTGTATAGCATCAATGGGTAAGACTCTTCTGATGGATGATTTGGTGACAAAATTGCTTTTAAAACTATTTTAAGCAGAATATTACGCAGATCAAAACAGTATTGCTCAAAAACACTATTCATTTCAAAATTACAGTTAATATAATTTATTTGTATGTTATAGACATCACATTAACCTGACAGCATACCACCAACTGGAGAATGAAACATTGTCAGCAGAACTATCAAATAAGGGAGACATTGTTGTTCATATTGTAGAACAAGTTACAAGCCATAAGGTGACTGTTATTTCTTTATTTACCCTTTATTTGAACTAGTTACAGTGATGCCAGTCCCCTTATATTTTAACTGCTTAAGGGGGAAGCGCTAAGGTACCCCACGAAATTCAAATTTTCTTACGATTTTTGCAATTTGCAGCTCAGTGTCTAGGTGTATGTTAACTAAAGTATGATTCGCAGCCGTAACAAATATGTATTTACAGAATTATAATCATTAAAATCACTAATAAAACTCCTTAAGTTAGTATAATCCTCAAATGTCAAGATTTCATGAAATAGTCATTCAATAGAATTACTCGGTGTTAGACAGTTGTATTGATGACTTTAATGATTATAATTCTGTAAATAGATATTTGTTACGGTCGCGAATCATATTTTAATCAACATACAACCCAATACTGACCTGCAAATTGCAAAAAACGTAAGAAACTTTGAAATTCGCGGGCTATCCTGGCGCTTTCGCCTTAAAATAGAAGTCATAGGACCAATTTATAAAGCTTCACCAGTTACTCAGTATGATTTTATTTCACACATAACATCACGCCTGTAATCCCCGAAGGGTTAGGCAGAAGTGTACCTACACACCCATATCGTGCCGGTTATGTTTTTAAGTCCCATGTAATAAGGGCCGAGCGTATTGCTATCAACCGGGCACAAATCCAGACTCCAAGCTGCTACTGAGAAATTCCAGGCGAAAAAAAACCTATAACACTTTGCCTGTCCTGGGAATCGAACCCAAGACCTCATTCTCAGCAGCAGCGCTTGCGGCCACTAGACCAACGAGGCAGTCATGTGTCGGTGATTTCATTTCGTTTAAGGAAATTCAGCCTTATAAATGAGATTCATTATTTCTGAAACAGTCCTTTTGTATTAACTAATCTTTAGATTCAATTGTTTTGAAACAGTATATTTTATAAGCTAAGCGTACATTACAGCCGCATCGGGCCGCATCGCAACACATTTCAATACAAAAAAGTGCGGTGCGGCCCTTCTATACTGACGCAAGTATTTTCTTTCTGTCTTTCATACAAAATGTACGATAGTGGTATAGAACGATTTATGCAATGCGCTGCGGCCCGCCCAAGTATACGACAGCCTTTACTCCACTCCGTTCGCGTTGGTTAACGCTATGCATGAACGTTTTCACTACAAGATAAAATTACAAAAAATAAAAAAAGATTGTCACTTGTACCATAGACCTCATTTCAATTACAGAACGGCATCAACATAGACTGGCTACGATTCAAAGTGAATCCCGAGGACCGTGCGACAAAACTGTCAAGTGGCCGCGACAGTGCAACACACGTGTCGTTGTGTACGCCCGTGCGAGTGGTGCGTCGGTCTCCGTGCGACACACGACTACTGATCGCATGTATAGACGGCTCGCTGCATGTCGTGCACTGTGTGGCCGGTCTTACGCATACAACCAGAGCTGGATTTGTAAGTTCTTCGTTACTCAGGTATGGTCTTCTACTCTGGGGTAACTCCACGAACAGAAATGAAGCCTTTTTGGTACAGAAAAAATGCTTAAGAGCAATCTGCGGTATAAGTCCCTTAATATCCTGCAGACCTCTATTTAAAAAATTAAAACTCCTTACCTTAACAGGACTTTATATATTGCAAGCTAGTGTTTTTGTGAAAGAAAATTCTAAATTTTTTATGGCATTCGACATAAATTCAAAATATACCCGCTGAGACCCAACAAGATTAAGAACCACAATAAAAAATATAATGACTGTTTCATTACACTGATATTATTGATGCTAGGTGCATAATTATAACTTATAGGTACGTATTTTATTTAAAATATTTGTATGCCAGTCCATGGTGAGACATGTAGATCATAACTCTATTTATTAAGACCATTATTGTACCATGCTTTAATGCAAATAAATATATTCTTATTCTAAGTTTATACCCATACCGGACTTCAGAGGCCAAGTTAAGTTGCTGTCAGAAGTACCGACTGACTTTCTTGACTAGGAAAGCCTGTCTTAGGCTGAGATCTGTAAATTGTAGGTACTAATGACATTTTCACTAACACTAGGCGACACCTAAGTGTATGCCTAAATAAAGCGCGCTTTTGGATTTTCTATGCTTGACTCAGTGTCGAAAGTTAAACTTTAAGCTAAAGTCAAGAGCAAACCTATTTATTAAAAAAAAAAGCTAAGTACAGTAAGTGTTCAATACGAATTTGAACCTTATTTGTATAAAATTAATGTTCATGTTAGTAAGAAAAGATCACTTTCGCTTATAGAAATATGAACTTATTTTTAAATCCCATAAGAACAAGTTTTATATTCGTATGTAACGCTTACTGTGCTTAGCTTAAGTGAAGTCTAAGCACGCCTTATCGATTGGCCTTAGAGTCAAATAATGAAAATCAGCAAGTTGTATGGCTTGCCATACTTACAATTTTGTCTTCGTTTACAGATAGCGACAGAGATCCGTTGGGCGGACGAGTTGATCATAGCTGCAGAGGAGGGCGGAAGATTACAGTGCTTTGACCGCGCACTTTCCCTACTACACCATCATTCGAAGTGCTTAGATCTCACATCGTATTTGCGGTAAGTTAACCCTCCACGTTCACTTGCACCTTTGATGACCTAAAGAATGCCACTGTTGCCACATTCAACGTGGCCACAATATGTCATATTGGGCTCAAACAATAATCAACCCAAGTACGGTCGACACAAAAAGAAAGAAGAATTCTTCAAATTGGCTATTGTTTTAAAGCATGCAAGAACAATCAGCCTTTAAAATCTTTAGCAACAAAAGCAATGAGGATTTTCTGAAATGACGTTCACTAGGTGGCAGCACTGAGACGTCAGGGCCGGGCACCTGTCAAAAGTGTCAAAGCGCCTATATTTTCTTTAGTCGTGACTGAATGATGAACGAATGAATTACTGACTTAAATGAATTATGAACGTGATCACATATTTATATTTTATAGTCTTTTTCGAAATGGAACACCTCTTGTCAAACTGGTGGCGTGAATTTTCATGAAAACCTTCGTTAGAATGTTCGTGTCCGTTTCAGGGACTCTCGGCGGATGCAGTTGCTGTCTACCCGGAGCGCCACGGGCGGGCCGATTATTTTAGCGACTTTCTCTGGAGGGCCTCTCACGCTTCTACACGTCACACACCCTCGATTATTAGTGGTAAATATCTATTCCTACATAATTATAAGTTAAAGTCGCTTTCCGTGTCTGTCTGTGTAACCGCCTTGTTCTTCTACGCTATGGATTTTTTTTTTGAAGGTTTATGTGTGGGTTGGTGTTTGTTTGTGTGTGTGTGTGTGTTAATATTAAACTTACATACAATCAAGAAATCACGATGTTTTTCAATTTGTAAAAACCGTGCAAAGCAGCGTGTCGCTAGTGTAAATGCAAAAAGCTAAACATCACTCATTGCCACTTTTGTTTAACACGTATAATTCATCTTGGTGACAAAATTATGTTTTTAAACCACCTGGTTTAGAAATATGTTTACATTGATTACCTATCAACAATCAATCTGCCTAGCCTTTTCCCAACTATGTTGGGGTCGGCTTTCAGTCTAACTGGATGCAGCTGAGTACCAGTATTTTACATGGAGCGACTGCATATCTGACCTCCACAACCCAGCAACTGGGTAATACGATACCCTTGGTAAGACTGGTTATCAGACTTTCGGTCTTCTGACGATCCTTAACTACTGTCAAAGATGACAACCGGGACCAATGACGTAACGTGCTTTCCGAGGCACGGAGGAGTCTCGGTATATAAAGATGGTCACCCATCCACGGACAACCCCGGTAAGTGTAGCTTAACCTGATGGATCGACTCGTGGGGCTGTTATTACTTAGCCACAAGCTCCTCTATGATTACCTATAATATAAAAATATATTATATTTGCAAGTTTAGCCTACTAAACGGCTACCACTATAAATATTGGGGCAAAGCGATACTATTTTTTTTTCTAATTCAAAAACTTGGCGCTGTCGGGAGCAATATAGGACAACATTTAGTATCATCCCCCAGTTCTTGTCTAGTTACAGCTTTTCTTCACAAAACATGATAGAAAAGAAAATTAACTATTAATTAATTATGATTTTCCAGGCTTGGGTGCGTACTAAACGGTTGTCGAATGCAGTAGCGTTACTTCGTGCGATGGATTGGGAGCGCGAAGGTACTGAGTGTCTGTGGGCTGTCAACATGCTCGTCTGTGCCGCATTGAGGAGTAAGACTGGTTAGTGTTACAAGTAAAATGTATGTATTGTAGAAAAATATTTAATTATTTGCTTAACTTTCATGCTGACCAGGAAATTAGAGTAAGTGAAATAATTCAAATTTAATTTAGTAATATCAAAAGATGCAAACTTTCAAATAAACCTAGGAGCCCGGTCGCGCCGTTTTCTAGCACATTTACATACGATCTAATCCATAAGAGAAGATTGCTGAGTTCCCGTTTGTATCGTATAGGCTAAAAACTTTGTTAGTGTTATCACTGGGGTAAACCTTTGTATCTTTCGTTGGAGTTCGTCAATAAATAATCCACTTTACATCAGCTAATTTGTCAGTATATTTACGAAATCGTAACATAAAGCATCCCGCATTAAACCATATTATTTCTCAGAGGCGAACAGTTCAGAGTCAGTAGCGCAGGGCGCGCTGGGCACGTACCTGTGCCCCAGCGCGCCGCACGCGCCGCACGCCGCGAGGTACGCGCCGCCCGTGCACGACCTCGCCAGGAAGTTCTTCCATCATTTACTCAGGTACTGCCTTACGTACAGACAGTTTGCGCTCCGTGAATCGTCGTCTATCTAGATCTGTTAGAGTATAGAGCTGTTACAACGCAAAAAATTTCGAGCTCGCTTTCGCTCACTCTTCCATTCTTAAGCGAATTAAACAAAGTAAAAGCAAAGTAACTCGGGGGCGTAGTAATTTTAAAAGAAATTTGGGGGGGGGGGTCGTATGTGAAAAGGTTGGGAACCCTGCCCTAGACGTATGTTGTAGAGAGACTTTTTCATTTTTAGCAACTTTAAGCGCCAGGGCAGCTCGCGAAATTCAAATTTTCTTACTTTTTTTGCAATTTGCAGGCCATTATTAGGTTGTATGTTGATTAAAATACGATTCGCGACCGTAAAAAATATGTATTTACATAATTATAATTATTAAATTCATCAATACAACTTTCTAAGACCAAGTATGACTATTTCATGAAATCTGAAATCATAAAATCTCTTTAAAAAAAGGACGGTACCATAATCCTGGAAGCTTGCAAATGTGCAACCAGTGCCCAAAAAGGGCGACCGTGCAGACCCTGCCCATTACCGTCCGATCGCCATTACCTCCATTCTGTGCAAGTTTATGGAAAGGGTACTGAACAGTAAGTTGCTGACCTACCTTGAAAACAATGATCTCAGTGACCGTCAACATGGCTTTCGCCGGGGACGGTCAACTGGCGATTTTCTTGTGTATGTCACGCACTGCTGGGGCGAGGCCATCGAGAAACACGGCGAAGCACTTGTTGTATCGCTTGACATCTCGAAGGCCTTTGACAGGGTCTGGCACGCTGGTCTACTCAGCAAGCTTCCTGCTTATGGCATCCCAGCTGATTTTTGTAGCTGGATATCAGACTTCCTTAGTGAACGGTCGATTAGAATAGTCGTTGACGGCTACTCTTCCGACCTTATGGCTATTGATGCCGGAGTTCCTCAGGGGTCTGTTCTCTCTGCAACTTTATTGTATTCATTCCATTATGTATTCTGTGGAGAATGGTGTGAGTTTCACATGTATATTACTCTTATGTCATTAGTAGATAAGACACAATGTGTAACTGTTTGTTTACCCCAAATAAATAAATAGACTATTTTCCTGCTGCACATCCTACTTCAGTCTGGTATTGTTGGGTACGCAGATGACAGTACAGTTTCAGAGAGATACTTGTCGAACCCAAAAATCAGCGGGGCCGAAGTTCGTTCATTGAGAGAGGCCAAGGTAGAGCGGACAGATTTGACCTTAAGCCTTGTCTCCCAGTGGGATGATGATAATCTGGTCCCTTTTAACGCCACCTAAACAAAGGCGTGTCTTTTTACCGCGTAAAGGAGTCGTTTCGACCAAACTCCTACTTTTCAGGGTACATCTATTCCTGTAACTGATCGGCTCGAGCTCCTAAGCATGGAGTTGACATCGTGTCTCAACTTCGGTGCCACCATCGAGTACAAAGCCCAAATTACGGCCAAGAAACTTGGCATTCTAAATAAGGTAAAGCGATACTTTACACCTGGACAGCTTTTAACCCTTTACAAAACTCCGATCCTGCATGGAGTATTGCAGCCACCTTTGGGATGGCTCAGCAAAATACCAACTTGCCGCGCTTGACTCGGTGGAACGAAGAGCTAAGAGGCTCATTGGTGACGTAAAACTGGTGGATTCCAAGCTTCACAGCTTGGCTCATCGCCGCAAGGTTGCCTGCGTGTCGGTCTTCTACAGATTGTACTTACCTCGGTTACTTACTTCGGTGAGTGTGCTCAAGAAGTCCACGACCTCATTCCGCCGGCCCCCTTCTACCATCGGACATCTAGACGCACTGCAAGTTACCATCTCTGCCTAGTTGCTAATCCACCAATTCGAACTAAGCGTTTCGAAATGTCTTTTGTGATGCGCACAGCAAAGCAGTGGAACTCTCTACCTGCGTCTGTGTTTCTGAACACATACAACCCCGGTCTCTTCAAAGTGAGAGTGAACAGGCTTCTTTTGGGTAAGTTCGCTCCATCGTCGACTTTGTTTCTGTCACCTCTAAACTGGACTAGAGTCAAGAGCAAACCCATCTCAAATAAAATAAAATAAAATAAAATCTTAACATTTGAGGATTATACTAACTTAAGGAGTTGTATTACTGATTCTAATGCTAATCATTCTTTAATCAACATACACCCAAACACTGAGTTGCAAATTGCAAAAATGGTAAGAAAATTTAAATTTCGTGGGCTACCTTAGCGCTTCGCCCTTAACGACTAGCAGAAACAATAATCTATTCTATTATATTCCTTGCCCAGACGCGGTCGCATCGAGAAAGCACTGAGTTTAGCAGTGGACTTATCAGCGTGGGACCTGTTCTGTGACGCTCGGTGGGCTGCGTCACGACGCGCGCTCACCTCGCTGGCGACAGAGGCTACCGCGTTGGCACTGCACTACGCTGATAACACGCCCGGTTAGATGACTTCATTACAAAATATACCAATACGAGTAAATCATCGCTCAAAATATGGCCTCGTACCGGTTATTAACTGTCGTTTTTAGTCGTTAATCAATGGATGGACTTACGTACCTTTGATGTCAATAAAGCAATCTAAACTTGATTAATATCAGTTGGAACCGAGTTCCACTTAGATTAAAAGTAAGAAAAATAATAATACTGGAGCAGGTATGCTGGAAGAGACTTATCTAGAAATAAGCATCACCTTGGTACTTATTTTACTGTTCCTTTCTTCATGTCTGTTTATTTGTGTGTTCATAAATGGTTAAATACTTAAATAAATAATAACTAGTTAGAAATAAGTAAAAAACTTTGCAATGTTTCTTCTTTTCGGTACTTTCTTAAATGACGTTTTAACTAACTCTTTTTAAGTATATGTAAAACTGACTTAGGTAAGTTTTCTCCCAATTTCAGAATCCGAATGTTCAGAATCATGTTCAAGCTGCAGCTCTCACTCATACACGGGTTCCGAAGAGGAAGCAAGCGTGACGTCAGAGCTCGTTAAGACGAAACCTCCCCCACTTCCCCGCGTGTCACTACCGAACCATCCCACACTGATGCAGGTCCCTATCACGCAAACAGAGACAATGTCTACGAATAGCATACGACCTAACCTCCACCAGTACTTAGAAAGAGACAACACGATATGGACCACTGACGTGCGAGACGATACTTACCGAGAGTACCCGAAGCCGATACGAAGCTCCCAAAGTGTACGGTGGCATAGTATGGACGTACTATCGAACTATAGCGCACCGAAACACAAACTGCTGACGATCAGCGAAGCCCCCGTCAAACCTACCCATACAGTTGTAGACATTATACCTCGACCACACGATGAAAGAATGGCTTCCACACACTTCAAACACTTGTATCAAACCGAGCTGAGGGAAGAAGCTCCTAACACGTTATACCGTTACCAAAATAATAATAATTATCATCCCAGTACAAGCTTGAAAGATAGAACGTATCGAATGGACAGCGATGTCCCGGAGAAGCAAGGGAGTCGCTCCGGTGAAAGGAATAAAGTTAAATTCTCCGATACTGTTACCATCGCTGTTGTTTCGGTAAGTTAAAGTTTTCAGCTGATGGCAGTTACCTGAAAATTGAATAACTTTAAAACGACAACAATCTCATAAACTGCCAAATAACAATTACATGCATACTAAATTCGATATACCAAGGAATCTACAAAAGCTGTAGTGATAACGATATCGATTTTCTTCTGTATTTGTTCAGCAGGAATCCCGTGTATCTCCGGAGCCGTCTCGGGAGTTAGCAGCAAGTCTTCCTCTATGTCCGCCTCACAAGTACCTCGCCGCCTTCACCCCGCAGCAGGCGCACCCCCCGGCCCCGCCCGCGCACGTGTCGCACGCGTCACACGCTCCGCACGTGTCGCACGCGCCGCACGTCGCGCCCGCCGGTACTACGCTCGACTACGTTGAAGTGTGATGCACGCACGCATGCCACCGTCTGTCATTTGCACCTCATTTGTGACGCACGCGATTCTGCACGTTCTATTTCATCACTGATCACTACCACACAGAATATATTTGACACGTATTATTATAGGATATACGTCTGTGTTGTAAGTAATCTCAAAGATTGTGTCGCTTTATATTCTCGCTTCTTTTATTTTATGGACTTTAAACATCGTAATGTGGTCTTTGTTGTGTACTAATTGTGCCATTTGAATGCTGAGTAATCTAATCATCTTACTCGGATGTTAATAATTGTTGTAAGAAACCAAGACTGTTTGTTCTGCATGATGTGATGTGTCATCTAGTATTGTGTCATTCTTCATAAAAGCATGTACTTACTACTTACATAATCACTTACTATAACTCGTTGCACCAAAATAATCTCAATGTAACGCCATTTAATTTTATATAAATCCTATTTTCAGAAAACGCAACGCAAAAGCCGCCGAAAATCAAAGTTGTACATTTCGGCATGGTCTAGAGACTGCAATACTGAATACATACCATTTTGTTGCAACACTGTGCAATTATAGTGATCATAAGAATCCGTCCAGATTTAGATATATGTAGCTTAAAATATAGTGTAAGTAATGTATTATTGATTGATTCTGTTACTGATTTAGTTTTATTTTATTAATAAGTTAGTAATGACATAGAATCCTATACTAAGCAGTGGGTGGAACAAGACTGCTAATGATGATGATGATAATCGTTTGTATAAAATGTTATTTATATTCTAAACTTCTGACTCGTTGCATAACATTAGCGTGCGTCATTCAATGCATTTTAAACCTTATGTTAGTCACATGACGCACGCTCGTAATTTGGAACGACACTATACAGTATACTTACTATACTACAACCTAACTTCCTAACTAATATTATAAATGCGAAAGTTTGTTTGTTTGTTACATTTTCACGCCTAAACCACTGAACTGATCATCCTGAAATTTTGCATATACGTTGTCAGGTGTACAGAAACGGACATAAAGTGTAATTATTAATTCACTGGAGTAAATTGACAGACGCTAATGTCACTTTGTAAGATAATGTTGCCATATCTATTGTAATAGTGATGCGTTCCGTTCGTTGTGATTCAGCTCACTCATACAAAGTCTATAGGAACATTTATTATAAAAAGTAATTAATTATAATATACATAAATTCTATCAGAGACGATAAACACGAATTATTGGGCTGGACATTATTGCCTCCCTATGTGACGGACGCCTCCACACATAAAATGTGTAATCTCGACCGTATGATAGACGATGTTACGGATCGTTTATAATCAGTGTTACTGACAGCGACAGCGATAGTGCTGATAATATGTCTGACGACGAGGAATAAAAATGTATCCATACATTTTTATTTCATTTTAAATAATTCGCTTTTTGAAAGTCATCATCAATCGGCCTATAAATATATATTACTACTAACTAGGCTGGGAGATTTCTTATTTAAATTTTTTTTTTTTTTTATTTATTTAATCCATTATGATACAGTTTTATGTTCACATAGCATCTGCCAAACTGCAAAGCAATTTGTCGGAAATAAAATAATGTCATTTGATTCAGGATGTAATCAGAATGAATGAGTGAGTGATTGATGTTAATCTTCTTGTCACAACACTAATTTATTTTTATCAGAAACTGTTAATACCGGAAACGTCAGATTACTCCAGTGAATAGTGTAGTAGTGAAAAGTGAATAATTAGACTGTAGGTATCTTTCATCCCGAAAAAAGTACTGTTCCCGAGGAAAACAACAATAACGTTCCTATGGTAATAGATGTCGCCACGTGTCTTTCGAATCATGAAGTAGTAGTGTGTTAAGTTTTTTTTTTAAATCAGGCTACTTACTTTTATTTTAGAAAAATAACTGGGGTTCTGCGCAAAAAAATTAAAACCCATGAAATTGTGTACAAAAAGTCGGATTTCAAAAATTCTTTTTGGATCTGGTAGCCCAATTCTCGATGATAGTTATAGGCTATTTAACATCACGCTATGACACTTAGGAGCCGAGCAAAAAGAAAAGAGTCAGAAAGAACACTAAGCGAAAACGAAGTAATAGCGCGCGCAACGCGACGGTTCGCGGGACGAGGGAGGTTTATTAAAATGTGGCTGTTATTTTACGACTTCCACGCGAACGAAGTCGCGGGCAATACTAGTATCTATAGGCCGACCGCATAACTGAGACGTTGCCTGAGGTAGCCGTGCGGTGTGGAAGGGGTGTTGTCACAACTTAACGAATCACTGAGCTCTTACATCACGTCTCCATACCCCTCCCTCACCGCGGGGCGACCTCAGGCAACGTCTCAGTTATGCGGTCGGCCTATATACATATAAATTGCGTTATCTTAACCATTCTCCCGGTAAGCAAGAACCAGTACAATCGCGAGAATTTAAATTTGGGCATCGCCACGTCTTCCTTCATTTATGCTACGATCCAGTCGAAGTTTCAAATCAATGATTTTAGGAAAATATGGTCTGAGCCTTCATGCTCCTTTGTACAACGTGAGTCGACAGCATCAGATTCATTAAGTGTTGAATAAAAATCTTCAGGGGAGTACATAGATTAAATTATTTAAGTATAGCATAATGGTTGTGACTTTTACTAAGTTACAATAATAGAAAATGTAAGAAGTTGAATTGTTGATGCATTTATTTTACACAAATTATACAAACATTATTTTTACATTTGTTTTATTTCCTGTATGAGCGTAAAATAATAGACATAAGTTCGCTGTCTAGTCACTAGACAAATGCTTCGCTACAGCATACAAAATGCCCTGGCATGGCAACATATCTAATGTGTTTCTAATGTTGGCATGCCAATTAATTGTCTGAGATCATGATTACATGCATACATTGTCAGCTATTTAGTATACTTCTTCACCTGCCAAAATACCTGTCTACTGATTGCGCCAACAAAATCTCCCATAACTTGAGTATTAGGCCAAGTACTAAGTAGGTACACGAATATTATGATGTTATGGATGCTGTCTGCAAAAATAGAAATAAACAATTGTAGCTATTATAGTAAGTGCCTACTATACAAACACACCCATAGATATCATTATTTAGACTGATCCCAAAACCAGACATTAGACAATCTGGATGTAGGACAGGTCCAAGGGTCTTGTACTGTTTTATCCAGAGATCAAAGATGTGGGTGTAAAAATATCGAGCAACTGATATATTCCCATTGTCCCCGTCACGGTATTTTTATTCAATTATTGCTTTTAATAAAATTACTAAAAATACGTGACACGGTTTACGGGGACAATAGGAATACATCGAGCAACTAAATATAGTAATCAGAATAATCTTATTCAAATTCATATAGGCGGTGGTGCTGCAAAGTGTTCTCTCTAGTGTTACAAAGATAAAACATCACGCTTTGTTTCCCCGAAGGGTTAGGCAGAGGTGTACCTATAGTACACCCACTTTTCGCCAGTTATGTTAAGTCCCATGTGGCCCAGGTGGCGAGCCTGTTACCATCTACCGGGCACAAATTCAGACTCCGGGCTGCTACTGAGAAATTCCAGATAGAAAAACCCAATCACACTGCCCGACCTGGGAATCGAATCCAGGACCTCATGCTCAGCAGTAGCGCTTGCGACCACTAGACCAACGAGGCAGTCAAAATTAAGATACACTGCAATTAGGGCAACTTCCCATCACCGGCGATTAAAGAAAAGCCAATCTCTAGCAACTAAAAACCAATTGGCAACGAGTGCTCGACCGACGGTTACTATTCTAGCGATTAGGTACTCTTCTATATGTGTATGTGCCAAGCGTGAATCCCTCAGCTGCAGCTCAGCAAGTGTTCTGCCCGCCAAGCGAGCGTCACTGAGCGAGTACTCTCTTTGATAGCTCTTGTCGCTGCGACAAGCTAATGGAGAGTTGTCGTCGCTGCCTATGTGAACAGTCAGCAATCAAATATTCGTAAATGTATCTCGTTTACTTATACATACACAGGACCTATAATCTTTTGTAAATTTCTTGAGCGAGAAAATCGTCGATTGCTAGTCGCTTCCTAGTCGGCAGTGGGACAGGCGCCTTGAGACCTACTATAATTATATTAATTTTGTGTAAGTGATATTTCACCATATTATTTTTTGCTTTTCGAGTACTTTAGTAAAGCCAGTGTATACCATGATAATAAATAAAACTAAGTAAGTAGCTGTAACACTTTTATTAATTTTGGCTTAATTATATGGATTGCAAATTAAAAGATGGAAATGCTATGCATTTTGCAAGTAATAAAATAGTTTAATCCTTCAGCTTCTTCTTGGGGCGCAGGTTGTTGGTGTGACCACACTTGGTTTTGCGGCAGTTGGTAGCACGAGGGTGGAGGCGAGCATAGCACTTGCGGCAAATCATTTTGTCACAGTTGTACTTCATGGCCAAGATACGCAGAGAAGGCTCAATGGTACCTGGAAAATACAACTTATTTGTAAATATTGAAGACTTTAATATTATTACATACCACTGTGTTACAAATGTGATTTTAAATTTTACCTCCTCTCAGCCTGAGCACTAAGTGAAGGGTGGATTCCTTCTGGATGTTGTAGTCAGAGAGAGTGCGGCCATCCTCCAACTGTTTACCAGCGAAGATAAGACGCTGCTGGTCTGGTGGGATGCCCTCCTTGTCCTGGATCTTTGCCTTCACATTCTCAATGGTATCTGAAGCCTCCACCTCGAGGGTGATGGTTTTACCCGTGAGGGTTTTTACGAAGATCTGCATTATGTAGCTGAAAACAGGAGTTATTTGGTTACAATAACATCAACGGGTTTTTTTATGGCAGGTGGCCTAAAGTTTTCGTAAAACAAATGCCAAGCGCTGTTCAGACATGACACGCCACGCGGAATTTTAAATTTCGAATATCGGATTAACGTGACACAGTAAACATCTAGGAAATAATTACCCTAAACACTAAATTACGTAAGAATGCACTTTTGCATAAAATTAACACACAATTCACGAATTCTTTAGTTATTTTACGGACTTACCTTCTTCTAAAAACGTGCTCAAAGTAAAAGAACTGTCAAACTCAAAAAGAAATATGGAGGATCTCTCAGTTCAGAAATTAGAATATAGTAATGTTTTAGAACAGATTAAATACCTAATAAAATAATGATTTTATTTAATTTTATTAATTCTCAGTGCAAGCAATATAATAAGACTTTTTATTTATTATGATGTGTCCCGTAAATACGCGAGCGCTTTATTCACTTTATTTAATTGTCATAGCCGTATACTGATTGATTCTAATAAACCATATTTCCGAACGAAGCTGATCGGGCATAGGACATGCGTTCGAAAAGCAATTCAATCCATTTACTAGAGAAGACATTTTAATAATATTTATCTTTGAATTAAATAATATATTACTTTAGTTTACTTGCACTCATAATCAAAAGACTATGCAAATAAATTTTATATTAGCACAAAGCATAAACATTTTATTTCCTGCAAAATATTATTGACATTCCAAATTTTCAACGTCACGTTTCTGCAGACTGGGGTTTCAAAACGATCCTGATAGATAACTACTTGTTTCGTAATCGCTCGATTTTCAGGCACTGTGCAGGTCTAAAATAAAGTAGATTCTCTTTCCGACAAAATGTATCATCAACTTAGCCGAGTGACTGGAAGGCTGGTGGCCTCTACCCACTTGCAAAGTCCACTTTTCCCCGTGGTAAGTTGATACTAGAAATTTTGGTTACGTTTTTATCTCTCGGTGTGTGTTCCCATACTCATAAAGAAAATTTTCTCTATACGAAGGCCCCAATTGCATTGCAACGAGTGGAGCCCCCAACCATCCAGTACAACACTTCGCACATGTCGACTGTCGTCGATGCTTGCGCAGCTCCTGGCAAGACGAAGCTGATCCCTGGCACCAACACTCCCTACGCTCCTTTGTCGGAGAAGATCCGTCAACAACAGAAACAATTCCAGGTAATTATTTAGACTTTAATTCATCTCTATTTTATAACAGCCCATTGTGGTAAATAAATATGTAAGTTTGTACACAGTAAACCTGTTTTACAACATTATGGCATAACTTTTCAAGATATTATAAACGTAGATACTTCAAGTCTATGTATTTAATCTTATAACCAATGTACTATCTCTGTTTTCAAGTATGTGCCAGCTAGGCATTTGATACTGATAGGTAGGTATAATGTAATGTGCAACTATTCATAATTTTTTAATCTTTTATTTTGATTCCATTAGGAATTAAAACAAGACTCAAATCTTTATCATATTGGAGCCAAGTAACAGTATTTATTATTTTAAAGAATATTATTTTTAGACTAACACATCAACTTATTATGGTTGACCAGTGTCATAAGTACGAAAAATATGAATATTACCTATTGTAATGAACCATTGTTAGCATCTTACAAATGCATTGTCACACTTAAACATTAAAACTATGTGTCTCTCTCAAAGAAAAACTGGTAGTTTCAGTGCTGTAATTTCAAACAATAACATATCAATATCATAGTACAGTAATACAGTTTTTACCATACTGCAACAATGGTGAACTTTTTTACTATTATAATCTAGGACTATAAAGAGGTTATATTTTGAATAACAGACTGATCTGTCAACCTCTTCAATTATGTCATAACCTATATTAACTTAGTTGTAGGTATCAACTAAATCCATTCCTACTCCATCAAGAGCCATGCTATATAAGACCCACTGGCTCATATTATTACTCTATACAATTTATCTATTTTAATTTCTTTTATGCCTATGGCATTTCAGAAAGAGGATGATGTTCCCGTGTTCCTGAAGGGAGGTCCCCTGGATGCTATTCTGTACCGCTTGACCCTGGCTCTCTGCGTTGTTGGCCTTGTCGGTGTGGGCCACACCATCTACACCCATGCTATACCCAAGAAGTAAATACATGAATAAATTAATTACTAAATTATGTATTAGTTGTCTGTTATAAAGTGTCTCAGCACTGTGATTAGAAAATATATAACATAATACAAAAACATTTTAGAGTTTTTATTTCATAATGAAGGGTCAATTTTATGACAATAATGAATTAATTAGTTACCTTCTGGTTCCAGAACCATTGTCCAATCCAGTTTTTCTGTACACTAACAAAATTAAGATACCTAATAGCTAATGTGATTGGCCGAGATGAAAATACTTGAATTTATATAACACGTCTGTATTCCAAGGGTTAGGCAGAATGCGAAGTAGGGATTGGACTTTAATTTAGAATAATTTCCATTCTGTTGCCACTTACTCAACTATCGATTTTAGCATATTGTACTTTGATTTTAGACTGACCGTTTGTAATAAAGGTCCTAAATAAATAATAATACTTGCAATAGGCTTTAAACTTTGTTGTGTATGACATTGAGTTGTTGCTCCAAATCTTTATAGGTATTGAAGTTGAGATAAGTACATCAACCAACTTCCATAGATCCAAATCATCATCATCCCTTACAAAAACGAATTTGAAAAATTACGATTAACCTTTTAACCGCCCGACTTCATATCAGTTGTCGTGCCCCCAGCGCCGGGCAACTTGAATCATTACGATATTTGGTCGTAAATATACGACCCTGGCGAAATGGACACGAAAATATTTGTCGGATTAATCCGTCGTAGGCGGTTAAAGGGTTAATGGGGCGATTATAGCTAGTCATAAGAATTTTAAAGTGAAATATACAGGCAGGAAAAATAAAATTCAGAGGATTAAATAATTCTATATTTGATATAACTTGTATAACATATCAACACTGGCCTTCACCTATATTGCAAACCATACTTTGTGAATTCATGTAGCATTAACATCCAAAAAGCACTCTACTTAAGTAGTAACACCAATCTACTGTTTGGAGCTTAATCATTATTATAGATACTTACTTAGTTTGATCGATAATAATATGTTACACCAAGTAAACTCAACTTTAATTGTAACTTTGTATATCTGAAAAGGAAAACAATCAGGTACCTACTACGTGAACAGTTTCGAGAACAGACACGTAAAATAAAAATAATATATTTAAAAATAGGTCAAAAAGAAATCTAGCTAAGTAGTAATACAAAAGAAATATAAAAAAATATTTTTGGAACTTTTTACCATCAAATCGGTTCAGTCATCACTAGGGTACTGACCAAACATGACGAATTTAAATTAAACTGAGATTTCAACATTCAATCTCATTTGAATAAAATGCACAACACAGCCTTTTAATAACAAAGTAAGTCTGGACAATGTTTTCTATTAAATTCATATCACATAATTTCCAAAAAATGTAAGTCTCGAAGTAAACACAGATTAAAGATATTTAATATTATACTAATTGCTAAGCAATATAAATACAAAAAGTATTCAGCACTTTAGGGGAACCTTATTAAAACAAAATGATTTCCTAAAAAATGAGATACCTATCGACTACCGTACTTACTCGTAAATAAAGGATATTCTTAAATAATAATACATGGGAGTATGAATACTTAGAATAGAACCATTAATGACTGAGTAATAATGATAATATAAACAGTAGGTATAAGTAACTAACCAGTACTGTCCTAGATCTAGGTATTATCAGAGGACACTGAAGGAAACGGTTACAATGTACTTCCTATAACATTTGAATAATAATATGAACTTGCGTAAAAATTACCTATTTTTATTATAATAAAACTCCATTTACGTTTTATAATTTATAAACGAAAAATCACTGATAAATAACATTACGATTAAGACAATTCGATGCATATCTATTAAATCTATTTAATGCTGATCGGGTTATGTGCACAACACGCCGAAGCCCGCTCTACGATGCATCCCGATGATAAGTTAACTTATTATACTATTTGATAGCGACATGTCCCCAGATAAGAGTGCATAGGATCAAGAAAGTACCGGATGAATCGAGCTAATGTACCATAGCCGTGTAGAGACTGTCGTGCTAAGACCTAAAGAAACCTACAATCACTCCAGCATACAAATGCAAGTCATATAATTACCTACACCTACAATTAGGTATACCTACCAACGTGTATGTAATAATGAGTATACAGGTAATCACAAAATACATACATTGTTAGCTTTGTCGAGAACACACAAATACTTAATTCTATAGGAGGTAAACCACCAGACCGAGTTATGCAATCTATTCGACTAAAGCCAGAATTTTATAATGTATCTCAATCCCGATCTTGATCCGCAGTCTTTTACGGCTGCTTGTGATTCGCCCTCTCAGACTCAGATTGACAAACTCGGCCGTTGATTGGTTACAGACAAGGATCGGGATCAAGACTGGGATTGAGATATAATAAAGAACGCAAGAAAGCGGCCGTTAGTGGTTGGTGCGCACTGACAGATTGTAGTGAGCCTATAGTTCGTTAGCGGCATCAATAGCGAGTGTGTTCTGGCCTCAAATTAAAATTGGTAATTCGCTGGCCTAGTAGGTACAGACGCCAGCACATCAAGCTACTACAATCTGTCAAATTTTTTTCATAGATTTTCGACTTTATCGCTAAAGCATTAGGTTCAAGGTTGATTGGGGAAATTTGACAGTTTCGGGTAGCTTGATGTGCTGGCGTCCCTACATTAGAGCTTGACACCGATTCAAAAACTCGATAAAACTATCGGCACATAATCAATCTGCCAATTTAAAACTTTCTAGTGCGCTTAGTCTTACAATAGAATGAGAAACTTCAAAAATCCAAACCAATCGCGGGTTTTCTTGAATCTAAACGAGCAGACTTAAGGTCGAAAATGATCTAGAACTGCTCGATAACGTCGCCGTGCAGTGAAAACCTCGTAATTGCAATAAACGCTATTTTACAGGGGAAGATAAAAATTGTCTGAAAAATAATTACCGTCATTACCATTCTCAGAGGTTCTCATTATCATCAATGGAAGGCATTAGGAGCATCATCAGCATGTGCACAGTGGTAAGTTTATTCTAAATATGCATTACGAGGTTTTCAACACAACAAATAAATAAAAAGAAAAACAATGAATTTTTCTTTAGGTAGGTACGAGGTTTTCATCACTGCACGGCTACGATATGAAAGTGATACGCCCCTGCATGTCGTGGATGTCTGCAATAATATCTAAGTATGAATTTTTATTATTTTATAAATATTTAGATATCGAATATTATTCAAACAAGCACTATCGTGCTTATCGTGCGTGTTATTTATTTATTTATCTTGCTTGTTTGTTGATTTGTGATTATTGCAAGGATGTAGCACTGCATGCAGGTGGGTATAGTGAGAGATAATGATATGATCAGATTAATTATTAGTGTAATTTAAGTACCGGTTTGTATCTGTCTGTAATGGTATCAGTTTCAGCTAAGAGGCGTTGTGTTATAAATGTTATAATGTAACTACTATCATTAACATTTTAATTAAATTATTGTTATAGTATAGTCAGTAGATACCTACGCCAGATAAGGGTGGAATTAAAGTCATTAACCCCACTTGTACTAAAAAGTCTCGAAACTTAAATGCAAACAAAAAAAACATGCCACGTGCACGCGTCAACGACGCCTCGTATCGCGATACGTTTGTTTTGATCGTGTTAGCGACACTGCCTTAACATTTTTTCGTATCGTTTTGAAATATTGGAATACATTGGTAAAAGGCGTCAACGACTTTTATTCCACGGTTATCTGGCGCAAGGTATAGTAATAAATCAATAGCAGTACCTACAATAACACGCGTTATAGATAGTAGTAGGTACACCGAATATGATATTGATAATAGGTCCGGTGTCTAGGTAGGTATAGGAAACAATTTTAGCCCCGAAACCGACTTATTTGCTAGGAAAATTATAGTAATGACCGATTCCTATACCTTACGGACCGTTATTGGTTAAAATTAAGACTTTATCTTCACCAATAATGAAGCAAAGATCTCATAGCTTTGCATAGTAGACCCTCCCATACGGAAGAATATCTATACGGGAGTATAGCTATTGCAGGTAAAATTAGCTTATGTATCTATTTATACAGGCTGACTTTGAAAATATGCGACAAACTTTAAGGAGGTGTTTTACCCACCAAGATGAACAACTTTTACTATGGGACCAACTTAAAATTCGCAAAAAAAAATTCGACCTTTCCATATAAAAGTACATACCCGATCGGGCCATTTGTTATAAGGTCGAATTTTTTTTTGCGAAGTCTAAGTTGGTCCCATAGTAAAAGTTGTTCATATTGATGGGTAGAACTCCCCCTTAAATTTTGTCGCATGTTTTCAAAGTCACCCTGTATATATGCCCAGTTTGGCAATAAAAATGCTAACATTGGTAATTAAAACGATTCGTTTGTGTTAATAGGAACCGAGCATTAAGGTCGTGTCCACACGGCGAGCATTCGTACGCAAGCATTCGTTTTCGTATTGTCTTCAATGTAATGAATGTTCGCGGTAGGGACACATTTTAAGATGATAATGCATATTAACTATCATGAGCTAATACAATGTGATCTGATTACTAACTTACTCAAACAACATCTTACACACTAGGTTTTATAGTTGCCGTGTCATTATAATGAACGTTTAGTTAACCCTTGTAGGCTAGTACTTAACTGGGTCACAGTATTGTGATATTGGAACCACTCCAACTCTTAAAAAAGAATACAGTTATCTTCATTCATAGATTATGTAAAACTAGATAGAGTTAAGAAACATAACATTACTTTGTAACAACGTACATAAATTATATATATATTTTTAAATTAATACATAAGCATTATAATCTCGTAAAACACTAATAAGTATATCGATACAGATTGATAATTAACACATATTTAACACCACAGCTCACAAACAAGCACACACAATTCTACGATGAATGTTTGTCGATTAAAGTTCATGCATCAGCAGTACAAACTAATATAAGAAGCAACTCCGTTGGTTATATAGAGGCAATTTAGTTGGACTGCCTCGATCGTCTAGTGGTTGCAAGCGCTACTGCTGAGCATGAGGTCCTGGGTTCGATTCCCAGATCGGGCAGTGTTATTGGATTTTTCTATCTGGAATTTCTCAGAACAGCCCAGTCTGGATATGTGCCCGGTTGATGGCAATAGACTCGCCCCCTATTACATGGGATTTAAACATAACTGGCGAAATGTGGGTGTACTATAGGTACACCTCTGCCTAACCCTGCTGGGAAAGAAGGCGTGACGTTGTTTTCAGTTGATTATTAAAAATCTAATCCTGAGAATATACCCTATGGTTACATGTAAATTATATGCAAAACGAAATTCTTCAAAAATCCTTAAAAAGGCAGACTTTAATTTCTAAAACTAGGCAAGTAATCAGCTTTACTTGAGGTTTCAATCTAAAAATTATATTGAATACAAAACCCGTGAGAAAAGATTTTTTTTTAAATCTTAGTTCTGTAATGTGTATGTATAATACTTAATACGTAACAAAACACTAAAACTAATTAGTAGGTAAGTATTAATATGTTAATTATCAACGTCGGAATTTTATTTTAGCAGCGATTTTATCGCACAGTAAAATTTGATGCAACACCAAAGTAAATTAAATTCGTACATAAAGTTAAATACTTACAACAAGTTATAAAGAAAATCGATCTAATTGAACAATATTTCGAACTAAAATTAGGAGACAATTTATAAATAAATTAAGTTAACATATAGGGTGACTGGTAATTAGTGACCGATACTTAAACACATGATTTTACACATGATAACAAGCAACTTTTACTATGGCACCAATCCTGAAATCGCGAAAAAAAAATCAGCTCTTCCTTATATTTATGTTCGCATAACTCGTCAAAATGTAGGGACCAGCTGATTTTTTTTTCGCGATTTCAGGATTGGTGCCATAGTAAAAGTTGCTTGTTATCATGTGTAAAATCATGTGTTTAAGTATCGATCACTAATTACCAGTCATCCTATATAATATACAAATAGTAAGTATACGATACACACACTTTATTTCAACGTCTTACGTAAGACTAGTTCATTACGCTGGTCGAGGACGCGCGGGCAAGGGTGGTGGAGCGCCCTGCCGGGCGGGCACCGGGGGCGGCGGGCCGGCCAGCGGCTGCGTGCTGCTCTCCGGCGGCGGCGGCGGCGCGCACGTGGGGGGAGGCACGCTGTCCGCCGGCGGGGACGCCACCGGGGACTGAGCAGAAGTCTTACCCGCGTCCGGCGGAAGTGGCGCCGGCCGCGGGGGCGGAGGACGTGCCGGACTTATTGCCGGCGCTCTGGATGGCACCAGAGGTGTCGGTGAAGGTGCGGGGGGTCGGCTAGGCTGCTGTCTGCGAGGAGTGGGAGGTGCAGATCTGAGAGGTCGCTCTGGTTGAGCTTCTCCTGATAATGGAACAGTATTGTTTGTACACAATCCTATTTCAGATCGAACGATATCGATCCAATTAGGGGTTTTTAAAGTAATTTGTAATGGGATCGAACAAGCAGAAATCTGCCCTTTTTGTGCAGCTGCTAGAGCATTTTGTCCTTCTCTAAAAGTAATACTAAGAGAAGCATCATCAATAAAACGCACTAACGTTACTTCACCAATCGTAGATAATTCCTGTAAAACAGCTGCCACCACGTTGTCATCGAATGGGCACTCCTCGTTATTGTATTCTTCATATGGTTGTACAATTATACTGGCATCAGGAGGCCCAAGGTCTTTCACTACTTCATAAAACACCTCCATGCATTTTGTATAGCTTACTTGTAGTACTTCGATCTCTAGAATTGCAATAACTGGCCGATGATCGCTTTGTTTCAGTTCTGCGCGGCCATAATGTAGCAATTTTCCTGCTGCTAACTCCGATGTGCCCTCTGGGTCAATAGTGTGTTTCCTGCTTCGCCATAATACTCGATCGGTCCAAGCAGGCGCTCTACATTTTTCGCTCGTATCATAATCATCGCTGAATAAGTCATATTTGTATGTAGGAGGGAATGTTATGTCACCCTCAAAGCAATTTTTGAACACCAAACCTTGCTCTTTTTGTTGTAACAATTGATCATGATCTAAAATTCGTTGTAAATTATTTTGTGACACTAATAGACGTATTTCATCTTTATCCAGGTCCACGCGGTAGTTAAAATCACCACACCAGAACACATAATCATGAGAGTAAAGAGAGCGGCCCATTGGGAAGGCGGTTTTTCGCGTTATCTCAGTATAATCAGCATTACGTTCTGTAACCTGAGATTGACCTGCAGCAAAATGAGCACATACAAAACATAGGGATGTTCCATAGAGGACCATTCGAATGCCAACTGATCCTTTGTTTCCAGTAGTGCCACCAAGACCAGTTTTGACGCAATCTAGAGCAACATCCCTAACATGAGGAATCAGATCTTTCCTGACAAAAATGAAAAGGCAGACCCCTACTAGTTGATGACTTGAGAGTAAAGTGTATGGAGCATCTCTGCATAGCACTTTTTCTAATTCTTCACTCCAAGCTTTTGCATTATCCGTGCTAGCTGCCATAATATTGCTAGCATTTAAGTCCACAATTTCTTCAAAGCCAATAGCAAATATATCTGATGGATGTTCTTTTAAATTGACAGTATTAACTAAAGCTGAGTTAGGGCAATCCAGTAGCCAGTCTGCTAATGAAACATCTTTGTAGGCAAGACTCCTGAAATGTTTTCCTCCATTCACGTTGTATGTGCCAATTGTGATTCGAATAGTAGTTGGCTGAGTGAATTCACTTGCTCTACGACACATTTCCCTGAGAACTGGTGTAGATGTATGCAATAAGTTGGATGGTAGCAATATTCGTGAACGATCAGCAAGTTCCGAGTTCAATGTAGAGCCCAAGAGTAATATATCAATAGCCTCTTGTTTTGTGTTATCTAGTAAATTATTTTGGATTGTTCGTGCTGCAGATCTTGCCCCATCAATAAGTTTAGAGCCTCCTTGGATGGCACCAGTACCAGCATAGATTTTTGATATTTCATTTCCGTTATTGACCCACATCTGTTTAAATACTTCTTCAAACCTATTGACGTTTTGTTTTTTGTCAATACATTGCAAAAGCATTAATTGAATAGCCAACATTTCTAATCCTATAAATGTTTGTATAGAATTGGTTCTGTCCAAGCAATCTAAGCAATTGGTTCTTATAGATCCTTTTTGAATATTGTAGATATCTGAACTTTTAGCACTAAAAATACTTATATCATCATAGTGTTTTTCAATGATCTTTCTAAATTTTGCTAATGCAGTTTCTATAGAAGAAGCTCTAACTTCTTGATGATAATCAAAAATTATTTGAACTACATCATTGTGGGCAGAATCATTCAAATGTTTTTGGAATGCATTACTCAGAGTAGCTTCACCTTCACTGCCACCAATCAAACTGGACCCCAACAGATTAACAACTATTAATGAGCCATAGTTACGCTTTAATAGTGAGAAATGTCTATCACAAGCACTGGTAGATGCGTCATATCCCCTTGACATCTTTACTTTATGAGATCCCACTTGGATACCGGGTTGTTCCCAAAACAGAGGAACTGAGCCTCTAGTCTGTACATAAGAAGCAACCGAATCATCTATATAGATTGCTTGTTCTGTTTCCACAAAATTGGCAACATTGCCATCATCATTGCAGCCTCGGACATTAAACCTAGTCCCAGCACGCTCACAGCTAAGTCGCGATACCAGTACTGCTCTTGCTTGTCTATGTCCAACATAAATAGTCCTTATTTCCACTGAGCCACACATAGCTCGAGTTAACCACTCTTCACAATCTATTCCAAATCTTATTAAATGTATAAACAGAGTTCTGTTCCAGAAGAATCTGTTATCGGGGCTGGCTCCCTTGCTTTTTCTTTGAGCACACAGGGTGAGGTCAAACAGATGGGGAGTTTTACCTGAATTCCATGAAAAGTAGAAGGTCCCAGAGTTGACTAATTTTCTTACTTCTGAAACTTTATCTTCGCCTTGCGTATGATAAAATAGCGGCAAAAATTGGGTCTGGGTAATTTTAAAGACTTCAGCGTCTCCAATCTTACCAACTGAGCAGCATCCCGTAACAAGGACCAGGTACAGCATACAGCTCTCGCCAGAATTCAGCTGCAGAACACCCAGAACTCCATATGCGTCGGCTATTTTGTGATATTGTTTCCGCAGTGTTTCTGTTTCTTGAGACGACAGCGAGACCACGGCTTGAGACTCAAAGAGAAGTGCTGAATCCTTATTTCTGTGTTGCAATATTATACTGTATGGATTCGGTGGAGCCGATTTCTCCAGGACTTTAAATCCCTTTGACATAGCCATGATTATAAGAGACTATTTGTCACTTACATGTATGTAACAGCCATCCGCCCCCTTAATTCAGCTTCAATTTTGCACAACAATCGACCAAGGAAAATGTAATGAGAATTGACTAAAAATTCGAAGCGAATCACAAATGTCAATTACGTCAAAACTGTCAGACGGTAAAATAACATTGATTGCTATTCACTGAGACACTGATACAGTAAGGCTAAGAACTCACGGAACGATTTTCACCCGCCCCCGCTGCGGTGGCGGATCAGCTGTTTTATTTCTAAACTCACGAGACCAGTTGTTTGTGCGGTTACGCAGCCGTCGTGGTTGCGATTATCACTCGCAAACTTGCCGGGTGATGATCGCAAGACGGGCGGTTATTTACTCCCAGACTGCCATGGACACACACCAGAAACGCCCACCGACCGATCGCAGAGCGCGCGGGTGAATCCCACCAAAGTCGTGGTTGGCCGTGACCCGCGCGATTCTACTGTACCCTATTCATCTATGCTTGTTCTAAAATATCATTAACAGTATTGTCAGCGTATTACTACCGTAGTTATTTTTATAAAATATATTCACTTCATCAATCGTGACCTAGTACCCTTTTTATGTTTACATTTATCTCACGGCTCCCTGAATACGGTATAGTTGCCAACCGGTACAGTGGGACCCGCAAACAATCGCGCACGCCGCGGGAATAAATTGCATCGTGAAATTTACTATCTACATTTCCATGTACAGGCCGCAAAGGAGATAAGTAACCAACGCACATTACAAAACTATATTGCTACTGTACGTACTGCTAATAATAATAATTTTACCCACCGATATCATGAGGTGCCTTGCGATTTCACTAACAGAAATGTTTTGCTCATGCAAAATAATAATCTGAACTTTTGGACTATTGTTAAATGATGCATGGTCTAAGACTTAGACTCTAAGTTAATCAATTTATCACAATCACAAACTTCGTAAAAGTGCAAAATACTGACTCATAACATAAGTTCACAATTATTAAGGGGGAAGTGCTAAGGTAGCCCGCAAAATTCAAATTTTCTTACGATTTTTTGATTTGCAGCTCGGTGTCTGGGTGTATGTTGATCAAAGTATGATACGCGACCGTAACAAATAAATATTTACAGAATTATAATAATTGAATCAGTAATACAATTTCTTAAGTTAGTATAATCCTGAAATGTTAAGATTTCATGAAATAGTCATTCAATAGACTTACTTGGTCTTAGATAGTTGTATTGATGACTTTAATGATTATAATTCTGTAAACTCATATTTGTTACGGTCGTGAATCATATTTCAATGAACATACAACATAATACTGATCTGCAAATTGCAAAAAACGTAACAAAATTTGAATTTCGCGGGCTACCCTGGCGCTTTCACCTTAAAGGCAGGAATATATTTTTAAAGCGGGTAGTTAGCTTCTAAACTGGCAAATAATTATAAGTAGGCGAGAAACTTGTGGTAGTAGATTCTCAAATCGGTCAGAATATCGCTTTATTCAGTTAGCATAATAACTCGAAATTACAAAATCTCAAAAATAATATTTGACTAAACTCATGGTTCGAACTCAAATTGTTTGTCACTGGAGGTCGAATGCTTACCTTTTGCGCCACGAGACCAACTATACTTTGTGGCGAAATTATGTTACACTATCATTTAGAAGACGTTAGCGCATTCGTAGAGTACTACTGCTGTACGTACTATTAGGAATATAGTGTTGTAGTGTGCGTTGGTTACTTAACTCTTTTGCAGAGTGTACATACAATACTACGTGTTCGTACGAGTGTTGCGGTCCCGGGTGAAAATCACTCCGTGAGTTCTTAGCCCTTAGCTTGCTACATATTAGTAATCTGTGGACTAAGTTAGTTACCAACTTCACGGCGTAAGGTCAAATACAGCCCGCGCCAAACTTTGTGACCGCCCCGAAACTAGGCTCATTGCATTGCGCAGAACACAAAATCAGGGTATTAGCGGGACGCACAAGAGCTTGGGGGCAGGGCCACACCCCGCGCGCCCGCACCGCTCACCCGCGACGCGCGCTGGCACCCACGCCTTAGTGTGAGTGCTACGTCCGTACACGAATCACGCACTTGTTGAGCTCCGAGAGTACTGTCGCGTTCAGAATTCGTTCGATCGTTTCGTTAATTTGTTGTTATAGTTTTTAGTTATTGTTACTTGTTGTTATTGTTACTCGTTATTTGTTTATAAACATGCCTACTGGACGTTGTAATGTTTTACGACGCCAGGCTCGTAAAATGGTCTACGATGTTTATAAATTTATGAAGAAAGAAGCTGAAGAAGGCCTTAAATACGATTTGAAGGCAGTACATAAACGGACTACAGCCGCTACAGGAGTATCAGAAAGAACTGTACGACGTATTATATCGGTTGCTAATGAACCAAGTTCTGATTTATTAGCAGTTTTTCGTACACCCGGAAAGAAGAGGCAAGGGGTAAAAAAGGTAACCGGAATCGACAATTTTGACCAAGGTGTCATCAAAAGATGTATCCACAATTTTCATGTAACACAGAAAGAGTTGCCGACAATTGCTCAACTTTTAAAAAAAATAAAAGAAGATATAAATTTTGAAGGATCCGCAACGAGTTTGAGGAGAATTATAAATGAAATAGGATTTAAATGGAAAAAAACTGAAGACAATCGCAAATTATTAATTGAAAATACAAATATTCGCTGTAAGCGAATTGAATATTTGCGTGCAATAACGAAATATCGCGCAGAAGGAAGACCGATAGTTTACACTGACGAATCGTATGTCGATTCATCGCATACCACTTCGAAGGCATGGAGTGATAGTAGCACTAAAGGTTTAAAAAAAAAGATATCAAAAGGTCAACGTGTCGTCATTGTACATGCTGGATCCAAATCAGGATTTGTACCCAACGGCCTTTTAATGTTTAAGGCAGGTACGAAAACCGGAGATTACCATGATAATATGAATTATAATAATTATGAAAAATGGATACGCACACAACTTTTGCCGAATCTCCCACCGAGATCGGTTATGGTGATAGATAATGCACCCTATCATAACAAATTAGAGGATGCAGCGCCGACGTCAAATAGCAAAAAGGCAGAAATGGTGGCATGGCTTACGGCAAAAAATATCCCTTGCAGTTCTGACATGCTGAAACCAGAACTGTATAAATTAATTTCTATACACAAAGAAAAATTTAAAAAATTTAATATTGATAAAATTTTAGAAGAACACAATCACACAATATTACGGCTTCCACCTTACCATCCCGACTTGAACCCCATAGAAATGGCTTGGGCATCCATAAAAGGTTACGTGGCGAAAAAAAATGTCACAAATAATATAACTGATATTATGAAACTAGTGGAAGAAAAATTAAATAGCATGGGTGAACAGGAGTGGACTGCACTATGCGACAAAGTTATAAATATTGAAGAAGAATATAAGAAAAGTGATGTCATCATAGATGACCTAACTGAAAAAATAATAATTCACGTGAGCGATAATAATAATAATAATAATAATAATAATATATTTATTCAAGTTATAAAGTAGAACAGAGAATACAATTATGCTTAAATCTATGTCAAGTTCACTAATGTTATTTGCCTGAACTAGGACATCCTGTGTTTCAGGCGAGAGGAGGTAAAAATATTGAGATATAATCACTGTAATTTTACAAAATAAAATAGTCATCTAATTGGTACGTAAGTAATGTGTAAAATCTTACTTTCTAAAATCTTATCATACTAACTTATCGAACTAATTAAAAATAAATAGTACGCTAAACACTCTTTATTTCAATACTACTAACAACTTCTCTGTATCTTCATAGGACAAACTTTGAAGAGCTACCTTGAGAGTTTTTTTGCAATTTGCATAATTTAGGGCATAGATGTTTGCTTTTGCATTTAGTCTGTTATACAGTAATGGTCCAAGGAAAACATGAAATTTGGCTGTGAAAGCATGTCTTGTACTATTTGTGGGGCAAACAATATCTTTCCGTCTCTTTTTAGTAAATTCAGTGCTGTAGCGAAGGGCTGCGTGTTGTTTTAGTACAATGCTCATTATGAATAATTGTCGAACTGTTAGTACTTCACAAGACTTATAGAGCAGGTTAGTGGGAAAGAGGAACGGGCGGCAAGTAGACACCTTGAGAATCGCTCTTTGTGCTCTTTCGATGGGTAGTAATAAAGTTTTACATGCTCCACCCCATGAGGTAATGCAGTACGTCAAAATTGACTGACATAGAGCAAAGTAAACTTGCCTAATTATTATTGGGTCTGCAATATATCGTAGCTTTTTGAATACGTATATCAGCTTACGAATTCTACTATTTAGAGCATCCATATGTTGTTTGAACGTTAGGGTTTCATCAATTATAACACCCAAGTATTTAATTTTATTCGACTTATTAATATAGGGACACATAAACGGGCAATCTGCAGGTACTGTACAGCAATGAGCATACAACGTTAAAGGAATACTAGAAGTTGGTTTGCGCATCGAAAACGTTATATAATTTGTCTTGTCTGCATTTAGAGTTAGTGAGTTAAGCTGAAGCCATTTATTTACAACACTAAAGCCGTCTTGCGCGAGCTTGTAGACATCATGTTCCGATTCAGCCGAAAAAAGAAGGGCAGTGTCATCAGCATAAGATATTATTGTGCCATGCTTTAGCTTTAGATTACAAAGGTCATTTATGTATATCAGAAACAAAGTGGGCCCTAAAATACTTCCTTGGGGAACACCAAATGACGTATTTTTTTGGTCTGCGCTGAGAACACTGCCAATCTTCACGCACTGAGTACGGCCTTCTAAGTAACTTTTGAAGAGTTTCAGCTGAATGCCTCTTATGCCCACTGTCTCAAGCTTGCGCAACAGAATAGGAATGGAAACTGTGTCAAAAACCTTGGCGAGGTCCAGGAAAATTCCTATTGTATGGTTACCCTTGTCAAGTTCTTGCGCCAGATAGTCAGTCAGATGATGAACGGCATCGGCAGTTGAAAGTTTAGGTCTAAATCCAAATTGTCGTTCCGACAAAATTGATTTGTCCTCCAGATATTTGAACAACCTTTTGTTTATTATTTTTTCCAATATTTTAGACATAGAAGGCAGTAGAGAAATAGGTCTGTAATTTGTTACTTGCTCTCTACTGCCTGATTTATATATAGGGACAACAACTGCTTTTTTGAGGCACTCCGGAAAAATACCCAAAGATAAACACATGCGAAAAATATAAGCCAGGGGTGGTACTAAAATTTTCCTGAAATGTTTAATAATTTTATTTGATATGTTATCCCAACCAACTGCACAGTCTTCTTTCAAAGTCATGATTATACTTTCTATCTCAGTCTCATCAGTATCTAGCAGAGCAAACGATGTTAAAGTGGAATTCCCTGTAATAGGAGTGCCCGTTAGATAAAGTGATTGACTCCGATTTTTTTCTGCCAGACACTTTCCAACGTTAACAAAGAAATTATTTGCTATGTTAGCAGATGTCAGCTGTGTCGAGTGCGCTTGTAATAAACCTGCAGATGACTCATTTTGTTTCGCCGAATATGTTATATTCTTAATACATTTCCAGATCTTTTTACTACTTGTTCCAGCTTTTTCTAATGCAGATTTATCGTAGTTGCTTTTAACTCTTTTGAGTAGATCATTACAAAAATTACGATATCTTTTGTATGACAGTTGAAGCATAGCATTATCTGGATGAGATTTAGCTTTCATGTGCAGTTTATCTCTATGCTTCATACAGCGGATAAGACCTGTCGTGATCCAGGGTTTTATGTTGCAATTTTTGCTGCTTAACTGCGATATAACCGTATTTTTCTGAATTGCATGTCGCACATTTTCTATTACATACAACATACAAAACTGCGGGTCAGCGGAATTATAGACTGGATCAAAATTGATGACACGCAAATCTTCCTCAAGTTTATTTATATTCAATTTAGAAATTGTGCGAGTGTTTTGCTTAGGTATGTTACAATCTAGAGTTAGTAGGGCAGCATCGTGATCAGTTATTGTCGAGTTAACAACAAGTGCAAGTGAGGGGTAATTTGATTTTAGCATGACATGATCCAAACAGGAGCCACTATGATGTGTAGGAAAGCTGTGTGCGGGGAGTAGGCCATGATATGCGCATAGGTTGAGGTAGTCCTGAGCAGATGCATCAGTACTACCTGGAAGAATATTGATATTAATATCTCCAATTACAATCGAGTTTTTGATGGATGACAGGTTCTGCAAGACATCATTCAGCGATTCAGTAAAATTGCTAATATTTTTAAAGGAGGGAGGTCGATATAATGCTAATATTGCAAAGTTTGATCCAATCTTCACTACCAAACTATTGCAGTCGTGCATATTAGGTTCCTCAACAGAGACCTCCAAATGATTCCTTACATAAACTATCACCCCATCATTTTGATTGTAATTCCTATTACTTTTGTACATATTATATCCCGGTATTAGTGGTATGTTATATTGCTTAGAAAGCCAGCATTCGGTTAAAACAATAACGTCACAATTTATGTTTAACCGTTGTTGAAAGGTGCAAAAGCTATCAAAATTCTTAAAAATACTGCGAATATTTTGTGTTAGTACAGTCAATGGAGTTTTGTAGTCGGACAGATACTGTTTGCAATTTTCAGCTTCACAAACTTTTGACTCTGATACAGAGAAATTATCTAACTCATTAATTATACTGTTAATCATAACTGTGATTCTAAAATATGAATATAGAAAGAAAAAACTTAAATGGACTAAATAAATTACTTATTAACGGCGCTCTTAGGCGCCTGCATAATCAATAGAATTAATGTACCTTTTTTCAGCCATTATTTTCGCCGGGCAGTCAGCAGCGCCTGTGTTGTGCTTGTTTGGCTTTTTGTAATGAGAGCAAGTAGCGCATTTTGGCTCATCTCCCTTTTTTGGACATTCTTTGATTGAGTGACCTTGATCGCCACAGTGGCCACAGGTATAGGACGTCTGCCGACAAAACTTGGCAGCGTGACCATACTGCTGACACTTATAGCATCGTGTGACCAATGTGAAATCTCTCACAGGGCATGATGACCAATTCACAAATACTCTCTCTTTTGATATCAGCGCTTTGCGTATGACTGCAGGTACTTCAACTATGTAGTTGAATCAGATGAAGATGATTCGGATATTTTTTGTGAAGAGAGTGATTCGGATGCGGAACCATCCACTAGTAAGGGAGATGTTTTTATGGAAGGTGTGGCCCCATTGTGAATATAGTTTTTATTTATAATAATGTTTTTTATTTACATTTATCCTATTATTACCTAACCTATATCTTTTACAAATAACACATACATTATATATTAAATTAAATAAAATAACCTATGAAATAAACACGAACTTTATAATCACCAAATAAAAATAAATTGACATAATAAAATAAGTATTAAAAATGTTAGAAAACGAAAATTGTTTGGTTGATTACGTATTGTCCACTCGACTGTACCATGCGCAAGTTCGGACTCGCGACTATATTCAAGGCGGTCACAAAGTTTGGCGAGGGCTTTTTTTTTTGTACAAAGCCCTTTAGCTTTAGGTATAATATGGTCCGTGGGTCAAAGGTTCAGCTTCAGCCAGTACTTCTTAGTCAGTGGGTTGTGGGTTCCATAAATTACTTTATGGTGGGTTCAGCACAAGTCTGCACAGACACGCGTAGATCTGTGCGCATACACGTTATTAGTGTTCTGTGTGCTCCACTACGTGTACCACAGAACACTAATACTCCTAATGGAGGTGCAGCAAATGGTTTGTAAAATAAAATCAACGCCACGCTAGTGAGCGTAACGTTGATTTTATTTATATTTCTTGGCCAGATTATAAATCCATAACAGGTGTTACGGGGAGTAACTTAGGCTACTTTTATTTTAGAAAAAATAATTAGGGTTTTGCACAAAAAAATTAAAACCTATGAAATTGTGAACAAAAAGCCGGATTTAAAAAATTCTTTTTGCCCTGGCAGTCACCAATTTAGTGGATGAGAGATAAATCTTTGATTTGTTTCAATCATATTGACAGGATTGAACTAGATGCCAGATTTATTGTCAAAGATTAGGCACCTTTCCACCGCCGACAAGGAAGAGGAAGTGTTCTGTGCAAGGAAGTGACTAGCTATCGATCGCTAACCACTCTTCAGAATTTCTTCACACCGTCGGCGAGTGCTCGTTTGTCGCATCGACAAGAGCCATCAAAGAGAGTTCTCGCTCAGCGACGCTCGCTTGGCGGGAAAAACACTCACGCTTAGTACACACGCATACCAGTGAGTAATCGCCCGTCACCGCCGCGAACTCGCTGCTCGTTGCTCGACCATTCGTTTTTAGTTGCTAGGTCTACTCGCTTCTTGTTAATTGCCGGCGGTGGGACAGGTGCCTTAGCAACGTTTGAAGGCATGCAAACCGTGGCCAACCAAGCTTTAATCGTTGAATAAAAACACGGGTAAAAATAAGTCCAGTTATTTAATAATCTTGACTCTTATTTATTTTGTTATACAGGACCTACAAGATCTCGAGATTGCTATTTTAATAAATATTTAAAATTCTAAATGGCGATATAATCTCATAAATACCGCTCTACAAACTAAAATTAACATATCTATTATACGATGCGACAGAATTAGAATTTACTTTGATTTGTCCGGAATACCGTTGGACATATTCCTGGTAGATTTCTCGGGACGCTTTAGACACAGTCGGTGGGATGACTTCTACGGAGCTGTCAATAGTAAATGCGCTGTTGACGGTCATCACCACATGAATGTCCGACTTGTAGCGTGGGTTTGAACGACGTTCAAAGTTCACATACCTCCTATACCTGAAAGGTGAAAATTAACACGTAATTTAATTACAGACAGACCAGAGGGCTGGCCTTTTTTTAGGTCAAAGAATCAGCATTGCCATCCAACATGACAATGCTGCCAGCCTTTTAGGCGCTTTTACCACTGACTGCGATGCGGACGAACTTTTTGATGCCCAAAAAGCTCTTCCCTTTTTTTTCCTTTTACTACTTGTACTTATTATATATTTTATAATGTTAGATAGTTTAATGTATTTATTTAAGATTTGTCAAATGTACCTAAATATAATATAATACAGCGGGCCTTAAATTCAGTTTTTTATATTACAGACTTATTAGAATGAATATGCTAAGGTAGCCCGTGAAATTCATGAAATATCGTACGCGAAAAGAGGTACATAGATGGCGCCATCAGCACAAGCAGTAAATTCCCGAATTTTTAAGAACGTTGGCTTTTTAATTTCCTAATTTCAGTCTCAATCTTTCAGAAATATTGATTGTTGCTGAGATTAGATTGCGACTTTAATTTTAACGTTTTTTTGTAATGATTTGTTGAAAAACGAACTCGTTTTGTAATGAGACGGAATATGTTATCTATCAACCTATACGAAACGAAACAATGAAAATGGAACTGGCTATACTAGCGCCATCTACGTTTAGCTTCCACCGGCAAACGGTAGGTATTTAGGTAAGGTACCGGTAGCTAGGTATAAGTGCTTTAAAATAATTAAGTTTTTAAATTCATAATTATTGATTTGTTTTGGTGGTATAAACTAATTAATTTAATTTTAATAAGTACCGTACTTACATGACCATATCTCGTTTGCTGGGCTCACTCAAGAGAACTCTGTTCCTTCGTTTAATAGCAGGGAACATGGGTGTTTCCTCTATATCTTCGGCTTTTAATACTTTTGCCACTACAGTGAGCGGCGATGGAACAGATAAACGTGAGCTTGGGGATGAGTTTGTCAGGTCGTCATCGGATGAAGAATCACCATTCGAGCTGTAACGAGTAGGTACATTTTATTTAGTACTGCGCGCGCCTCAGATAGACTAGCACCTCTTTTTCTGTTGGGGTAAATAAACAAAAAATTAAACGCTTTTCGTGTCTCTCTGTGTACCGCGTTTATCTTCAAAACGGCGCAACGGATTTTGATGCGGTTTTCATCGTCATTTACATATTTTTTTCCGGAAGGTTTATGTGCATAATATATTAATATTAAACTTACATATAATTAAGAAATCTCGATGTTTTGTCAAAACCGTGCGAAGTAGGGGCGGGTCACTAGGATGAAATAAAGGGTAATACATACTCGCTAGAGTTATTGGACGTTGTACTGGATCTGCCACTGATGACCGGGTTCTTCGAAGTTGGCCCTTTGATCTGTCCCATAGCGCGCCCGCGCACAACAAATGGACTGAAACTTTCTGAAAATGTCGGTGCCAAGTCACGAAACGTGTGGAACATCTGCGGAAATATAAGTTTAAACTTTAGTGATCAAAATAATAAAAGCTAAGTCTTACCCGTTTGGTCTAGTCCTAAGTGGAAAGACAGACACCAATCATTTAAATTCTATGAAATGCATACGTATTAAAAAACCGGCCAAGTGCGTGTTAGACCACGCACAATGAAAGGTTCCGTAGTTGGGATAAATATTTACGCATGCAAAGTATCGATGTAATCGACCGCAAAAATAAGTTTGTATTTCATCGTTTCTAGTGTGTGTGTGGTGTTTGTTTTTCTCGAAATATCTATGAAAAACAAAGTTATCACTGCGGTTGTAATCGAAAAGATCCCATATCTCAAAAACTATTGACTAATAAAAAAGTCATATATAAACATCATAATATTTTTAATTATGGGTTCCTACGATACCCCACACGCTTATGTGCATTGAACTTTTTTTTTCATCCCTCGGTTACATGTTACATGTATGGGAAGAGCCACCCCTAATTGTTTTATTTGCAATTTAATTACACCACATTGTTTAGCGGTGCACAGCATACGCCTTCTTTCAAATTTTCATCGATACATTGCAAATCAACTCCATGTAAAATGGCTGTGTAACATACGAACGGACGAACATACCGACATAACGAAATTAAAAGGGTTCAGTTTTTGCCATTTGGCTACGGAACCCTAAAAATGCCAAGGACATGTTCAAAGGGGCCTAAAACAATCGCAAGATTGATCGGAGTGTCGTCAACCTTCAGTTCTCACCTTAAATTCGAAGCATTCCATCAACACGGTATATTCAAAGGGCCTGTTATAATCGTGGTAAGGGTCTACCATCTCTATAGTGCTGCTACTATCGCCCTGCATGCCGATGATCTCACAACACAGCTTCCTCATCTCGTTGCACGGCAGAGGCAGGTGTCGGAGAACGTCGTCATCCCACCATTTTGTTAGTGATCTGGGAACGAAACAAAAATAATTAGGTCCTAAAAATGTTAAGAAACAACACTTATTTTTTCTTAAACTAAAGAAACAGATTAGTGTAACAGTTTAATTTTAGTCGGTTACTGCAAAACTCTTAGTAAAAATAATCGCAGAATACACAGCACGGAAATGCTACACCTTCCATACAAACCGAGCGTGGCAACGGTTACTCGCACAACAACACGACTGACGGAAACTGGCGGATTTGAAGGCGACCCGTGACAGAAATTTTGTGCTCAACGCAAATTCAATGTCACGAATTTTATGAGTACTGCCGTCTTTAGACGCTGCTGGCGCGACTTTTTTTTTTTGGATGGGAAATCATCAAATGACTTCTCCCGCTCTGGGCGTAGCGGGAGGGCGTGTCAGACTTTTACTGACTAAAACCCACCCGTGTTCCTTCAGTTGCCTGTGCCGGGGCCACGGTAACTCTTTCGAACATCCCGCAACCCTAGCTGGCATCGGCCCTAGCGGACCCCGTCAATAGTGCTGACATCTCTTTGAACCGCGCGTGGAACACAACGCGCCGTCGACTCGGGCCTGGTCCTTACCGGACGGCGAGCTACCCATTGCTCACCATCCGCAAGCCCGCGCCTACGGTGGCCGGCTCTGTAGCAGAAAAGATACCAGTACCGAAAATACTTACACCTGTTTGAGAACAATAAGATTTTGATAGTTTACTGAGAGAACTTTTGGTAAAGGAGATGTTTCAAAATGTATGGAGCCCCGGCCATGTATTGGTACACCCTACTAAAAAATGGGGAAACACAATTAAAACAGTTTCCAATCATCCAATTACTTTTAATTGGCTTTGTTTGGTAGTAAAGTACAAGAATGTACAATGGAAATTGCAACACACAACAAATACCCATCATGGCGGTAAGTTGTCATGTTGATTGATTATTGACGTTTGACATGTTTACTTCTGTCATATTACATTGTCAAAGAGAATCATAACATTATCGTACTTTTAGTCTTTTGCAATATTATTTTAGATCTAATTGTAAAGTCGAAAATCTATTAAAGAAATCTGACAGATTGTAGTAGCTTGATGTACATAAAGTATAGTCCAGTTAAGCAGACGACAACCTCATAGGTTGACCTGCGATATGCCAAGATTTTTACTTATAGCATAAACGTACAGAATACAAACATTCAATAGTCGAAATATTAACTCAGACAAAAATAATGAAGCGATCTTTTGATTCAACTATCAAAAACAAAATCACAAAATCCAAAAAACGAAAGCCAGATTGTTAAAAATAACTCGAGAGAACAGAACATCAGAACACGATCGACAACGAAAGCGACTGAAGTGACAGTAGACAATTCACGATCTATGATCAATGGTCGATCTATGGTTTACTGTCATTGGTTTTTAACCACAGAGTACCTAAATTGGCGAGACGCCATATTGAAAGTCGATAAAATAATTGATAAATATCAAATTATTACAAGAGAAATATGCATTTATGCAATTTATCAGTACTTTTCCCGAACTCCATGGATTTTTCTCGATTTTTCGAGGTATTGTACATATTCTGGGTCCATTTTGAAACATCTCCTTTACCAGTATCCTATAATCCTATCATCATCATCATATTCAGCCTATAATGTTCCCACTGCTGGGACACAGGCCTCCTCTCTGTGAGAGGGAGTGGGCCGTAATCCACCACGCGGGCCCAGTGCGGGTTGGTGGATGTCAGATGTCTTCGAATTTTGGGTTCTAGGACATGCCGGTTTCCTCGCGATGTTTTCCTCTTCACCGTTTTGAAAGCAGTGGTGATTAAATTATTTACAAAAAGTAAAGCACCTGCCTGGGTTCGAACCCACGACCTACAACTCGTAAGTCGGGGCCGTTACCACCGGGCCACCACTGCTCTATAATAATCTTATTAAATAAATGTATAAGGTGTATAAGGCTTAAATAGTATAAGGTGTAATTTTAAACAGTGTTAATCTCATTATGAACAAGTTTTACTATGGGACCATACCTGAAATCGCGAAAAAAAAGAGGTTTTCCTTACGTTAATATTCGCTAATTCGTCAAAATGTAGGGAACACCAGATTTTTTTTTCCCGATTTCGGGTTTGGTTACATAGTAAAAGTTGTTCATAATGATGAGTACAATGACCAATTAAGAGGTTAACAGTGATTAAAATTACAGCTTGTATATTATCTATTTACCTGTTATTAGGAATATACACCATTGCTTCAGGGTGATGTAGATAATAATCGCTCTGATATTCCCAAATGGGTGCTCTGGATGGATCGGGAACAAATAGTCCGAGGAATAAGTTCATAGTGTTTTGTTTCTCAGCATCAGAGAATGTGTTGGAGTAGTATCTACTAAGTGTCTGCATTATATCATTACCGTGCGACGACCATGGCGCAGTTTTACGATACGTCTTGATTCTGTAACATAAATATATTTATTGAGAAGCAGAAATTAATTAAAATTTGTGTTTTGTGTGTGGTAACAGCACACGGTTAAGTGACGTATCTTCTTTTGAATATTTTTTGGGATTGAAATTGTCAAAAAATTAATCTGCCTAGCCTTTTCCCAACTATGTAGGGGTCGGCTTCCAGTCTAACCAGATGCAGCTGAATACATGGAGCGACTTCCTATCTGACCTCCACAACCCAGTTACTGGGTAATACGATAGCCCATGGTGAGACTGGTTGGCAGACTTTCGGGCTTCTGACTATCCGCAACGACTGTCAAAGATCTACGAATGCAAGCCGGGACCAACGCCTTAACGTGCCTTCCGTGACACAGAGGGGTCTCGATATGTAATGGATGGTCACCCATCCACGAACCCGCGACAAGCGTAGCTTACTTTCGATAGACCCGTGCGGCTGTTATATCATTACTGTTACTGTTAGCCTGCATCATCCCACTTCTGGGCAAAGGCATCTCGCTATGACTTCCAGCTCTTTCGATCCAGGGTTAAAGTGGACCACTGGTCGTTTGTTTTCTCCAGCTCGTCCCGGCATTTTTACGGGTTCTGCCGCGAAGCCTACTGGCTGTATCCGGGCTCCACGTAGTGGTTATTTTGATCCACAGCTATACAGTTATATCATGCTCATAGAAAATACTTGACATACCTGTGCACAAGCTGCGACCCTCCATATTGTAAGGCCAGTGTATCACCATGGTCCTCATACAATCCTTCAAGCAGCCTGGCACAGTCTGAATCAAACTCTATATTTGGTTCTCCTAGAAGCCCCAAGGCATATAACTGGAAAATAAGTTAGGGAGATTAGGATATAAGAATTACATGTATGACTGACAGAATTTTGCCTCTACACTTGGCGTTGAGTTACTTCGCTAAAACAAAAAAAAACCTTTACTTCTGTAGAAATAGGGTTTATTTTATATTGCCCAAATAAGATGGCAACGTATTGCCAGATCCAATGTTGTTTCATGCCTCTATAACACCATTAACAACTATCCATTAAGCTTCAGGTTCTGTTAGTGTATCAATGGCATGAAAAAAGAAGATAAACCATCATTATTGCCATCATTCTCTTAACCAATTCAAAAAAAAAAGAAGAAAAATATATATATATTTTTAATTGGGCCTGCTCTTGACTTCGACCTCGCCCGATGGAAAGCGATGGATGGTTACCTGGTGTGCGAGGACACACTTCCCGATAGCGAACTGTGCAGTATTGGTCCTGTCGAGACAGTCCACACAGTTGACGCGCACCAGTCCAGTCTGTAGCCGCCCCCCCTGGTGCCCCGCCACTCCCGTCACCTCGTCGACCCCGCACGTACTCAGGAATATGCCCGTCTTGCGAACCACTGTGCGGGCTATGGCCGACAATCTGGAGATAGACGTATATTATAAAAACACAGGGTCTTTTCAATTTAGCTGGCAAAGCTTTACAATGATGGCATCTAATATGTACTCGTAGCAATAAAACAAAAACGAACGAACGAATCAACTGGCGAACCGTGAGTACTATAGGTACACCTCTGCTTAGCTCTTCGGAGAAAATAGGCGTGATATTATGTGTGTTGTGTATAATGTAAAACAAAAAGTCGTCTGTGAAGTTTCGCCGTTAATTTGAATACTTAGTTATTTTCTAATGCAAGAGTTTAAACTAAAGATAATATCAATATCATAGACACCAAAGTTCTATGCACCCCAGCAAACACTTTTATGGCAGCATTTGTGTTCACAGCATTAATAATTACAAAGTTCTGGGCCACTCATGCAAACACAAGCTACTACCAAAAATTAATCTCAATACTTGGCAGATGTATGGGGGTTGCTTAATGACATCATTACCCTTATTTGGTAGCTGTAGCCATTCATTTAGGTGGCTTAAATATTTTGTTTTAGCTTTGGTGTGTAAGAAGTACAATATTTATAACTCACTTATCCAAAACTTTAGCATCAGATCTCTTATTCGTCCTTGCCATATCCAAGTGATAATATTGGACGGCATGTTCAGGCGGCAAGAACTGGTTCAAATACTTTATTCCATTGCTTATCACATCTGTTAACAGTGACTCATGTTTCTTCTTCTCTCTTTTCTTAACCAAATTCAAGAACATTATAGGTGATCCGTATCTTCGCATCAGGTTATTTAAATGTCTGCCAGGTATTTCAGCGTAAGGATCACTTAAGTCTATTGATATTGCTGGCTTAGGCACCATTTTTGAGACGTCTTGAGACCAGTAACTTGGTATAGATCCTCTCATTTGAACAAATGAACTGAATCTGGAAAGACATTGCGAAGAAATGTAAGTACTTACAAATAGGGCATTATTTTTATCCTTAAATATTATTTTAAAACAAAGTCCCCCCCGCCGCGTCTGTCTATCTGAACGCGATAAACTCCGAACGGATTTTCAAACGGTTTTCACCGATGGACGGAGTGATTCATGAGGAAGGTTTAAGTGTATAATTCATTACTTTTGTGTAAATTGGCTGAAATATGACGATTATTGTTGAAGATGTCGGAAAAAATCATGACGACTGGGAGTTTTACTGGCGTGCGCCGTGTAAACCGTAAGATATACTTAAAATTAATGTTCTACAGTATTGTACAATACTGTAGAACATTAAAAAGAAAGTAAAATCAACAAAAAGATCTCGATAGCATATGTCTATATTCTAAGGATGGCCATTTTTATCTTTCAAAATTTGATAATAAAATTACGCTATTTGGACCGGTATTATATTAATCCTTATCCATTAAAATATGTTATTTAAGTTTGGCATTTAATTTAGATTAACATATGCCTTGACATTATATCATTTAAATGAATACTTTAAAAGATATCACAGATTCAAAATTACGCGTAACAAAATAATTATTGTTGACGGCGGCGCAGCGCTAAAACAAGAGTCAATAACCTTTTCCTCGGCTATTAGGTATGCGATCATCGCTTCGCTTCCTTTTAATCCCTTTGGTACGTACCCGTGGGATATTTTCCGACAACCACGCGGGCGAAGCCGCGGGCAAAAAACTAGTTAGAAAACAAGTAAAGAAATCCTTACCTGCCAGCAGCAAATGATGAAACCATAGAATCATGAACAATCTGTTCAGTTTCGACCTCATTGGCCACATCTCCATGCATGTTTGCCCCTCTCTTCAGGAACCTGGTGCCTGCATACCTATTGCTCCTTCTAGCTATCAATGTCAAGTATATGGGTCGGCCAAATATGTTCAAATTACTCTGTTCTATGAACCCATGTACTATGTACAGGATCCAGTCAGGGTGCAGATGTGAATGTACTGCTGATAGAAGATGACTGTTCCATACAAATCGCCATTCAGGTACTGAACGCACACCAAAGTCTAATCTATTTGGTTGGCAACTGGAAATTAGAATAACAAAAAGATTATTTTTATTAGTCACAGACCTCCGCGAAAGCTTATTGAAGGGAGAGGTAGACAATTTCACATAATATTAGTATGAATGATCATAATCTTACCCAGTCTTTTGTCTCTGTTGCAGTTGACTCTTCCAAGTTTCAAATATATCTTCATCATTATCATCATACTTGTGACATTCACACTTCTCCTGGAAGTCCTGACTTGAGGTCGACCTTAAGTTTAAGTGGTATACTGCTGCTGTCACAGGCTTGGGGAATAAAGCTGGTGCAAGCTGTCTAGGGGGTGCCATATTCATTTGTAAAGTATGTGTGATATCATAACTATAGCTATAATAAAAGTTAGTGGATAAGTCTATGGCTAAAAACATCTTCAAGTATCTCTGTTCATCAGGATGGGGAGGCTTAGTGCTCTCACTAGGAATGTATATTGTAGCTGTATCTTCTATTTTGTAGATGGAATGTGAACCAATAACTGCCACTTTTCTTCTTTTAGTAACTAATATTATGTAGTATCCTTCTAAGAATCTTATGAAACCTGGAAATGAACAAAAATGATTAAATATTATCAAATGCAATGGGATTTATGGGATATTAGAAGTAATACTTACAGTAATCAGTAATTATATTTATTTCTGCAAATTGGTTCAAAAAATCACTTTTACATGTCAAAAATAATTTATGTTTTGAAACTCAGTTTGGTGTTTCATATCTAACTACTATTTATTTATTTAAGGATTTTTTATGCACAACATTACATAATAGAATTAGAAAAATTACTATACTGCTAGCCTGCATCAGCCCACTGCTGGGCAAAAGACTCACCCCATGACTTCCAAGAAACTTTACTGATACTAAAAGATATTTACCAACAATACCAAATGCTGATACAAGTTTGTTAAGTCCTGGTCTCAACCTATTGCCGAAGCCTATCATATTGAGTAGCTGATGTATCTCCTGCTTATTGTACTCAAACTTGTCATCAACCAGTATCAGCTCCCGTGGGTCTGTCCTGTCAATCTTGAGTACACGAAATCTGGTTTCAGTGTTGTTGGAGCCAATCAAATAGAATCTCTGGAATATGTCATTATAATTTTTGGTGAAATTTTTTCAATACGATAGACAGATATTTTATTTCAGTATGCTGCGATGCTAAATGGTAGGTATAATAAATACACCCCCTAAAATGATACCTTTGCCACCTCTTGTTGGGTCTGGAAAGAAGTAAAAAATCTTGCCTTGGCCAAGAAAACTCATTTATGTACGTAATGGTAAGAGTTACTGTACCCATATTGTATAATAAATAATTTTCTACTTACGGCTTTGGTTTCATAGAGAGCTATTCTTTGAATAGAGCTAATTATTGGATGAAACATTATACTTTGTTTTGACATTTTTGCAAATATGAACCACAGAGATCTATCGAATAAAAGGCCCACGTAGGGACTCTCGTTATCTTGAGTTTTAGTTTAAGATAATAATTTTATTATGAATCATTTTTTTTGTGAAAAATAAACAACAATACAGAGATTACTGAATCTTTGACATTTCATGACAAGTTGACATTTTGACAACAGCTGGTTTGGTCACAGACGTACACAGGTCACAGAGTACTTTTTTATTTTTTTATATACATATGGGTTTGGTGTCATCATGTCAAATGAAATAATTGTAATAGACACACGAGGTCCATGGATACAGATTTCAAATTCTCACGTCCACACAGATTTTGATAGCAAATTTGTCGCTAGCAAATTCAAAATCTGTATGAAGATACTTTGTAAACCTACATTCTAGCAAATAAATTATTTTGAATTTGTTATAAGATTTTCTAATCGCCAGCGAATTACTGATGACTAAAGTCGCTGCATGTGTACCTAGCATTAGTTTATGGAACTAGTGATTGACACAACAAAAAACCGTAAAATAAGTAAAATTCTTCTTTCCAAATGATCACGAATGAACGTGGAAAAATAAATATTTACTACTTCATAGTCAATTAGAATGCACAGAATTAAAAACGTGCTATTCTACGTACAACAACGTGCATCGATATTAGCGTAGTATGTACGCTACGTTAATATCGATCGACGCCTGCCGAAAACTACGCGACGTAATTTCAACTCGATTAATCATATAAAGTGCTTTAAAAGCATTTCAAACGTAAACCGTCCCGTAATTTCAGCAAATCAACGGCGAACTGCCAATACCTCCTAAACTGACATTTTTCGAGAAATTCACTTTTTTATCGTTTTGAATTTAAAGATGTCAGTTAGGAGGTATTGGCAGTTCGCCGTCGAAATGTGTTTCGATTGAACAAAGAATGGTGTTGGGTGTACTATATTATTTGCGGTGTAACCACGGACATAATTATAATGTACAAACATTATATGTCCGTGGCACCATGCTACACCCACAGGGGTGTAGCATGGTGCGGAGCGGGTGACATTAGACGAACTGTTCCTTTTTTCACTCTAGAACGTTACCGCCATTTACAATCATGACTGAATATTGTAGCTGCATCCAAATAGTCGTAAATGAAATAAATTTACCCTCTCTGTCATCTGTCATCCGCACCATGCTACACCGCAAATAGTAGGTATTTAATGTGTGTTCTATGAGTTTGCAATGCGTGGCATCACAATTTCGTCATCGTAAACATCGGGAGGTTGACTGGATTGAGCAGGGTTGAACTTAATTTTAGGAGAGTTTCATTTATCAAAGTCCACGGGTGACAGGTGTTATTTCAATGCTCTAAAATAGCCCGCGAAACTTTCTTACGTTTCTGGCAATAATTTTCAGCTCATCTAATGAATGTAAAAAAAAACCTGCGGGTATAACATAATGACGTTTGTAGTTTTGTACCTACTCCATGTAGGGTAAGACAGAGGTGCATTAACCATTTATCGCCAGTAATATTTAAGTCCCATACGAGACTATTGCCACCAACCGGGCAAATATACAAACTCCGGGCTGCTACTGAGAAATTCCTGATGGTAAAACCCAATACTTTAAGATTAGGTAGGTATATTTTATTTGTGGTCCCGATACTATTGTATAATACTATTGTAGGTATATAATAGAATACTTTTATTTTCACAATAAGTCCATAGGGTTAGTAACAATTTTACCCGTTTCTATGTCTATGATTTTACCTATGTCGAAAGCGCCGGGGTAGCCCGCGAAATTCAAAATTTCTTACGTTTTTTGCAATTTGTAATTAGGTTGTATGGTAATTAAAATATGATCCGCGACTGTAACGAATGTGTATTTACAGAATTATAATCATTAAAGTCATCAATAGATAGATAGATAGAATATTCTTTATTATGTACACCATATACGCAGAGCTAAGAGGCTCATTGGCGACCGACGTAAGACTGGTGGATGCCAAGCTTCACAGCTTGGCTCATCGCCGCAAGGTTGCTTGCCTACCGGTCTTCTACAGATTGTACTTTGGTGAGTGTGCTCGAGAACTCCACGACCTCATTCCGCCTGCCCCCTTCTACCATCGGACATCTAGACGCACTGCAGGTTACCATCCCTACCTAGTTGCTATTCCACCAATTCGCACTAAGCGTTTCCAAATGTCTTTTGTGATGCGCACAGCAAAGGAGTCTCTCTCGGAGTGGAACTCTCTGCCTGCGTCTGTGTTTCCGAACGTATATATCCCCGATCTTTTCAAAGTGAGAGTTTAACAGGCTTCTTCTGGGTAAGCTCGCTCCATCGTCGACTTTGTCTCTGTCATCTTTGACCTAGACTAGAGTCAAGAGCAAACCTATCTTAAATTAAAAAAATTAAAAATTAAAAAAAATATTACAGATATAAAAGTAGAAATTTTACAAGGGGTGACACAACAACAACAGTACAACTCAGACCAAGTAATCCTATTAAATGACTATTTCATGAAATCTTGACATTTGAGGATTATACTAGCCTATGGAGTTGTATACTGCTTCTAAAGATTATAATTCACTCAGACACTGCAAATTGCAAAATCATAAGAATTGCCGTTAAAATCGTAAGAACTTTGAATTTCGTGGGCTACCCGAGCACTTCTTCCACCACCACCACTTCTTCTGAATTTTAGCAAGTACAGACATAGATTAATATACAACTAAAATTAAGCATGGAGCTTCATCCACCTCCGCAACATCGGGAAATCCCACCCATCTGCAAACACACTGAAAAGAATGTGGTGCTGCTGAGGATACACATCTTTTTCTAATAATGGCGGTAAAACCATCTATGTTATTATCCGCAAACATCCCTAACGCACTACAACGCCATTGCAGCCCCAACAGTATTCTCAGTGTATTATTATATAGAACGCGTAGGTGGCTGTATGGCCGCTGAGTGAATTGGACCCACATGCTGCACGTGACTGACAGCAAGCTTTTCACAGCGTTACTTGAACTACCTTCGTACATCGTGCTACCTGCGGGCCAGCACGTTACAACGAACAGCCAGTGGCCTACGTTCCATTTCAATGTCACAATTTATCATAAAGGTCTTCAATGACCCAGTAGCCCAGATACTTTAAACTTGTCCACTCTTCGCAGGGATTCTCCACACAGTGCGACATGTGGAATACACGAATATGTCACACTGCATGCTTTGAAGACCATTAGTTCGCTCTATGTGACGTTATATTTGAGCCCATGCATGATTCACCGCATAACAATCGTATACATCAATCAGCCGCCTCAGAGCTCCGATCGATGGGCTCAGCAACACCATATCGTCAGTCGATATGACATCCGACATTGGTGCTGCTGATCTCAAGGATCAGCTGGTTCATGTATGGTTGAAGAGCCGGGGTGAGCTGAGCAAGCCCCCTTGCCTCACCCCGCACTTCAACCGATACACGTGCAATACACTTCACGCTATTTCTTTGACTACTATAACCAGTACTTAAATATTGACACTATCTCAGATGGTAAAGGTTTCACATTCTAGTGTACACCACAAGACATCGTTACATACGAGATGGAATGCCCTTGATAGATCCAGAAAACAGGCAAAAATAGGAGTCTTCCTGTCTGTGTAGTATTGACCAGTCTGCTTGAGGCACAAGATTGCACTTTAATAATCGATACATCTATTTATACAAATAAATAAAATTGAAGTGTCTGTTTGCAATGGCAAAATAACAGTTTTTTACTAAATGCATAAGAAAGTATATACGGTACATATGTACCGTATATATGTACGTAAAAATAGTTTTTTTGTTATGTAACAAAAAAAAACTATTTTTAAATTTTTCATCTGTCTGTCTGTCTGTTTGTTCCGGATAATCTCCCAAACGGCTGGACCGATTTTGACGGGACTTTCACTGCCAGATAGCTGATGTTACGGGGAGTAACTTAGGCTACTTTTATTAAAAAAAAATAAAGTTCCGCGCAAAAAAATTAAAACCCACGAAACTGTGAACAAAAAGTCGGATTAGAATTTTTTTTTCTGCATTTGGTAGCCTAATACTCAAGGATAGTTATAGGCTTTTTAACATCACGCTACAACCCTTAGGAGCCGAGCAAAAAGACAAAGTCAGAAAGAACACTAAGCGAAAACGAAGTAATAGCGCGGGTGGGCGATACAACGCGGCAGGTCGTGGGACGAGGGAGTTTTATTAAAATGTGGCTGTTATTTTTGTGTATTGTGAATTTTACCATTTCCACGCGAATGAAGTCGCGGGGCACAGCTAGTAATTTAATAAAACTAAAAACATAACAGACCGTACGAAGTTTTTTTTAAACCTAAGTGTCTACACGTTTTCTATATTATTTGGTATTATCATCGCAGTATTACTAAAAACCTTCCATTACTTTAAAATATCTATGTTTTTCAGCCCGTAATAGCGCTTATAATTCTAGAACCGCATTACAAAGTTTTTTTTTAATATTTAGAAATATGCAGATAATTTGGCTAGATTCATGCGAGCGGGTCTCGAAGAGAGGAGGCCTGTGTCCTAGCAGCGGGAACAGAACATTATAGGCTGAGTATGCACGCGAGAGAATTCATAGGCATAGCTAGTTAATAATTAACATCTACAGTGACATGACTGCAGCGGACAAACCTACTTGAAACCTACCCACGTGATGCTACGCGTCTACGGAGCTACGATCTGCTACGACACTAATTATTCTCGGATTATGTCTTTTTATAATGCTTCAATAGTTATTTCTTAGTAAGTCAAACCTTCATGGCACGTCATCTTTACATGGTTAGTCTTGGTTTGTAACTGACTTTATATAAGACTACATAGGTACATTACCTACTTATAACATACCTTTTTTATAAATATATTTATTAAAATTCACATGCCCTACTGAAAATGTTAGATTAATTATAATTGTGAATAAACCATAGATATAATAGGGAACAAAATTATTAACTTAAAAAGATCGAACTGTTAATTGATTGCGTTGATGTCTTTTCTATGCACATTTTAATGAATGACACTCATACATTCAATTTGATATTATTTTTAGAAAAATATCTGTTACAGTATTAACTACTTTAGTGTCTATTGCTTATTGCTTGCAATGCACTTATTTGCATATGCACATGATATCGTGAATCGTAGGTACTTTACTACTGTTTTCGTATTTTCATAAGTTTTAAAGTGTCACTCAATTTATCAGGCAGATAATGTAATTTCCAAGAAGGATTTTGTAAGTGGATTTATTAGTTATGTTTGTGACAATTCTTCAATGGTCTTGTAGGCATTTATAGAGCGGACGAAGGTGGTTTATTCGATACCGAGACGAAGAGCTTCTTAAAAACCTTCAAGACTTCGAAACTTGCTCTCTTTGAAGGCACTACGGCAATAGCATTTTGAGATTTTATTAACATGAAGATTTTAAAAGCTTCACTGTCTTGGAGAGTTTAATAGCTCAAGCTATTGTTATCTTTAAACCTGTCTCTCATAATAGGAACAAGGAAGGAAGACTTTTGTTATTCAAGATGCCATGTTTTCAGTTCACTCGCCTAGATACGGTTATCGGTGCAAATATAAAACATGATGTTTCACTGACGTTTTTGTAAAAGTGTAGAGACTTTTCGTAAAACTTACAGTTTTCATTACTTTTCATTGTTTCAGGAAGGTTCTGTACTCTTTCGTATGGACCTCAGTTAAGTAAGACAGCAAGTAAAGCGTCTACTGTATTTATAATCCTCCCGCATTAATTAGCATTACTAATTAAGATAAAAAAGGAAGATTCACGTGAAACGAACATGGAGGCGGAAGATTTAAAATTTTAAGCAAGAAGAAAACAAACCGTCTCGGTTTGTTTTAAATTATTTATTAAGTAGGTATCTTATTTGATCTTTTTTTTTCGTATTTCTGACGTTTCTGTTTTAGAAATGAACTGCTAATAAGCCAACTCTGTCTACCCTAACGGAAATACAGGCGTGATGTTATGTTAGGTATGATTATGATAACCAGAGAAAATCAGGAAAGGCGATCAAGGTAGAAAAGAAAAGCAGCCAACATCATTACTGGCACCCTGCTTGTGATATATCTACCTACATTTTATGAGTACGGAGAGTCGCTCGTTAATGGCATCGGCAGCATCAAAGAGCGACTCAGTGCAAGCGTTGTCCGAGCTCTGCAGACGTGACATAGGTGTACGTAGGTACAGAATAATATGTAACGAAACATATTGTTACGTGAAAGTGCCACTCCCAAGTTCACTGAAATATTTGTGTGAATTCGGAACTGGGTCAAGCTGTCGTTATTCACGTCGCCATCCCCCGAATTACAGCAAGCCTCGGCTGGCGACCATCCCGTTTTGTATTCCGAGGGTTTTTAGATAACCTGCCGGTCTGCATTGAACATTCATTGTGTGAGTCCATGTGTGTAAATGAGGCTCTGGGCCTCCGGCCGAGGCAGCGGGCGTGGTGCGGCGCGCGTGCGCGTGGGGGCGCTGCCATCGCCGCGCGCCAGTCCCGTGCGCGTCTCCGCGGCCGCAGTACCTGTGCGCGTGCCGCCCTCTCCTCCACATACGATACTGCCACTCTATGAAATAGCAATGAATTCCCACACTGTCCCCCTCGCAGCTGTGCTACTATAATAGTTTATGTGATCGCCACCGGCCCAGTGCTCTCCCGGCCGCGCGACCGGTCCAGATCGGGAAGCTGCGCCGGCCTCACGCCCGACTACAGTGGAATGCGGCAATTTTAACTACTGCGGACCCCGGAGACCTATATAAGAATAGGGATCGAACGATTACATTCCCAGCAATTAGGTAAGTCATATGTCTCTATTTATTTTAATAGTTTTCCTGCAAGAAGTACCGCATCGGCGTTAAGATGGTTTCATAGAGTAGATGGCTGAAGTAAATAAAACATCAAGTTCGCGCTATTACATCTCTATAACACAAAACGCCTATGGGAACAGCTTTACAGTTAGCTACGGAGTTTAAATATCATTACGTTCATTACACTTGGAGCTTATTTAACTCTAGCATCAATTAAGTTAAGACATTTTCGTGACTTAACTTTGACTTCAATAACTTAAAATTACAGTTGGTGTATTGAAATCTATTCTTATTACGGCAGAATATTTTATGTAAACTTACTTTATTGTTTCCATTTGAGCTTAATTGACCATTCAAACCTTTCATTAAGGTTTGGATCAGTAATCTTAAATTATGCGCAAAATCTTTTAAAACTTGGTTAAACTGACGAAAACCAATAATGAAAACATTAACTTTTGAAAATCAATTACGAACTGTACGAGAAAACGACAACCCTTCTTCATACTTCGTTTATGTTTCAGTGCCTACCTAACTAAATCTAATATGAAATCTTTGACAGCAGCGCTTTGCGTTGCGTATTTTGCAGTCCATAAGAACTGTGTTTTAGCCAACGCCCTACATTTGATTAGGTATAGTTTTTATTATAAGCCTTATTAATGCCGACTGTAGTCTATACTTATCAATAAAATAATCTAAATGATGGAGCTAAGACCGACTTACATATACCTACTACGATAAGTATTTTCTCTTAGCTACAACCTACAAAACGAAAGAACATTTATTTTAAATTAAGAAGTTGGAAATTAATAATAGTACTGATGGCTTACCTACATTTTATTTTCTTAAACCTAGCATTTACAGCATAGGAATTAAAAATAAGTTTTAGCATCAATATCTAATTAATAATATTCTTATGTTTTTTTTTTCATCCTTGAATGTGTTCAACTCGATCGCGAATAACGGTAGGTACCTATTCTACGTAGACTGAGAATCGATAGTTTAAAGCCGTTACGACATTCAAACACAATTCATAAAAAAAAGCGGATAACATTTGAGCAGAGAGTAGCTAATAGGTACTTACGCGATTATCTCGTAAACATTATATTCTTGAAATAATCCAGACGAATAAGAAATCTTTGGGAACAATAAAATAATGTCCTACTGATGAAAATCAAGATGAACAAGGTTCATTTGAAATAATCGTCTGCAATAATTCTTTCAATAACGTACCGAAACGTTCTAAAATTGCAAAAGAGCCGTGATGCTCTGACATCACTGAGCAGTAAGCAGGTAGGTATACGACGGATTAAGTAAGATAGCTATGGATCGCTTTCTTTTCTGCCGACAACGAGTCTAGGAGATCTATTCAGTTTCGCTCTCAATTTCTCACGGAAAACGCCGAACGCGAGGCTTGAGAACAAAAATGCTAAATGCATTGTTGTGTTCCATCTCTTCAACAACGAATAGCAAACATAAAAGACTGCAATTTTTTTATATTATATTATTTATTTCTGACGTCCAGTTCGTTTAATATTGCAATGATCGCCATCATTATTAATTAGTTTATAAATCTTCTCAGGCTGTATGCAGGAGTATCGCTACACAAAATGAACTAAAGAACTGGTTCACGTTTTTTATTACCGAAAATATTGACATTAATTGGATGATTAATCAAACAGCGATAACGTTTTAGTTGCTATGTGCTGTGAATTTTCTCATCAAACAATTTATATTTTTACAGGTGCGTGTTATAATATAAATAAACCATTGATTTATCTGTGCCATGATTGATATAAAATGTTCAATATTAGTGTATTAGTAAGTGGAGCACGCGGTAAAGCAATTAATACCTATCTTACTTGTAACCACACGCTCGACATTGCCTCATTTGGTAGTATAGTAATACAAAGACTGTAGAAACGTATAATTTATAAAGAAACTACTTTTTATTGCAGAATAGTGGGGAGATAATTTCAGAGACCAGGTCAAAGGTATTATACCTGAGTATGCTAATGAAATAACTAGATAGAATAAATTGTTCTCCTTGCTAAAAATAATAACATTGTTGTAGGATCTACTGGTACATTATTTGGTAATTAGATAGCGCAGTCTATCATAATATGGTCCGTATGGCCGACCTCTAAAGATCTATGGTATGGTATGGATATATGGTAGGATATATTCCATTTCAGGAGCTTGTCACCAGCTTAAAACCTAGCTGAATATAATAAATTGAAATACGCCAAAAGGGACTAACCTAGGTTTAACCGAGATACCATTGGAATCATTCGATTCTGGCAACAGTTGCCGTGGTAACAGTTTGACCGCAGCGGAACTATTACGAAACTACAGTGTAGAGCTAAAACCATGAGTTCACAGTAATACTAGGTTTACCCTGGCTTATAACAGTGCAATAGATACACCACAATTTGGATGCTGCCGTTAAGTTCTGACTTCATGTGCAGTTTGGCATTGGTGCAGCAGCATTGGTGGTTAGTGGTTGAGTAATTTTGAACAAAGATGGATATTTGTTCACCTCTATTTGATTACATATATATATATATATACAAGGTGTAACATAAATAACACACAACCTCTTATGGGATCATTGTACTCATCATTATGAACAACTTTTACTATGGGACCAAACCTGAAATCGCGAAAAAAAATCTGCTGTTCCCTACATTTTGACGTGTTATGCGAACATAAATGTAGGGAGCAGCTGATTTTTTTTCGCGATTTCAGGTTTGGTCCCATAGTAAAAGTTGTTCATAATGATGAGTACAATGACCCCTTAAGAGGTTGTGCGTTAATTATGTTACACCTTATATATGTATTTGCTAGGTAATTACTTAGGATATTCAAATATTAGAGATATGACAGTCTTAGCAATGTAGTCGGTGTTCAGAAATAGGTAATTATCTACTTCCAGCTAGAAGGACACCCCAACATACATATGTATATAGGTAACAGTCGATTCAGAGGTTGCATCGCAAAATACTGACTTAACATGCGGATGATTATAATTCAATCAGATTTTGAAAAACCTTGTGCATGTGTGTTTTATTTAAAAAAAAAGATAAAACTTAAAGAACGAATTAACGACACGGCAGCTCTTGTTCTGTTTATAAACGTTTTCTAATCATATTTTGCATTTTTTTTGCTTTAAGAAAGAAGTCTGCACACTACAATAGTCTTTGAACTCCTGTACGATTTACAATGGCTGCCAATGAAAAATCTATGAAATACCGACTGTCATATCCTAGTTAGGTATATAACCTCAACATGGAATAAAATAGATCCAAGAGTGTTTTTTTCTAAGAAATCAAACAGAATAAAAAGAAGGGGTAATACTTCAAAATAAATAGTTTAATTCAGGCAACAAAGACCCGATAAAATAAATACCGTAAAAACTAACATACATCATTTATAAAAACCACAAAAACTTAACACACTGCACTTCGCAAGCACGACCAACACCAAGAGGTTTTGGTTGTGCTTCCCTGTAACGTCTGCACACAACTCCTGCCGACGAAAACAAAGGAACTAAGGCAGACTGTTATCTGCATCGCGGGAACCTGGAGGATGTAGGACTTGACATTTGTAGTCTTGGTTGACTCCAACCGCGACAGCATCAGCAATACCAGAACAGGAGACAGACTGGGCTTTTCACAGTTTTCCCAAGATATAAATAACATAACATCACACCCACATTTCGCCAGTTATGTTTAAGTCCCATAAGGGGCGAGACTATTGCCATCAATCGGGCACAAATCCAGACTCCGGGGTGTTACTGAGAAATTCCAGATGTAAAAACCCAATAACACTGCCCGACCCGGGAATCGACACCCAGGATCTGACCCAGCAGTAGCGCTTGCGACCACTAAACTAACGAGGCAGCCAAATATAAACTTACAGAGAAACATCCTTTTGTACACTTCGATCGGCAGATCATAAGCGTGTAGCTTTAAAATCGTAGTACCTACTACATCTTCAGAATACCTTGGAGAGATTTGCTTCGATTTCTAGAATTAAAAGATGATATCTTTTCTAAAACAGCACGAGCACCAAAAGTTTTCCGGCCAACATCTGCCGCCGTATTATAACTTATTGTAAAAGGAAACGGAGCATAGCTCAGTTACAAAGCAAAATATTCTATACAACTTGATGTTGAACTTATTGTGCGATTTATGTTACAGTCGTATTCGCAATTCGCAGCACAGTATTAAACCTACGTTTTAAAGAATACAGCATTTTAATAATTTTATTTATAACTAACATTTTTTCTTATACCGTACAGTGAATAGTTCGAAGCCAATTATTTCATAAATTCTTACCAGACGTAACCGCAACGCAGTGATGTTTCGCAAAGTCTGAACAAAAGCCTAAATGTTGGCCATGACCCTGTGACCTACTCATACATTATTAAAGACATACATATAGACAAATTGTAGCAATTGAATGATGTTTTAAAAATTTAAAGGAACAAACATATTCGCTTAAGTAAACTTGAACAAACAAGGTACCATTACCTTACCTTAAATAACACACGTCAGTGCACACCCCATTGTCTGAGGAGTGAGGACTCCACTTTATTACCCGACTTCCAAAAAACCCGAAGGACCACCTTCTTCGATGCTCGTTTATGTTTGTTTTCTTCCCTATTTCAAATATGTTTCATTTCTTTCAGAGCTCGATAACTATGCGGAAATCATTATAGCGTTGGAAAATGTCTCATTGTATTTATTTCGGATTTTATGAATTTTTTGCTTGATTTAAAATATGGTTGCAGAATAGGTACTTGCCCATCCCAAAAACAAAGAAAAGTTTTTTCAGGATATAATCGTAGCTCAAATACAGTAACATGTTTCTCTATTCTCAAGTCAATGAGCAGTAATAAAGCTTACTTTTAAACTAACAGAGCTTACTCAATGAATTCTCAATGCATCATTTCAACTCTACGAGATTCTTCCATGTTCCCCGACTTAAACTTGAATGACAAGATTTGAATAACCGTTTTAGTGCGATTAGCCTGTTCCCTCGTCTCAACCAATAAAAAAGAGTCAAGCACGAGTTGTATGCGCGTGATTACGATATTTTAGACAATACCGGTTTTACTATGAGGAATAAATTATTGTTATTTACAAACTAGAGTAAGACATGAGCTCTTTTTTAACGATAGTCGTTGAAATATGAAGTTTGATTTATTGTATTAACAAACTTGTCAGCTTCATGTTTAATGAATTTTCTTTTCTACATGTTTTATAGGGCGATCATTCATCAATGATCAAATTACCTACATAGATTTTCATACCTTTATAAAGTTGCCTATTTACAAATTATGACAAAAACGTTTTAAATCTGATTACTGAACCCTAAACGTTAATAATAGTAATAACCAATTTATTATAAAACCCTAATAATCAACTATTATGTAACTGATAGGTAAGTTATGTCAGTTAGTTAATAATTTCCGTTGCAAACGGAAAACCGAAAATGGAAAATTCATTACATGTATGTACATATTAAACGCGCGGTTTAATATAAACCAAAATGTAGTTTAATTGTAATATAATAGCACAGGTAAGGTAAAACGCAATTTTCAGCAAACTATTTACTATTAAACCGCAGCGTGGCTCGGCATCCCTCGCCGAGTGATTATGATGATACGCCAAACCGATTACCGTCCAATTAATTGTGAACATGGTGCCGAGTTATAATCGAATTTACACGTGATTAACTGTTATTCGAATAAGTAAAACTTCGACACAGTGCCGAGAGCTGTTATCATATTATAATCTCGCAGTCATTGCTGTTGAATGCGAGAAAATTTCGTTTTTGAAACAATTTAAAGAGAGCGTTATTTATGTCTGTTTTCATTTCATGTTATGTAATTTTGTTGCTGTCTGTACTTTTACATCTGTTTGAAACTTTGAATGAAACCAGTTTTCAGTGGAAACCTCTTTCTATCTAACAGATACTATTATATTATTTATCTGTTAGATTATTTTATGTTATTTGATTAGATTATTTAATAACGAAGTCTTTTAAAGGCGATTTATATAATTAGCCATTAGCATTTATGAGGTAAACCTAATATAGCAATATCTTTTGCAAATGGGTTTGAAGCACGCAAAGCCAGTTTCGGAATTAATTAATTTAGGAGAACACATTTTTACCTAACACGAACAAACACAGCAATAAGACGTGGTAATAGCAAAATCCTTATTTAACTCTTGCAAATACTATCAAGTTTGAGAGGAGGACCATACCCAGTTCCGTGTATCAGGGACCGTTGTTGAGCGGCCATTGTGGCAGTCTCATTCAAATAGTAACACGAGGGTGGTGTGAAGTGTTTCACGCGAGCCCGTTCAATTGTAGACAGGTAGAAAACTATTGACAAAGCGACCGTCTGCGTGGTTGCCTCGCCTCTCCGCGGGCGCTCGCTCACTAATCTCGCTATAACAGTACCAGTTCGCTCTATTTGAACAATCAATATGTGGCCTTTATTATCACCTTCTATTTACCTCTCTATCTTCTTAAAGAATGTGACTTTAGTGTTGCAGACAAGTTGTATTGTGTGAGCTTTTACGTTTAGTTTTTTCAGTTCCGCCTAAAAACGAATTTGGGTTTCCAGATCTTTTGACTTGAGCAACACAAAAGAAATACGCTTGTCAGAATAGCTAAGTTGCAGTTAAGCTACCTATTGTGCTTGTTGTAAAACGTGATGTTTTATGAAAACTACAAGAAAGACAATGGTAGGATCCTATCACTTGCCAAAGTCAAAAGTTGTGAAATGATTGTGTTAACCCGTTGAATGCTGTGTGAGAATCAACACAATGTTAACGTGGGAACCGAGGGAACTCAAATAAATGAAACCTATTCTGTTTACTAATGTCTTTCGTTCGGGTATTCTTAAATATTAGCTTAGGAACTAGAATTGAAGGGGTACTGATTTATTTGTCTATACACGCAATTGTAAATTCATCTTAAAACCAAGACTACCATTGAAATAATGGGATATTTGTACCTATTAGCTAATAAGGCTTTCTTAGAATGATGGTTTTAAATTAAAACCAAGCAACGTTCTGAGAAAGCCTATAAGCTTTCCAGGCCTATAGGTTTTAGGTCTAACTTTTAATATTTTGCAAATAATGAAACAACAACATGAAAGAAAGTATTTTAGTGACTTATGAGTTTTTTTTAAGAATGCATAATCAAAAATTTTCATTTTTGTAAAAAGCGAATTAATTACTTGGTCGTGAATTACAGACCAGTTCAACATAAACTTCCTTTAACAAGTACACAAGGACAAGTAAACAGGATAATTCGCAACCGTGTCCCCGTCGCTTGCACATTGAACTAATAAGTGGGAAATAAATGAGTTTTGCTCGACTTTAATTAAAGTTAAAACAAACCAATGTTTTCGGATTCGGGTCTCATCCGTGCGGTGGACGGAGCTAACGAGGCGAGCCTCGCTAGACTACCCACATACATACATACATATACATACAGTAGGGTTACAGCAAAACTCGCAAAAACATGCAGGTTGTCAAGACACTATCAATAAAGGTATCCGTACTTTAGATTTACTGGATGTAGTAAAAAGAAAATTTTGTATTTTACACTTAGGTAAGTATTGAAAGTTTTAGGCATTACGAAACCACGAAAAATAACAGAGTATCTATATTGACTTTGTAACTAAACAACACGAACGAAGGATGCACAGACCGCAGAATATGAAGCTTCTCTTATATTCTACAGAGTACTACAGTATGGAAGCTCGCGGTGCATGGCGCGTCTACGAACCATGTCTTTCTTTGTATTATCTTTGTTTATACGGCGACGAGTGAAAATTTAAGGGTGGTAAGGAGATTTTTGTTTTATCATTTACTTACGATAGGACGTGGTAAGCGGTGCATGCGGGTCTGCTGTATACGGTGGCGCTATCTTGTGGCCTTTATGGGACTGAAGTTCGTGAAGCGACCCAAGATTATTTATTCTTCAATTCTCAAAAATTCAAGAATATATGACATATTAGCACTAAAAATAAAATCATGAAATATAAGATAAAATTAATGTTTCTCTCATTCTGTATCATAAATAAAATTTCCAGTCCACAGTACTTTTTACAGTTGCAGTTAGTGTTGAAAGCATAAAGCGTGACCACGTGCTCCGTTACATTTATTTCAAAGCCTCTAGGATGCTCGGCGGGATGTTAACCGCACTAATGTAGGTAATATATAACTAGTTACGTATTTATTTACCTTTTCTAGTTCAGGAATAAAAAGGTTTCTTACAGTTCTACTCGCTGCGGTACAGTTTGATAACGTTCAACGGTTTCATCGTTTATCTTCGGAAAAACCGAATAATAGCGAATAAAATGTGAGTATCATCCAATAGAAATTGATTTATATTCCCACCTAAATTATTATAGATTGACGCACTAATTCCATCATTCATTTATTGGACCAGTCACATTTAATTTGGCAAAGTTCGGTTTTTCCGAAAATAAGCGATGGAACCACTGAACGTTGTCAAACTGTAACATTGAACAGGGTTAAAAAAAGATAGGCTTTGATGGTGACTTTTAATAAGTTTTAGTGCACTTGGCTTCCCCTAGATGACTTATTAATCAGTTTTAATAGGTAAAGCTCAAAACAATTTTTATGTTGTTGAAACTCGCTGCAAATTGGCTAAGAAAATCTTGCTTCTAAACCGATGTTTAGAAGCAAGCTTTTGGGTAACTTTGAAATGACGTATGGAATCCGGAATATTTCCTTATGTCCGGTTTCTGAGGGCAGCAGATAGACTGAAAGTTATCTATTGATTTGACAGAGTCATCTCATTTAAGCAAAGCTCTTCGTTAACCCATCGAACCAAGCACTATCGAATAGATAAACTTCGCCTAAGTATCTCAGAAACCGGACATTACCTACATGGGTTTAGGAAAGGATAACAGGTAACCCAGAATTAATTTTCAGCCCTTAAAACCATTTGCGAATAACTCAACAAAACGGTCACAAATTTATACATACAGGGTCAAATTAAATTAGTTGGCGAAACTCCGCAGACGTGATGTGTATCGATATCTCAACACGTTAAACAGATTTTATCAATTCACACTTCAAGTAATAATACTACCAGCGGTCATTGACCCCCAAAAAAATCATCAAATCTTTTTTATTTTTATATTCTCGAGTTTAGACAGCGATGCCCATCACGTCTGCGGAGTTTCGCTAGCTAATTTAATTTGACCTAAAAATGTATAAAGACCTTATGGAAAAAGCTAGTGTTGTCTATGGCGGGCAACATGCAAAGGATTAACATTCCGGCGGGCGGCGTAACTATGGCACGTGTGAGCGGGGTTACGATAAACTCACTGACAGTTAACTCACGTTCACGCTCCAACCATCATGGATTCATGGCGACATGCTATTTGACATGCTATTTGACATGCTATTTGACATGCTTTTGATTTGATACTTAGTAATATTAGAGGAAGTCTTTTGTTAATAATGGAGGTCCGGTTGTGAATAATGGATCAATTAACTGTCAAAATACCATGAAAAATTACTGAATGGTTTGCTAGATTATAGATACGTAATACTTTGTTAAAATAGGACGACGTAAATCTAGGAACGAGCATTATTAATAAGATTCGAAACAATATAAGCGGCTTTTACAATATTTATCGACTTATGCTGTTATCCGTACGCTGGGTATATCCTGTGTGTCCCAACCATTACTTACCTCAAAACTTGTCGCCCAGAGTTCCATACATCATCGATCCAGCTACAATCTAACTTTGTCTCTTGTGACGTCCCTGAGGGCTCCGAAAATATCGCCGAACGAGAGTTTTATTGCTACCAAACTTATGCGAGAAGCCAAGAGATGTACCTAGCTAGCGCTCAGTAATCGAGTTATCCCAACTGTATCTACCTTACCGCTTCATATCGATTCGTTTCGATATAATAACGATTTACGTAACGATGATTGGTCAAGGACGAAGCTTACGCTCCAGACGCCCCGTGCCCACACAGCTTTAGAAACATCTAGCTAGCCTGTAAAATTGTTAGCAAAGAAATTCCAATGTTCATTTTACCTACCAAGAAAAAAGTATCCTGAAAAGAATACTAAGATCACATAGCTCTTTATTTAAAACTGTAATTTTCCTGTAAGTTTTCTTTATCACGAATACTTGTGAACAAAAAGTGCCTACCTATACCACCGGTTTTATAAGAAGAAAACACCCCCACACACACCCATATAATAATCTGTATTATCTTTCATAAAAGACACGGTACGACGATACGAGTATAATATTTTGAAATGCAAATGAGAGTCGCTGAAAGTACGTATGTTTGGGAAAAGCAAAACAGTGTTATGTAACACGTTCCGCGCACACGTTGCACATTTCTTCTACCTTCATTTCTCGCGAAGCTTTTGTCCTGTACTAGCAGACTTCGAAATGATTGTGTCCTAAAAAGAATAGAGAAAGCTCTACTTTCATATATTATCGTACGTTTGTAGGGAAACAGTGACTGATGAGTGTCGTGTCGGCCAGTGCTAATGATGCAGTGTCTGGCTAGTAACGTGTGTCCACTATTATTTAGCATGTCCGCAGTAGGGCTACAACTCTGTGAAGGACTCTGGCATGACGTGCACACAATGTATTTCGCGTGTGGAAGCGACGTGCCACGCCCTGCCTCGTATCAAATGCATGCTCTGTTGTGCCGTTACATTTGTAAAGGTCTGCCGCATTATCTGCATATCTCTTGCATTATAGAAATACATTACATAATGAGTTTGTAATGTAAACTAAAGTTTAATTAGGTGTTATCATCAATCTTTATCATTAACCCGCTCTAATTCAGTCTTAAATGTCAAATAATGTCTGTAGTTTATCTGAATCTAGTTAGTTCAGTTACTATAAATAGCAATTACCTGATAAAGTTCCATTATTTCACGAACCACAGTCGACTAATGTTTCTAGAATAAGATAATTAGTTGAATTATAGCCTTATTTATTGAGTGGTAATAGAAATAGTGAAAGGAGCAGTCAGCCACCCACGCACGGTTGGGAACCTACCTCGGACCGCTATCAAGCTGTGTTACCATAGCCAGGTAAGTGTGATCTACAAAAAAGTGCGTGTAAAAACAACATCGTTTAAAAGCTCTCACAGCGCTCCGCGACACTATTGTGTGTCGATTTCTTGAAAAGATTGTTCGCTAACACGTGTAGTTGGGACGTTACGTGGAGAGAGAAACAACACGAGCCATTTGTAGGCGCCAAGTGTTTGCTGAAGAGTCGCTGTGGCATTGCTAATGAGCAGGGAATCGGAGAAAGTGCTCGTGTGGATAGGAACCGCAGAAGCCGCACCGACCGTCGCTCTTGTACGTGCAGTAACCGCGGTGAAGCGCCGCTGCTTCCTCTCCGCGCGCCCTCTTGTTGCCGTACATGTTTAACATACTATCTCCGACCTCCTAATTTGTATGGACAAACAGCTACGGTCACATGAGTACTGACGACGTTAATTAGAGTTGTTATAAGATGCGACGTTGGTTTGGAAAGTTTGACAAATGAAATCAATTTTATGTGAAGTACGAGTACCTTTCATTTTCACATTGTAAAGCAAAAATAAACAGAAGTCTCTTAACAAATTGTATTAACTGTGGACTGTTGGAGTAAATGAACAAAACTAGCTCAGCCGACGCGTCAGTTTTCCTTTAGCGAGGTACTTCTAATGGATAAAGTTAGGAGGTTGGTCGAGCGGCGAGTGTCCGTTACATAATTGCAGTTGACGCGAAGACACGGATGCGTAGTGGCCAGACTGCCGCAGACGACAGCCAAACCTGCTGGACAAGCGCGGTTCGATGCCCGGCCGAGCACTTGTCGCGTTCGTTCGTATCATTTTTTCTCAGCTCTCCCATGACCATACACTATTATTACCTTGAATTTTTTTATAACGTATCGTATTTTCAACCATATAAAAACGAACATGGAGTCTTGATTTTTATTTTGGATTTTATACAAGATGTAACACAAATAACGCACAACCTCTTAAAGGGTCATTGTACTCATCATTATGAACAACTTTTACTATGGGACCAAACCTGATATCGCGAAAAAAAAATCTGCTGTTCCCTACATTTTGACGAGTTATGCGAACATAAATGTAGGGAGCTGCTGATTTTTTTCGCGATTTCAGGTTTAGTCCCATAGTAAAAGTTGTTCATAATGATAAGTACAATGACATCTTAAGAGGTTGTGCGTTAATTATGTTACACCTTGTATATAAAAGCTTATTTATTACAATATCGTTTAAACATTTTACGTAGGTATTCATCATGTCTTGTTTATTATTCCTTGGCTGCTGAAACCAATGATTTCCAGAAAGTGTCTTAAACCATGCACCTATTTCCCTAATTGCTATCATCAAGGTAATTTGCCATCTGCTTCGTCCGCAAACCATATGTCGCTATTCACCTGTTTCCTACTAAACCCTGTTTGCTGAGTAGTTCTATGTGATCCGCAGTTATTTAATAATTTCGCTGAGCAAAGACGCAGTGGCCGGGGAGTGTTTGCGCGAGCCAGAGCCCGGACGTCGGGCGTCGTGTTTGCACTCAATAAGCCGCGGTAAACAGTCTTTAGTCGACCTATTTTTTATCCAAAGCCTTTAACACTCACACTGTAATGTAAGATAAAGTGATTCAACAAGCCTTATTTTGTTAGAAAGCAGATAACGCAGGCTTGAAATTTATGACTGGATTCAAATGGAGGATAGAAAACAATGGTGATTGCGATTGTGTCTTGTGAGAGCTCAGAAAACGATTATGTTTGTATGTCACAAACACAAAGCATAGGTATTCAACCTTTTACGCAGATCATTAGTCATCGTCACCCGAGAATTTGCATTTTTTACCATCTCTTGGCAAATGTGATACTTAATTATTACTTTCAGCTTTTACACAGCCAATTTTTGTGGGTTTATGCTATGGGAGAGTGCTAAATTCTATACCTGAGTTTCCTCGTTACTCTAAAAGAATATTTAAATGTAGACAAACAAAGCCGGAGAGATACTCGGAAGCGTATAGATCTATGTACTCTCTCCGAAGCACCTCATGTCAATGTTGATGGATGGTCCCCCGTACAGCGTACGTACGGAGCCAGAGAATACTCTTTTAGCTATTGTCGCCGACTCGAACAAAAATAGAAATGCAGAATCTCTTGATCTCAGTCGGAAATCACTTCGTTCGTTCGATGTTGTTTGAAGTTTGCACTCTGCCTGTGAGATTGGATCCACTCTCATTTTTTTTACATTTAGAATTCTGAGCAAAAGCTCTTTTCATTTCTTCGAATGTAAGTACTGCATGCTGTAAATACTTCTACAGAAGCTACTGAAGGCAAAGCGTCGCCCGGGATGTGATAGACCACAGCTGTTTATTTCTGGATCACTGAGTTTGTAGCTTCTTGCCGTTTATTGGTCAATGCATAATTACTTGAACGCATACATTTTCATCGTAACCTAAATAAACTAAAAAATACTATGTAATCATACATGTCTAATTAACCGACTGAATGCACCATCAAGTTCCATGAAGCGCTCGGGACCTTCATAGAATTCGCGTTTTGCAGCAAATAGTTATAACTGAGCGGCACCGGTGTCGTAATACGATTTCTTGTTACTTGAGAGATCGAATGAGCTGATTGCTATTTAATTAGAATAATTTGCCATGCCCACCGCATTGGTACGCAGATACCGACCACTTGCATTTGTAAAATTCAAATTCAAATCATTTAATTCGAGTAACATGGACTCATAATAGAACACACACAGTCACATTAATTAAAATTATGTACAATTAATGCCATTTAAAAGTAACGTAAAGTAAACTCTTTTCCGTTTTCCGATTGAGTTCACTTTAACTTTTTACATTTTGTGAAAACTTGCCGGTCAGATTAGGAGTTCTCATATTGCCTTTTAAAATTTTGCCCCCAGTTTTTCCGGGGTCTTTCTTATCCGAGATATACATATACCTATCTCTCTGATCCTAGGATTACACTATGAGTATCTATTTGTGTGCCAATAACTAACTACTTAATATCGGTGGAACATTTGGTGGATTAACTTGTTGTATTTAACCCTAATACGTTCTGAAAGGAATACGTCGAGTTACCAGTAACTCTGTAGGTGTTATTAGCCCCTCATAATAATTAACCCCCATGCATTCTGTTATTAGAATTATCTCATTCAAGTCTCTCATTAAAAAGGAAGCATACCAAAAAATAAAAAATTCAAACATTTAGTAACTGTGACCATGACACCGCCTAAACTTGAATAACGTGTGAACGGTGTTATTTAAGTGCGTAAACAACGGTGTGTTGGTATGCCATAAACATCATTATTACAGTATAAGTTACATTTCTATTGGGTCAGCAAAACATTGCTGGCTTTTTCTTTACAATATTTGTAATGCCTTGTCAATAAGGACGAATGCAAAACAATAAATTAGGCCGACGATATGCAGTCGGAATTCCGTTTCGAAAGCAGCGAATCCATTCATAATCTACTACTACTAAATTACTACTAGACTTTACTAGATTATGAATGGATTTGATTCCGACTGTATGTGGCCGGGCGTTAAGGATATTTTCAAGACTTGGTATCCTTTAAAAGCATTTTAGAGTTTGGTCCTATGGTACGCCTCTCCATATCCTGAAACGTAGCACCTGCGTTTCTTGTCTTTTGTTAAAAACGGTTTTTATTATTGATAAGTAATTTAACATGATGAAAGATTTATATTCATTAGAATAATTGGGTCATCATCAATTGCCTACAGCAGTGCACTGCTGCACATAGGCCTATTCAATTGCTCGCCATTCAGCTCGATTCTCGACAACTCTCATCCAGCTGCTACCAGCCAGCTAATGTTTGGGTACGAATTAATAACAATAAATGTTAAATGATAAAATTAATCAAAAACCAGTACCTAGCTCCAGTATTGCCTTCTTTGTATAAAATCTGCATTACAGACTATTTTGTAAATAAAATAACCATACGGCTAATGCCAACTGATCCCGGTATTAACCAGGATCAGTATAAAGCTCCTAGTTTTCAGTCGATTTGGCAGTTACTGTACATAACGGCCAATTGCGGCGCAATGATGACTAATATTAACTAACTAATATCTATGTTACAGTGCACAGATGTTATCCTATTACAGAATATAATTATTTTATGTAGACCGATAGATTGAGGTTACATATGTGCACGGATAGGTTGCTCTATTTACGGCCGAACCCAATAACCTATTTTCAGTAAAAGACAGATTGCTATTGATGATAGACAGTATAATTCTATCTGTCCTTATGTCAGGCCGGTAAGATCCATAATCTCTAATAGATTATTGGGACGTTAAGACCATAGATAGATAGGTTTTTCTATTTCCAGTATTCCAAAACTGGTGATAGATATGTTATTGTGTTCGGCCGTTAAACATTGCTTTTGTTTTAATTTCATGACACCGCAGAGCTATTGGCGCGTTATTGAATTAATTAATTGTGACATATTACTTATTATTAAATTTTAATAACTGACAGCACCATGCACCGCAGCACAGTTTACGATTCAAACTTAATTTTCACATGAGTAATTAATTATTATTGGTCTGTGGTGGTTTCATTTTTTAATATTAGTAGCTTTATCTACTATAACGATCTGCAGTAGATACTTTGTATCATAAAAATAGTACCTACTTACTGAGTATAATCATATTAATATACAGATTCACTCGTTCAAAAAAAAAAAAAGCTTTAAGGTTTGCATCACAAATCACAAAATACATTTAATGATAAAAGTATTTAAAATATCATTCCGTCTCTGTCATCTTCAAACGATTGACAGAAATGGAAAGATATTTTAAATTTGTTCAGCGCTATGCATTTTGTGATTTGTGGTGCAATTATGCCTATATAAATGAAAAATTTCAGTGATATTTTTAAGAAGAGCTTATGCTGGAACTTTAGTTACCTCAGTGCTTTGTGTTTAATTTAAGCCATGGCCGGTCGCCAAGATAACACACCTTTAGTTTAAGGTGTGTTATCTTTGTGGGCGGTTACTTTATAGTGAAGCTATTGGCAAATCTCCGAGTATAGTATCTGATCTGTACTAGGTACTTTATAATCTGTACTCAATAGGGACTTCAAACGTAAACAAAATATTTGAAGAGGCTATGTCTACGGGTAGAGTACCTTTGAAAGTGTTCTCGGAATCCTAGTTCCGAACATTCAGCTGCTTTTTTTCTGGTCATTAGGGGATAACGGCTCTGTTTCTGTTGTTCTCTGTTTTTACGTTTCATTATTATAATTTCATAACTGCATGTCATCGTACACTACTTACACGCTTGAGTTTACAAGATTTCCGTTTCTTTAACTGGTGTTTTTTCTACTTTCAGGTACATAACTACTACATATACAAATCTGGGGCAACTGTTTCGTAAGTCTTTAATGTTACTGTAAATTAAACACTGTTGGAAAAGACGACTCCAACGTACTACCTATTATAAGTAGGTAACTAAGTTTATCATAGTGAATTTTTAGTATTCCGTTAATACAGAAAGCACCTAGGGTAAAAAAAATAAAGCAGAAATCCGTACGATATAAATAGAGCTGACATTAAAAATATTCTCTTACCGCTGCGCACCGCATCAAAACTTTATTATATTGTACGTCGCATATCTAGTGGACATATCTAACTGGATAAACAAGGATAACACAGAATGGAGTAAAAGTTTTTTTATTACAATAACAATATGGGACCGATAAGTTGACGGGCGCGGTATCATTGTTTAGCTGTTCGCCGAGTTTTCTCATATCGCGCCTTCCGCTCGTTTCATCGCAACTTATGCCGTCCTAGGCTAAACTTCAGGTTAATTAACTCGTATCAACCGTGTAACTACTGCTAAACTAGCAATATTACTCGCTATTTTATTGTCTACTATATCCCAATGAGCTGGTTACGTAGGTAAATAGGTACGTTAACTTTTGGGAGCTTGTATTGATTGTATCTATGTATTTTTATGTTTTAAAAACGATTTCAATTTTGAAGGTTTGACTTAGCTGTCTGATATTGTCTTGTCTGTCAGAAAGTGCTTCTAATACTAGTTACAGGTATATAACGTAGGTAAATAGATTTATTTCATGCTTCCTGAAAGCCGGAAACACAGATATTATGAAACCATTCAATCCGGCTCGAAGGACCAGAATTGGTGGGGAAAATCCAACACTTTAGCAGTAAATAAACAAAGAGAGACGAATAATTTTAATTAAAACGAACATATTAATCTAAATAGTAGCTTGTTGGGGGTCAAACGCTGAGGCAAAATTAGATAAGGGTGACGCGCAGGTACGACGAGCTTTGTCGGGACGAGCAATCGCGACCGCCGAATGTATGGGCGAAGTTTGACGGGTGACTTAGTTAGCCCCGTAATGAACGTGGATTTATCCCGGCTTCCCAGTCCTGATATGAGCGATCCAATACAAACCGACTTGTTTACCCACAGTATTCTCACGATTAATCACTTAGATACATGTATAGACCACATCAAATTAGATTCTATTAGATAAGATTCCACTACATTAATTAACCCTTACATCCGCTGAGTTGTGGGAATGTTCTTGCAATACCTAAAACAATGTGTCCAATAAAAAAAAAAAGAAAGAAGGGTAAACAAACATGTAATTAAATACTTACAAACCAGCATGTTTGTAATAACATAAAGTCTTAAAAGTAATGCCGTTCAAACGCAATTACGTAGAGTAGTTTCCCCATACTACAAAATAATTGAAGTTGTTCAAAAACCTTATATATCTACTTACAATAACTGTTCGAGAGTGGAACACGAAAAATATGCTCTATATAAATAAATCAACATGCCATGAAAATAAATAATGGCACACACGCGAGTACGCTACTTTGCCATAACCACAGACGTAGTACCTAATCAATAGAAGAATTAACTGTGCGTACAGTTAGCTGCAAAAATAGTGTAGCGGTGCAGCAAAGCTACCGTGGTACCCGGCCATCGACGATAATAACTCGCTTCAGTAATCCAACGACTGGACAGATACTTATTATATAATTTTTCCGCTGACACAGAACACAAATTGTGTGTCGGCATCGGTAATTGTCTTATCATTACAGACCTCAGTAACTTTGTTCACAAACATTTAACTCGTTCTTGTATTGGTTAAGTTAATGTTTTAATAACAAAGTGGTGATTTTTTGTGTCCAACTTCATTATGACAAAAGACTTCAGTTAATTTCCCAGCCTTTAAAAATGGTATAGCTTTTAAAGTTTCCGCAAAAATACAGCGTTATTTTTCGTGTACCTACATTGGTTGCTTAGTACGCAGGTCGCGGAGCCGCGCGGACTCAGGTCACGCAAATAGGTTAATAGCTACCGCCGAAAAAACGCCGTAAAGGAAGCTTAATCAAAGAAAAATATTGCTACTCCTTTCGAGTCGGACGCTTTTATTGAATAGGCGAGGTGAACGGAAGTCGCCCTGATTCAGTCGCCGAATACGTTTCACAAATAATACAAGGCGTAATAGATAATGCATCTCATCTAAAACGGACGTCTTTCTGTGAGCAGAAATACGTCATTTTTATAGAATTTGTAGGTAATAAAATGTTGAAAAAAGAAACGGCAATGAAATTTCAACCCGGAGTTCGCATTTAAATAAACCTTTTACCAGAAGCCAGTGTTTTAAAAAAACAAACGAAAGTTTGTCTGAAACTAAAGAGAAAAGCAGAAGTGATATTAACACAAAGTTATCAAATAAAAGCACTTATGTTGTTTGCGTCGAGTGAGAGAATTTCTAAAGACCGAAATACATTTCTGGCACTTCCACTTAATAATTGAGGATGCTCAATAGCAATGATAATTTAACTGAAGATTACTATTAAGAAAGTGTGTCGTAAAAACATCAATTTCGGCCAATATTTCGAGCGACCCTATAACGTTCAGTTACGACTAATACAATATTAAGATGAGTACTCGAAAATGGCTGCCTCGTTGGTCTAGTGGTCACAAGCGCTACTGCTGAGCATGAGGACCTGGGTTCGATTGCCAGGTCGGGCAAAGTGTTATTGGGTTTTTCAATTTGCAATTTCTCAGTAGCACCGGTCTGGATTTGTGCCCGATTGATGGCAATAGGCTCACACCCTATTATATGGGACTTAAACATAATGTGCGAAATGTGGGTGTCCTTACTATAAGTAAACCTCTGCCCAACCTCTTCTTCGGGGAAACCAGGCGTGATGTTATGTGTACTCGAAAATGGTAGTATAACTGACAAATTGTCCGTCATTATAGGAAAGGGAACGAGGTTAGAAAGCTTGTACATTTTTCGTATCGCGCCGATTATGTTGGTAGCATGCAACGGTTACGACACGAGCCTTGGACCCGCTCATTATAGAACATGTACACTAACCCACAGTTATTAATGTCGTAACGTCTTTTCGAACTATTGCTCTATACAACCTTAATTTTCATTACCGGTTCTATTTTGCGGAGGAAACTATTTTATTCTTCTTTCATTTAGTTACTTGCTTTGCAGTTATCTAAATCAAGTTATAATTTCAACTTTAAGTAACTATGGTCGGTCTTCAGGCTTATCAAATTCTGATTAAGTATATTTTATACGCAGCGTCAGTCATTCCGGCTTTTCACTGTCGGAAGTACCGCCATCGGCTTGACAACTAACTGACGACTTTAACGTGCTCTCGGAAGCACGGAGAGACCTCAGTCTGTGAAGAATGATCATTGATCACCGACCCCAGCTAATAGCAGCGAACGGAAGCGTCGCCGATCGATCGCTCTGTGATGTAGCCATTTAGCTCCGTGGCTCCGTGCCCCTCCAGAAACAATTTAGGTGTTATAGAGGTTTATATAACAAGAGATAAGAGAATCCTTAACACTTCCGATCCGCGTGGCACCGTGCCAAGGATTGCAACACTGCTTTTCCCCGCTATATTGCCATTTTCAATGATAATTTATTCATCTTCACGCTATATTCTTTTAGGGGCCGGTGGATCTCGGAAGCTGGAAGCTATCTCTCAGCGATACTTAAGTGCTATAGAGTTGCTAACGATGTTTCTTTCCAGATATCTTAATAGGAGACTTAAAACCATCCAGGAACATAATATGATTTGGTTTATGACTACAAGTTTCATCGATTAAGCAATCATGCGCCACCAATTCCCATAGTAACTCAAATGAACAATTATTTTAAGACAATCGGCATTTACGTGTGGCTATGTCAATGCTTGTCTTCCAAAATGCTGAGGACCTTTATGTACTACAAGGTGTAACATAATTAACGCACAACCTCTTAAGGGGTCATTGTACTCATCATTATGAACAACTTTTACCATGGGACCAAACCTGAAATCGCGAAAAAAAATCAGCTGCTCCCTACATTTATGTTCGCATAACTCGTCAAAATGTATTGAATAGCTGATTTTTTTTCGCGATTTCAGGTTTGGTTCCATAGTAAAAGTTGTTCATAATGATGAGTACAATGATCCCTTAAGAGGTTGTGCGTTATTTATGTTACATCTTGTATACATATAGTGTACATAATAAGGGAGAAACTACTAATTATCAGCGCTGAGCCGATAGCATCAATAAATTCGATAGAAGCCTTCATTAACACGTAACAAAGATTCGCGGCCTTTCATTGTTCAAGTTATTCAACAATACAGGCTTATTACTTGAAAGAATGTATTTATTATAATTACATTTATAGAATAATTAGGACATTAAACAAAAGAATCGGTTTTTTCTTTCGGTTCTTTTCTTTTGTTTTCGGTTTTTTCGGTTATTTACTAGACGTAAGCCACGTAATTACAAGCAAAAGCAAAAAAATTAATACTGAAAAGCAACTCTTCATTAAAGGATTAATTCAGTATTATATTCGGAATCCCGGAAAAATGTCTTGTCGTTATAAAGGAAGGACTTGGTTGGGGCACTCGTTCGTGCCCCGCTCCTGGCTTGGGGCATAGAGGATTATACTGCAGTCAACGCCGCTAACTGGCGTTTTGCCGGCTCTGTGTTACCAGACTAGAAATATACATTTTAAAAGCAGTGTTGTTTTGTAAGAGTTCCGTACCCGAAGGGTGCTACACGGAACCCTATTACTAAGCCTCCGCTATCCGTCCGTCCGTCCGTCTGTCTGTCAGCGGGCTGTATCTCATGAACGTAATAGGTAGACAGTTGAAATTTTCACAGATCGTGTATTTCTATTGCCGTAATAACAAAATTAAAGTTAAAAATTAAAGGGATTTTTAAGGGAAAAACGCAGTGCTTTATTGTACGGGGTACGGAACCCTGACTCGCACTTGGCCAATTTTTTGGAGTTTATTCCTTAAGAATTGATTTTCATATAAGGCCCCCGGTATGGAAATTTTATGAGGAGTGAAATTAATACAAGCGTTAACTCAAAAGCGTTACGTTTTTCTGCGCAACGTACCTTGCGCACCTTTCACGGAGTAAACTCCAGTCGTGCGTCGGAGCTGACACACATACTTTAATTATTTAATAGGTACGTGTATTTTAATAATTTACTACCTTTCAGAAAAATTTATTACATTAATTTCATCACAACAAAAATCTATATAAATAAAAAGAAAAGTCCTGACTGACTCACTGACTGATTGACTGATTCATCAACGCCCAGCCCAAACCCTTAGACCTACAAAGCTGAAAGTTTGCAAAGAGGTTTCCTTTATAATGTACACAAGGCATAAGGAACGATTTTTTGAAATTCAACCCCTAAGGAAGTAAAATAGGGGATAAAGCTTTGTATGGAAAATCGTCATTTTTGTAGTTTAAACCATGAAAATTGGTATTTAGCATTCTGGTTAAAAATTAAAAACCACGTGTTTTAGCGTTTTTGGAAAATCATCCCCTAAGCGGGGAAAATAGGGGATGAAAGTTTGTAAGGAAGAAATTGTTATTAAGCTTTTTGTTTAGAAATTACGAATGACGTGTTGTGGCATTTTTGGAAAATCATCCCCTAGGGGGTTAAAAATCCTTACTAACTCATCATCGCTCAGCCCGACTTTCACCATCGCCAAAGACACGTTAGTAGGTAATTCAGAGAAAAATAACTTTACTAAGTTCAGTACCTGTAATTATTTAGGTAACAATTTTTTTCGAAATTTCAACGGGGTAGGGTTAGAGGATTTCATTTTCGCTTTAAAGTTGCCTTCAAATTTAGCATGCACGTAGATAATTTTCCGTTCCGTTATATATTGCGTTACTATTGTTAGGTTTTAGGATTTTTTGGACGAAGTTCTTTTACGCGGCTTGCGGTACGAGTAAACTGGCAGAAATCGTCACAAACGAAAAAGCGTTCATACTTGTATGATGATGATGGCGGCTGCGAATATTTTCAAATTTTTTGTCATGGGTATCGTCAGCATAGTTTTTGAGGGTGCTAAAGCCGATAGTGAGGTCAAAATGAAAATCCAAGATGGCGGCTGCAAAATTTTTCAAATTATTCGTAATGGGTGTCGTTTTCACAGTTTTCGAGGGTGCTAAAGCCGATAGTGACGTCAAAATGTAAATCCAAGATAGTGGCTGCGAAAACTTTCACATTTTTCGTCATAGGTGTCCTTTTCATAGTTTTCGAGGGTGCTAAAGTCGATAGTGAGGTCAAAATGTAAATCCAAGATGGCGGCAGTTAAAAATGTATTTTTGTTTTAAATCATATGTGAGAAGAAACTTCGTTCCTGACGTCCCCCGACCGCACACGTTTTTTATCATCCAGCATTCCAGCAATCACAAATATATTATCAATCCGCGCGCCGCTCCTCGGATACTATATAAGCAGTGCGAGAAGATATTGTTTACCTGGATTAACACATAGGGTACTTTTAATCCTGGTAGTACGTTCCCGTGGGATATTTCCCGACATCCACGCGGGCGAAGCCGCGGCCAAAAGCTAGTGTTTTAATATTTGGGTTCCTCATACCCATATAACATTTTACGTCGACGCCAGGTACGGTAACTATGTGATATAGTTTTTGTTTTATTATTTGAGTAACGAACGCCACGCGTGTTATTATGAGGATATTGACTGATCGGAAACAGGTCTGGAGGTACAGTTACTTTAGCGAATAAATAAAATGATTCTATCCAAATATTGGAGGTATTTTATGCAAATATAGCTAAATATATCTAAGGACATCGACACAATGTTTCTGCGTATTAATCTTGCAGATCGTAAAATAAACTTAATTATTTATTTCCATTTGAAAAAATATTGTCATAAATTCTTAAGTTCGTTTATTCAATCGAATGGTAACGTCAACCTCTTTGAACTCCGAGATCGATATTTAACTAATATTTCAGACACGCCTAGCGAGGCGAGACTAACATGGCCATGTCACAAATCGATAAGCTATCATAATATTTTACACTAACTACATATCGTGTTACAACTACCCGCATCTGTTATGTTTGCTACGCGGATCTGAATACATGAGCGTAGCGTAGCGACGTAGCGCAGATTAATCGTAGCGCCAAGGTAAATTCGTTTGTTCGAAGTTGACAACGTAATTTAGTGAAAGCATTATGGTATTCGATAGCGTCATAATCGGAGCAACTCAGAGACGAAGACACGATAAGGGATTCAAATAATCGAATAAAAAAACTGCAGTATGCGCACTTAAGAGTCGGGCTAAAGTACCTAACTTACCACGATAAGTATTCTTAACTTCTTGGGCAAACTTAGGTAGATAAGGCACTAGACAGCTTGGTTACCTGGCACTAACCATTTATATGAACATTAGCTAGACATTTCGCACTATCGCAGTAAAACTGTGGCCGTTAAATTAGCCGGTAGCTCTGACTGCCCAGTGCGACCACCTGCCTGCTATCATTAAAAGCCAATGGGAAGATAAAACGTTAAATCTCAGGCTAAGTAAAAAAAATTACCTACTAAAAGAAACTGACTACTTACACGTATAAGTATTGATAAGATTTATAAATTATTTGCGGACTTACGTCTAAGACTTTTACCTAATGGTTTATTAATCACGAAATGAACGAATTTCATATGAATCAGCATTTGTCGATCATTTCGACCACTGCGCTCGATAAACGAATAAATAAAGCAAAAACATTAGTAAAACACTTTTTCTGTTCAAATAAAAATGCAATTATGTAATTTAACGGAACATTTCATCCATTACAGCGAATTGAAGTTTCGAAGAAAAAGTAATCAACCATTTTGTGGCCCGTACCCAAATTGTAAAAACACTTATGAAAATTTGAGGTTCAACTGTCAGCTGTTTGTCTAGTAACACTTTTGATGGCTATCGTTGGTCATCGATAGGAAATTCTTAAAAAGCGGTCAAGTGTGAGTCAGATTCGCACACGTAGGGTTCCGTACCACCGTACAATATTTAACACTACACTTTTTTTTAAATACTTTAGTAAAAACAGACGTTTGAGGACCCCTTTAACAGACGTTTGAGGACCCCTTTAACAGACGTTTGAGGACCCCTTTAACAGACGTTTGAGGACCCCTTTAACAGACGTTTGAGGACCCCTTTAACAGACGTTTGAGGACCCCTTTAACAGACGTTTGAGGACCCCTTTAACAGACGTTTGAGGACCCCTTTAACAGACGTTTGAGGACCCCTTTAACAGACGTTTGAGGACCCCTTTAACAGACGTTTGAGGACCCCTTTAACAGACGTTTGAGGACCCCTTTAACAGACGTTTGAGGACCCCTTTAACAGACGTTTGAGGACCCCTTTAACAGACGTTTGAGGACCCCTTTAACAGACGTTTGAGGACCCCTTTAACAGACGTTTGAGGACCCCTTTAACAGACGTTTGAGGACCCCTTTAACAGACGTTTGAGGACCCCTTTAACTTTATTTAAGTTTTATTATTATTTGTTGTTACAGCGGCCATAGACACACTCTGTGAGCATTTCAAATGTCTACCTATTACGGTTCAAAAGATAAAGCCCTGTGACCATAGCATTAGCATTATAAAAGTGCTATTATTGATCGAAGCCTGTGACAGACGGGCGAACATCGGAGCTTTAGTCCCCGTTGGCATCCTTTGGGTACGGAACCTTTTAAAGATCGCAACAGGTTGATTAAAAGAACGAGTAACATGTGTGGTTAGCGTTCGAGTACGGAGCCCAAGCCGTACAAGCCGTAAAAGCCCAAAATCGCAGTTGTCAAGTTTTCTAAATAGATTTATATCGAAATATACCCAAATGACACACTTAATATATAACAAAAACCACCTGTGTGGCGTACTGAAGCCGCAACGAGTATTGCGTAAAATTGCCATCGTATACCGTGGAACGAGTAATATTAGGTACGTAAGGCAAGTTCTGATTAAACCGTAAAAGAGATTGGTTCCTCGGCTGAGTGCTTTATCGTTGACGTTATGTCGGCAATTCGGTGTCGTCTCCCCCGGCCCACGGCGCCTTGCCGGGATTTCTGCCGCACGAGTTACCTACGCATAAAAACCGAACAACGAAATGAAAAAGTTCAATCGATACGAACGAATATTAATAGAGTGTTGTAATAAGCCGTACAAGTTATTGGGAACAATCTTCTGACTGATATCATAAGCTCTGAAATATTTCAGCGAAATAAGAGCTTCCTAGATTGCAAGAAATAAATGGAAGCTGGGTTCAAAGTTACTGAGTTTTTTCGCCATTTGATTAAACTGCCAAATTAACGATATCTTCGTTAATTAATATTAATCCACATTGACATTAGTCGTGAAGTTTCCTTAAAAGTGTCCATAATTACGCGGTATTCGGCATAACGATAATTATAACGAGCTTTTGGAAAATTCGACGTACTTATTAAAGCTTTAACATTCCCGTGGGAAGCTTTACTAAAATGATAATACCGAAATGACGTCGGAACAAATAACGCATCATATCGTTTATGTAAAAAATATTCCCACCGTATTAAAAAGTGAACCATAAAATGTTTTTTAAAATAAGTGCTCACTGGCAGTGCGCGGCGCGGCGCGGCGTCGGCTCGGCACGGGGAGGCATTACGGTAGGCACTTGGCACTTGCAGTAAAAACATGCTCAGATAAAACAGGTGGTGGCTGATATATGGGTCCGCATTGGCGAGCGAGCTCACTGCAGCTGTCCCGGCCGCGCTCACCTAGCCCGCAGAGCCCGCTCTTATGTATGCACCCACTTATCAAATCATTATTTGTACCAAACTTCGGGATTTTATCCCGAAAATTTTTGCTTCGAAACTTAGGCGAGTTTAGCATGAATCTGTAATTTGCGCTCGATAACTTTCCGAACGAATCATAATGTCAAATGAGTTCTTTGACAAAAAGTTTCGTATTTGATTTTACCCAAATTAATTCTTTAGAGTCAATCGACAACTCCAATACATTAACACAACTTGGGATGTTACAGTTTATTTAAATAATAAATAGAGCATTATTTTATTTATAAATATTGTTATACCTATATATGCCTTGTATAAAGACATGGATGAGAAAAACTCACGACCACAAGCTATGAAAAGCCTGTGGAGGTATGCTAAAGAGTAAAGCAATCTGGAGATTTCTGATGTAAACCTTTAATTTAAATAAATTGTTAAACTAGTTTTAAGATTGCTAATAAAGTCGGGTTATTAGTCGACTCGCAGAATCTACTCGCCCGAATCGGGCGAATCGTCATTTTTAAATAATATTATTTTTCGGTTACGATTCGCACGAGGGTAATTTATTAATTTATTAAATAGGTATTAGGCAATTGGCACGTTCTGAATTAAAGTACTTTTTCTTATCTAAAGATAAGAAAAAGTACTTTTGCGCACAGAAGTAACTTGAGTAATATATTTAGAAATATTAAGTACGAAAAATTAATAAATTATTGTTATATTCCGCAAAATTACCAGTATTAGCTTACCGGCGGCGTTCCTGTCCTCTGTCCACAGCACTGAAAAGTTGACGGGGAAAATTTTAGCTCCCTCCCTGGTCGACTCTGAAGTGCCATGCTTGAGTGATGCGGTGAACGCCTGGATAGCAACTTGCCCGGATACAGATCGGCCCGTGAACCCATCTTCCCAGAGACAGTGGGATGAGCCGCTCTGCAGGTTGGTACGGAATAATCTTATCAATACGTCCACCAATACTGCTGAGCGTGCCCGCCTGCTGGCTGTGGGTGAATGGGAGTTGGGCCTCTGGCTTCAAGCACTACCGTCACCCAACATAGGCACTTTGCTGGGTGACTCCACCTTCCGGCTCGCTACCTGTCTGCGTCTGGGCGCTCATTGCGGGGCTCCACATCGCTGCCAGTGCGGTGAAGCCGTCGACTGCCTCGGACATCATGGCCTGTCTTGTAGTAAGAGCGCAGGCCGGATAGCACGGCACGCCAGCATTAATGACATTATCCGTCGTGCTCTTGTCACCGCCGGGGTGCCAGCTGTTTTAGAACCCAACGGCTTGGCACGCGACGATGGCAAGAGACCAGACGGAATGACCATAATGCCTTGGAAGTTAGGCAGGCCTTTGGTGTGGGATGCAACATGTGTCGACACCCTTGCACCATCCCAAGGATGACACCTATGTACCTATATACCTAATACAAATATACAATCGAATCCAGGGGAAATTAGGTACGGATATCTATGGTATTAGCAAAGGACTGTGAGCAAGCATGCAAGCATGCAAGCAAGCATGCAGCATGCAAGTGAGCATGCAGCATGCAAGCGAGCCTGCAGCATGCAAGCGAGCATGCAACATGCAGCGTGCAAGCAAGCATGCAGCATGGAAGTGAGCATGCAGCATGCAAGCGAGCATGCAACATGCAGCATGCAAGCGAGCATGCAGCAGGCATGGTTTCTGTCACAGCTCCGGCGCTGCAGGGCTCCGGCGGTCCCACGCGAGCTTATCGTCGCAGATGGTATTAACGCTCACCACCGCGGCGTCGGCTTGCTGGCCGGCAAACCAGCCAGCCTCAGCCGCGGCGGTGAGCGTTAAAACCACCTGCTCCTCAGCTCGTGGGCCGCCTCGCCCTTCCGCATCTACGCGGGCTTAAATTACACTCTAGGGGTAGGGCAGACATGACTACGCGGAGTCGGTTTTGCATCGATTCGTTTCTGTCACTAACTTTACTCACTAAATTATGGATAACATAACATCCATTTTTACATTCTCGTTGAAATAAAATACTATGGAAAAATTCACCGACCAAACAAAATTCGTTAAAAATAATTCTACTGTTTGTTAAATAGCAAAAATGTGATTATAAAATTCATTGAATTGTGTTTCTGTAAAATATGTTTCATTCAAGTAAATAGTAGTTGAAACAATAATATTCGAAATAAAAATACAAGGATCAAATATTATATGAAATCTTTTCTGGGAAACGAAATTCTATGAAATTTCTGTCTGCGAAACAAGAGGACACCGCCAGGCTGTCACACTTACACGTAATAGTCCATCTCTAAAATACATACCCTTTATAAATAATTAAACGCTTAAATTATGAAAAAATGGACGATGAAATTATGAATCTTAACTTTCATGACTTGTATTTAATGACGGATCTTGCTGTTCAGTATTTCGTTAACTCAATAAAAAGTATTATACAATCTAACACATAAATTATAAAAATGTCAAACCGTAAGAAATTTACAAACCTTGGATAACGACTGGATTATTGAGGTGTATGAGGAACTGAGACAAACTGCACCACAAAGCAAAAAAGAATCCTAGCAACCAAACCATAATAATTATCTATAAAAGGTATAGAAATTTTTGCAACGAACTTTTAAAAAAGGTTAAAAGGGAACATGATAAATTAGAGCTTCAGTCTGCGGCTAAAATTAGTAACAAAATATTATAGAACACAATAAAAGAACCCACACACAAACATTTACAAACGAGGCCAGACAGCTGATTTATTAACCCAGGATCCTATTCTTCTACTAACAAAATAAATGAATTTTTTGTTAACATTGGCAAAAATATCGCTGACCGCTGTAGTTCTGGTAACAATATCCCTTCACCACCACTCAACCTTCATCCCCACTCGATGGTTTTTTTCCCCACGGACCTGGAAGAGATTGAAAATATCATTTATACTCTGAAGTCTGATTGCGCTGTTGGCTATGACAGCATCTCTACCGGCATTGTGAAGAAATATAGACAGATGCTCATTTCTCCAATCGTTTTTATTGACTATGGCAAATTCCCAAACGCCTGGAAAATAGCAGAGATTTGCCCCATCTTCAAATATGGCGACGGAGCCTGTGTCAACAACTATAGACCAATTTCCATTCTGCCGGCCTTGTCTAAGGTATTGGAGAGGATCATGGAGAAGCGCCTGGTCAACTACCTTGAAAGCAACTCACTGCAATCACCTTCTCAGTACGGTTTCCGATCTGGATTGTCGACCAGCGACGCCATTCACGGCTTAACTAAGTTTGTTTCTGAAAAACTCGATGAAAACAAAAGGTTATAGCGATCTTTATGGACCTTGCCAAGGCCTTTGACACAGTCTCCGTCCCTCTGTTGATTAATAAATTGAAGAACATGGGTGTAAGAGATGCACAACTAAGGCTTTTCTCCGACTACCTCACCAACCGTTTCCAAAGAGTTAGGGTAGACGAGTGGACTAGTAGTGATCTTCCTGTCGTGCACGGCGTCCCACAGGGCAGTATCCTTGGTCCCCTTTTATTTCTGACTTTCATCAATGACCTCTGTGAGCTCAAGATACCTAGCGGAAGGATCATGAGCTCACAGAGGTAACTTTCGCTGATGACACAGCGCTTTTGTTTGACGCCGACACCTGGCACGAGGTTTACAGTTATGGACAGATGGGGTTAAACTTGCATTGCTAGCTAATAATGGACTCGCTCTCAATGTTGATAACACAAAGTATATCTCTTTCTACATAAAAAAAACCTGCGTGTTCACTCGATAATTTCAAAATTACCGCACATTCATCCTCGTGCATTTTATCACATAGTGCTCATTGCTTATGTTCCCATCTTCATAAAACAGATTCAATAAAGTACTTGGGCGTCATGGTAGATAACACACTAAGCTTTCACTCGCACATAAATGCTCATTCCACTAGAATCCGTAAACTAATATTTGTGTTTAAAAATCTTCGTCATGTTGCGGACACTGGCTTATTGAGATCAGTCTATTTTGCATTATGCCAATCGCTAATCTCGTACTGTATAACTGTATGCGCGGTGCGTCAAAAACATCAATGCTCCGGATTGAATGTGCACAAAGGGCCGTTCTAAAGGTTAGTAATTTCCTACTTTTTTTATTCCCCACTAGAGAACTTTATGAGCGCACTGGAGTGTTAACTGTCCGCCAACTTTTCATTTTATCCACGATCTTACGCAAACACTTCTTACTTACTCTTATCTATAATCCTACTCTATTTGAAAGTAAGCGACGCAAACACGCAGTTTGTCCCACAACTCGGTTCCATACCGCTTTCTTCCGTCGACATTTTGGTTTTCTTGGAAACTACTTGTATAACAAAATTAACGGAATTTTGTCAATCTATGCCCTGCCCAAACAGCGTTGCAAAAACACTCTCAGCCTGGTTACAAAAATTAGACTATGATGCTACAGAGCGGCTACTCATTGTTCCTTCGTAATATTTAATTATTTCATGTTCTTGATTGTAACTACCACCCTGCACACTCACACTATCATTCCACCTCATACTCACATCACACTATCACTTCACCTGCACACTACACACAATATTACACTAAAATTGTTTTTTTATAATTCAAATTTATTTTTCTTTTTTGGTTGATTAATTTAAACGTGTCTATTTTTTCTTTCATCAATAATTAATTTGTCTAGAGTGTGAAAATTAACCATTGTAATGTTATTAGATTAATTTCGGTGTGAGAGCCTGGTGATCTGACACAGGGTATCCTTTGTGGGATCATATTTTATGCTTTTTGTCAAAACGCTATGATTTCTTGTCTCTATGTTGTTTATGTGAACCTTTGTGAAGAGAGAAATAAATAAATAAATCTCTAGAAAACTACTGAACCGATTTTGATGAAACTTACACTTCCCTAAGTTGAAGTAAATAAAAAAAAACAATCTCAATCCGATTAATAGTTTCGGAGTAATGCGTGGATAAACTTACATACAAACATACTATAAAATTTTGTTTATTTGATTGGAAGCCCTAATAGATTATCATATGTCAATATATTGCAGTTCCAATAATATTTCATACATGCTCCTTCTTTTTTTGAAGTCGGTTAAAAAGATTTTAATGTGTAGGTACCTGTTTTCCTATAAGTATGTTACATAATATCCACTACTGAATTGGCTCCCCCGAGTGCCTTAAAAACCCGCAACTACGAAGGGCCTCGGGGGTTATACTGCCATAACCACCTCGGTGGCTGCTGCCCATCCTGCTGATAACATCCTACACACTGCGCACACACACACACACACACACACACACACACACACACACACTACACTGCACACTGCTACACTGCTCTTACGACTTCCGCCGGAAATGATAGTGTGGTTTTCGCACCTAATGTTATTTACTTACCTGTTTCATTAGTGTGTATGAAAGACCAGTTTATCGGGCTTTAGTAACACCAAAAGTTTTGGTCCTTCCATCCGTATGCGCTATAAGTATATTTTCAGTAACAATCACTTTTAAATAAGACTTTTTTGTGAAGACATTAGCATTTTATTGCTGCTTTTGATAAAGAAAGAGACATGAGTATTTGAATTTATAAAGAAATTGGTTATTTTAAAACGATTGACTTGGTAAATGTTTATAATTGCTGCTTTATTTTATCGCAAATAAAACGTTATCAGTGCACCGTTAGTAGAACAAAGCGACTGTTGCAAATATATGAAACGTGCTTTAAACAGTTCTAAGCGTGTTTGTAATGTTAGTCACGTTCAAATAAATCTGGGACCAGTTGAAAATCTGTACCATGAGTCTGCGGTGTTATCTTTGTGAACTCCACTCACCTGTATAGTAGCCATTTGGTATAGTACCTATCTACCTACAGACTACTTATATATTTCAACTAGCAGTGCCCCACGACTTCGTTTGCGTGGATATCGTAAAATACACAATATACAAAATAATAGCCACATTTTAATAAAACTCCCTCGTCCCCCGACCCGTCACGTTGAATCGCCCGCCTGCGCTATTACTTCGTTTACGCTTAGTGTTCTTTCTGACTTTTTTCTTTTTGCTCGGTTCCTAAGGATCTTATGTCTCCTAAGCGTGATGTTAAATAGGCTATAACTATCCTCGAGAATTGGGCTACCAAATGCAAAAAGAATTTTTCAAATTCGGCTCTTTGTTCATAATTTCATGGGTTTTATTTTTTTTGCGCGGAACCTTAATTATTTTTCTAAAATAAAAGTAGCATAAATTACCCGCCGTAACAGCAGCTAACTGTCAGTGAAAGTCCCGTAAAAATCGGTTCAGCCGTTTTAGAGATTAGCCGGAACAAACAGATAGACAGACAGACAGACAAAAATTAAAAAAATTGCTTTATTGTTATAAGTACCGTATATACTTCCATATGCATTTAGTAAAAAGTTGTTATTTTGACATTACAAACACACTTTATTTATTTGTAGGTATAGATATATTTTGGCTACCTATAACGATTGTACACAATAAAAATGTGCCGAGAAAGAGTCCCGAGAAATTCCTATTAATATTAAATATATGTAGGTAAATGTGAAAGTATGCTATGTATATTTGTGAGTTTTGATTTTAGTTAGGTAATCAATTCAACCTCAACGGCTGTAAGGGTTTGAATAAAAGGCACATTGATAGTCCATGGTCTGAATTAGGACATAGGATACTTTATCCCTGTAGTACGTTCCCGTGGGATGATATTCCAAAATATTGTCGTTTACCGACCTCCACACGGGTGAAGCTGTGGGCAAAAGCTGGTCGTATCTAATAAAAAAAAATCAAAATAGTAAAAGTAATAATAGTTATCCAAGGGTCGTAATCGTCAGATAACTTTTATCTGGGGAATATGTTTGACGTTTTGACAGCTTTTGTATAAAAAATATGTCAAACCGCCATATTTATTCCTCAGATAAAAGTTATCTGACTATTAAAAAATCAGCCCTAAATCTAAAATATAGATAATATAGGTACCTATTTAATGGCGTAACCTTTTTAGTTGCATTATTAAATAAATTCAAATGGTACTGGCCATCAGCGGTCAAAATAATTTTGAGATGCCATTTAAGCCAACGTAGCACGGGCACTTTTTTAACGCGGCGCTTGTTTTACCACGCTCTGGATTTTCAACTCTCGACGTTGAGCCGAGCTTTGAGAATTCAAAAGAACGCATGCCTAGCGTGATAAAAATGCGTACTGTTGGAATTTCAACTCTCAGCACTAAGCCAAGTGTTCAACACTCAGTGCGCGGTAAAAAAACCGTCACGGAAAAAAGCGCTCGTGCGAACGTGGGCTAAGTTTTTTAATTTTATTTTTATTCTAATAGAATGGGTTTTTATTTATTTTTCACATGTAAAACAGCTTGTATTTTTTATAATGTAATGCGAACTTTTTATTATTTTGCTTTTAAATTAGGCATTAGGAATAGGATTGGAACAACCAATTTATCAGGTTGGCACAAAAGTAATGAGGCACTCTACAAAACTCTATACTTTTCCTTTTTCAAGTTAATTGTTTTCGATAATATTCTAGAATGATGTAGCACAATCTAGGTACTTATGATGTGGGGTACATAAAGCCGCCCTCGCGATCGGTTTAGTCAGTTTGAAGAAAAATGGACGAGCGACAAGTTCGAACATTATACTTATACGAGTACTTGTTAGGCCACAGTGCGCGGGCTGCGGCTGACAATATCAACACTGCATTGGGCGCTGGAAGTACAAGCCATGCGACGGTGTCCCGATGGTTTGACCGTTTTAAATCAGGAGACAGGAGCCTTGAAAGTCAGCCACGCTCAGGACGACCAGCCGCAGTGAATGATGACGATTTACGCCGCGAACTGCAATCGAATCCGGATGCTACCACTTGTGAATTAGCAGAAGAACTTAACTGCAGTCACCACGCCGTGGAATATCATCTGCATGAGCTTGGATATCGAAAAGTTTTGGCTCGGTGGGTACCGCACATCCTTACAGACGCCAGTCGTGCAGTCCGTGTCGCTATCTGACAATCACTTTTGCTGCGATCCCGACGTAAAGAGTTTTTGTCTGATCTGGTTACTGGATATGAATCATGGATTCATTACCAGAACGATACACGTCGTGCTTTTTGGCTATTTCGAGAAGAAACGCCACCAACTCAACCAAAGCTGAGTCCGAAAAGAACCGCTTAAAAGTTCTGCTTTGCATTTCTGGGACGCGCAAGGCATGCTGTTTTATGAACTATTACACAATGAAACTATAAACGCTGACAAATATTCAACCCAGTTCACCAAACTATCTGCTGCTATCAAGAAAAAACGACGAAGACGAGTCAATGTAGTTTTACTACACGATAACGCTCGACCTCACGTCGCATCTGCCGTTCGCCAACAGTTGGAGAACTTGGGCTGGGAGACGATACCCTACCTACCTTATTCTCCAGACCTCGCCCCATCAGATTATCATTTGTTTAGAGCCCTGAAACAACATTTGCGGAGTAAACAATTTAAGGATTTCTCGGACATGTAGGGGCGGAGTTGAACAACTTTTTCGAGGCACAGCCATCAGAGTTCTGGGCGAAAGGCATCCAAACTTTGCCGGATCGTTGGCAAGAAGTCTTAGATGCTAATGGTGATTACATCATTGACTAAGCTTTTTGTATTGTAACAATATAAAACGTAAACCAAGTGTCTCATTACTTTTATGCCAACCTGCTATTTTAATCGCATAATAAGTAGGTACTTTTACAATACTTAAGTTCGTTCGGTTCCTACTTCCTTCAGATAAATTAAAGAAACTAAATGTAAATAGGTAGATACCTACGAGTATTTATAGAATAAAATCAACACCGCGGTAGCGCTGCCTAGATCGCGTTGACAGATTATTTAATACGAACGTTACTTCAAATTGTAACATAATAATTCGAGGTGAACCTTACAGACCTGCAGCTGAGGTGAATCGGCATCAATAGCAACCACTACGGTCACAGAGAAAGCCAACGAATGCCGAGTTATTTTCCGCTTGTCGATCGCGTGCCACCATGAACTGTTAAAATAAAGTATTCGTTTAAATCGGACCGAAAATAGTTAAAATATCAAGTTACGTAAAATGTATATGAACCTGCAATACAAGAAATATCGATCGGTCGTAGAAAACTAGAAAAATTTGACCGATTTGATTCGCTGTTGACAAAGGCTTGAATAAAAAACAGTTTGAAGAATACACGAAGACTAAGATAACATAATAATGCAGTCTAAGACAGATACCTATGCCAAGAAAAAACAATGCAGGTAAGTGACTTAGAAGCTTTGAATTTTAGCAAAGAATATAGAAAAGAAACTGCAGACTGGGCAAACAAGTCTTGCGCTGATTAGAATGGTTCGTCCAGCTTTTTGTGTACATAATTACGTTTCAAAGCGTCGAGGTGTTACTAAATAAGGTTATCATCTGGTAAACCTAGTTGCACACATAGCGGGCTAGCGGAGAAGCGCGTCAGCTCTAGCGGGGTCGCTGACCCCGGACCGGTCGGCCGCCTGATCGCCGTCTTCCACCGCGTCCGACACAACTGATAAGCTCGTTCAATACTGTTTGCTATTTTATTATACCTACAACCATTTATGTTAATGACTGCACGGTTCAAGTGCCTTCGGAACCGGCTCGGAACCTTCCTACAAACTATCACGCGGTTGTAGTACGCGTCTTGTTTGCTACGCTGATCTGCGGATGTAGTCATTTTATCGTCATTGAGTAGACTCTAGACTACGAGTTCACTAGCACAGTTTTGAAGTGGAAATTCCGATAGATTGTGCATTCTTGAGAAGCGTCGGCAGTGCCTAGTATTATTGTTAGTATTGGAAATAATGAAAATTATAGTTAGAGAATAAATGAATCCCTATTTTTTTTTGTCAAGAATACAAAATATGAAAATAATCGTTTCTGAAAATATTTTGGACGCCCTGGAATAGCTTTCGATATGAAAGCTCGACACAGTTAAAGATAAGAGCCGGCAAAGGAGCTCTTTGGGTGCTTGGCTGAATGTTGAAACAATAAACTATCCTAAAACAACATTAGTGAATATCGGCCTATGTCAACCTCTAAAACTACCGAACTTTTCTATTCTATTATACATAGAATAATCAAAAAGTATTGTCTATTTACGTTCCGTACATAAAGATTTTCATTTCCAAATTATTTTAGGGCGGAAAATAATAAACTCTCCACTGTAATGAAAGCACATAATTGATCATACTTTAATAATATTCCTCGAACCGTAGCCGTGGGAGGTCGCTGCAAACCATTTAACAGGTACATTAGAGCTTTTATGAGATAATAGTGTTACCGTTTTTACCACGTTAGATACATAACTGAGCTACGTGGTACGTAGGCGATGCTTTTACAAGGACATAATGACCGTGTAAACAATGGAAAAGTGCATGTGGGAACGTAAGTAAGTTATCGTGTAGCCGGTCGCGGATGGATGCGTAGGCGCCTGTTCTACGTCGGCATTCAGTCTTGACACAGCTGTTGAGCAGGCTATATACAACGCGCACACAATCAGACTGCATTACGCACTACATAATGCTCGCTTGTAACATGACATGGTACTGATCTCGAGATGTATGAGCTTCGACGTTTGTATTGTGTGGCTGATGACTCACAAGCGTCGGGATTTATTTGTAGCTTATTGGTTAACAAAGCTCTTTTTGAGCAATCATACATACAAAAGATATTCAAAAGATTCATGTGCCTCGTTATGTCTTTACTTAGGTATCGTTCTCGGTCTCATTTGAATCTCCTTTCATGGCAACCCAAACTATTAAATGCCTTTACCTAATTGTTACGGGTTTCTGAATAAGTTGCCATCCATTTGAATCTAATTAAATTAGGTACTTACAGACAAAGGTTTCGATTTTGATCAACCGTTACAATTGCTTTGTACCTATAGCTAATTTGGCGCACATAACAGTACAGAACTATACATGTGCCAAACAATAATAAATCAAAGGATGTTTGGATATTTACCTTACCAATATGCTCATTGATCAAAGATACTTTGGAATGGGATTGAATTCTTTGATTTAGTGTGTAGATCGCGTATTGTACCCAATTAACCAGTAACTTGTACCATATGACTCAAACTCAAACTCAAAGCATTTATTTCAATTAAACCAATTACAGGCACTTTTGAATTGTCAAAGAGTCGGTCAGTTAGTCAGAAAATTGAAGCTAGTCGCCATTCCAAAACGTAGATCTCTATGGAGAAGACTGGGCAAGAAACTCCATGGACACTCTTTTGAATCAAAATTGTTACAAAATCCAGGGTACATTGTTCATGTTGCTTCTATATGTGAGAACAATGTAAAAAATAGATAATTAAAACAATTCAAAATATAAGATTAAAAATAAGCCCTGGCAGCTAAGAGATGAGCAGTCTCCACTGACGGCGCCCGTTCACGAACATGACATGAGACTCACAAGTAGGTAAAAGTTGTCAGAAATACACAAAGCGATTTTCCCCTAAAGTGAGTATATTTGGTACCTAATAAGATAAAATATTGTCCAAACGCACCCGCCTGCCGAAACCAGTCATGCAGTTTGTGAAGAAAGGCGTTTCAGAAGAAAATCGCTTTTGAATTTCCCTTTGTGTAAGTTTCCTACTTGAATACGTCACTGCAGTGTAATGCAGTCAGTCGCCCTTCTACGTAGTGTTCGTTTAATTTATAAGCAGCGTGTAAATTACCCTGCCACGTCCTGCCACCTGGTGCTATAATAATGCATGACTTAATGACCTATTAGCCTATTACAGACTCAGGAAAGTTATATTTAGCACTGCCAAGGACGTTATAGGGCTTTTTATTAAATATTTATATTTTGTACACGGTAAATGGGTACGTTTAATGTAGGTAGGACCGTATGTAATGGAATGAAATGAGGTTTAAAAAAAATCATTACAATATTTTATGGCAGCACCACAAATCCATTTTTTTTTTTCGGAAAATTTAACGATAAACGTGAAAGAAAATTACAAAACAACTAACCAAATATGGATGGAAATCCACACAAAGATCATATTTGTAAATACATCCATATTTACAACTAATAGTCGTTATAAAAGACCACATTTTGTACTTATAAGGAGTGGTCGATCAACGCTATTAGTCGGTATACCTACCTACGTTAAAGACAGATTGATTGTACTACTAACGCGTTGGCGGCATGTATTTACATGCCATTAAGTAAAAATCAATTTAGGTCAAGGTTTCGTAAGATGTCGCAAGCCTAAATACTTTTGTTGATAAATAAAAATGGGATTTTTTCGATAAACTTAATATATGGATACATATAAAGACTGACATTAAGGCAGGCGAGCTTTCATCAAGCCATGCACTAAGTGAGTGAGTAGGTACGATACGAATGCTGAAAGAAGGTACGATTACTACCAATTTTCTCTGATCAGCAGATGTTTCCTATCTATCAAAATGGTTCTTAGGTACGTATATTCCTTAGGTCAACGCACAAGGTATGTACTATGAACTGCTCGTAATCGAATTCGAAATACCTAGGTGAGTTAGACAGTGTCTACATGAATGCCCCCGATCAATGCATAATGCTCACTCCACAACAGTAGCGAGGCTTGACATTTCGTAGGAGGAAAGCCGAAGAAGAAATTGTTTAGTTATAGGTAAATAGTCATACAAATACGATTATCACGTTGTGGCGCCGGCTTTTTTGGAACAATTTGTTGTTGGAATATATATTACTTGGCAATCGTAGACATTACTGAATGTGCTATTTTTCAATAGTGGTAGGTGAAGTTACTCTTCCGATCCTCCAAAGGGAAGCCGGTAGGAATGGTGTTGTTAGCACGCTTCGCCTCTGCTCCACAATGTTCAACGTGACCTAATCTTCCTAATAAAAGAAAACAAAGGAACACACGATATGTACTTTATCAGCTATTTATCGCATGAGTTAAAGTCAATAAGGGAATATGTGCTACTTTCTATAACGCTTGTTGACGATAACATGGGCCCATGTGCAGCGAAAGGTAAAACACACTTTTTGACTCTGCTCATGCTCAGGCAAGTTAAATCATATTTAATACGATAGAAATAACACATATAATTATTATGTATAATATATAGACTAGCTTCCGCCCACAACTTCGTCCGCGTGAAATTTCTTGTTCCCCGACCCACCCCATCGCATCGCATCGCCTGCCCGCACTGTTACTTCGTTTTCGCTTAGCGCTCGTTCTTACTTTTTTCTTTTTGCTCGGCTTCTTAGTCCTAACGTAATGTTACATACCCTATAGAATTCCTCAAGAATTGCGCTATAAAATGCAAAAAGAATTTTCCAAATCCGACTGGCAGTGACAGAGATTAGCGCGTTCAAACAGTCAATAAAAAATAAATTGTGTAGACTAATAAACTAAGCGCATTTTTCTTACTTACTTACATTTTTATACCCGTCGTAATTTCTAAACGAAAGGTCCGATTCGAATAATTTAAAAGGAATTTACATGTACTTAATCAACCTTGATTATGAAACTATTTATTTGGATAAGTTTTAATACCATGTTTATGAAAACACCTTCGCAAATAATAATAAAATAATTTTATAACAAATTTGATTACCATTCAAAAGGTATAGTGAGCCAACCTTAAAAGATAGACATATGCTATTATGCACTTTTTTTTAGAACTTTTTAAGCGGAGCAAATCCGTCGTACATGATTTTTGCGTAACTTTAACCGTTAACGCTGTGCACGCAACGGAAGCTCTCAAAAGGAATAAATTTTCCCCGTTCTTACAACATTTTTAATTGATGCTCCGCTCCTGTTGGCTGTAGCGGGATTTTATATAGCCTATAGCCTTTCTCCATAAATGGGCTATCCAACACTAAAATAATTTTTTAATTCGAACTAGTAGTTCCTGAGATAAGCGCGGTCAACCAAACAAACAAACTCTTCAGCTTCATAATATTAGTATAGATACAGAAGTAAAACACAAGTTAAAAATAGGAAAATAAGAAATAATACCTACAGTTGTTTTTCTCTGAGCCTCGAACAGCAGACAATGGCCGGTGATGTAACAGAAAAACTTGACACCGACTTTCCCTCGTTTTCATGAAACAGGAACAAAAACTTAAACCATTTAAAAACTATCCGAGTACGGTTCTCTCTCATCCGTAATCTAGATCTGATCGGCGATCTGCATCCGTTGAGGAAACGCGGAAGGCGGCGGCGTCCCAAGATACCTAATTACTTACCGATAATAATTGGAGTCCCGGTACCGCTCAGATAGTTTAATTTATTGCTCGAAGATTGAAATCTATGTATATTAGAAGAGATGTTTAATTCATGTAGATATCTCAAATATTGTAGGAGAAAGTCTCTAAAGGGATTACTTTGTTTTAGAAGTGACTTTTGTACTGTGTTTTCATTATCTTTGCATAACAACGTTTCGTAGTTAGTAATAATTAATAGGAGGTATTTACACCAATCCTCGGATGAATGAGGGCAGTAGGCAGGCAGTGTAGAAGTAGTGATTATTTACAAAATAGTGTCAGTGGTTGCTGGTAAATTCTGGCTCATAAGTAATGGAAGAACTCTCACTTGGTTCACATTATGTAAAACGATGTCCTTCATTCATTTTGATCTACAAAACTGCGGAACTAAAGAGGTGCTTAAAGAACACATAAAGATTACATAAAGAATGTGGTAGTGTTGTTCTATGTTTTGAATTTTTGATGGCAAAGACATGTCGATCCAAAATATGTAACGGTTGACCCTGAGACTTACGTAAAGATCATGGTACTGACCTTAAGTGATTAATAACTAAGTAAACAACCGTAAAATGTGACAACGACTATTATGTGTGGGTACAATGTTTACCTTGGACCCTTGACAGTATGTAAGTCGATTCACACTTCTGTGCCAATAATGATACGTTTTCAGTGATACGGTTTCAACTTATCGGTACCGAAACGATTTCTTCAAAATTATTATAATACAGCCTTCTCTCAAATTTAATATTATTAGACACAGGCAGTGCCCCGCGGTTTCACTCTCATAAGTCTCGATCCCGTGGGGGTATCGGGATAAAAAGTAGCATATTTGTTAATCCATGCTATAAATTATCTGTGTGCCAAAGAATCATGGCCACGCTCCTAACATGCTTGGACTAGTAAAATTGAACAAAACGACTCTTGATGAAACATACGTTGTTTCATTTGTCTAAATAAATGGTAACAAGTACGGCCTTCAAAATATTTTTAAAAGATGGGAGAGTCAAGTAATTAAGAAATATATTTTTTGAGGTTAGGTAGTATATTATTAATCTGTGGCTTTTGAATTGAGAGGTTTTTCATCTGTTTTTTTTATTAAGTTACAAATTATGTCAAATGCAGGGCCCGTACTCTACATATCTGTTAAGGTTGAATTATCTTCATTCATAAGTAGGTACCATAATAGACATGGACACGTTGAATTTGTCCCTGATAATAGAGGAGTTTCCCAGAAGACTGCTATACATACGTAGCGTACGTACAATACGAGGAGAAATCCTTTCAGCAATAAAAGATACCACTCTTGTGTTTTGCTCTAGGACAGTGTGTCGCGCAATACGATTTACACACAATCCACAGTTAACACACAGAATGGAAGACATTTTGCCACTTCCGATAGAAGATCCAAAACGTGATGCAGTTCCAAGTCCAATATACGAAAGCCAAGTCAACTAGAGTAGAAGAACCAGTTGGTGTCCGTTAGCAATGCAATAATTATCAGGAATTCAGGAAAATAACACAAAATCGCACAGAACACAGAGTCGTCGCCGAAACTACAACACAGCCTGCGCAGAAAACTGTCAATGTCAATCATTCTTTTGTTTATATTACTTGTCAAAAATAGAGGAAGGCCACGTCATCGATCAATTTATGCAGTATCGATTTTGAGATGTAAAATCATTACTTTTAAAGAGTTTACATTACCCGGGGTTTCATTTCGATTAAAAAATAAAATCGATTCAGATCTAAGTTAAAGTATGGACTTCTCTAGTAACGTTAATAATACAAATGCGTTAAAAATCAATATTTTACACTGCGTTCTGATAATGCAAAATTATATTTATAATGATATAAAATATCTATACTTCCCCATCTTTAAAAAATAAACTGATGATATCTAATAATTACATTAACAATGCACTACATTTTGGTGACAGTCTCATCTTGGGACGAAATTCTGTTTTTTCTTAGTCCAAAATGACCATGATCCTTTCATTCAAATTCGTTGAGTGATTTTTGCGTGAAAGAGTAACAAAAATCCATCTATCCATCCATCCTCACAAACTTTCGCGTTTATAATATTAGTAGGATTTAATTTAATAAAGTAGCTAGGTACTGGATATTAAAAAAGAGAAGTGACTATAATATAATTTCAAAGAAAAGTAAACGTAAAGCGCAAGAAATACAGATCAAAACGAGATTCGGGCCAAAGCCTTATCGGTGCTAATATTGTTGTCAGGCAAAATTCTAAGAATTTTTCATCTGTAAGATATTTTAATATAGAAAAATATTACGAACGGACGGTCGGTTGCAGGTGTTCAGAGCTTTATCAGATAGGTACCATGAGTTCTTAACTTAATATCGGCATTCCTTTTCACACTTTCGAATATAATATAATAATTAAATATATATTTTATAGCAGCAAGTGTGAGCAGGTTAAATTTCGAAATAATAGCGTTATATGATTATTTACATGAAGGGCCACGTCGCTATTAATATTCTAAAGTGTATAAGGCAGGGCGAAGGGCGAGCGGGTTACGCAAGCTCTTGAATAAATTAGTAATAGTTAGGCGAACGTTTGAAAAAACTTGGGTGGGTAATATGTGCGGTGAGGTGTTGCTAAATATACATGAGCCAGAGAACATTGTGGGCCGCCATTGAAACGTGGTTCGATTTCAATAACACATTTACTTTAGATAAGTGTAAACACTTAGGAAACCATGTGTTTATGCTCAAGTATTTTATAAAATTTATAGGAAACGCGTTCATGCCTTTTCTTAATTTTATTTGTTTACCGCTCGATTTAGCTTTAAGCTCATGTCCTCGATGCGGCAGTTGTGTTCCAAGGCTGCATCATACATAAGCTTTATGTTAACCAGGTTATTTCACTGTGCTTTATCAATTTTTAGATATAAGTTGGTACTTTCTGAAATGGCTTAAACGTTATCTATATATCTATATAAATAAATAAAATTGAAGTGTCTGTTTGTAATGTCAAAATAACAGCTATTGACTAAATGCATATAAAAGTATATACGATACTAAACAACAATAAAAACAATTTTTTAAATTTTTGTCTGTCCGTCTGTTTGTTCCGGCTAATCTCCGAAACGTCTGGGCCGATTTTGGCGGAATTTTCATTAGCAGATAGCTGATATTATAAGGATCTGACTAATGTATGCTACTTTTTTTAAGAAATAGGGATCCGCACAAAAAAATTTAAAACCCAGAAATTGTGAACAAAATCCGATTCAAATAGGGAAGTATTGATATCCACACATGCAAAGCCGCGGGCAACAGCTAGTGATGACTAAGAAAAAAGCTTTGTTCAAAAACTCAGCTTCAAACTAGCAAGATAATCGGGTACTTAAGTACTCAGGACGGTGTAGGAGTAAGAGATGTTAACTTATCTACTTTTAAATCTATATCGGTATTTAAAATAGGTAGGTAGGTACCTGTCCATAGAAAAGAACAGCATTGTACTCGTAACGAAGTAATAGAAAAAATGTCGTAACAATACTAGACATAAAACTCATATAATCACGGGACATTAGGCAGGTAGCGAGAACCCTCCGCGACAAATTAGCAGTATCGCGGTTACCTCACCTTTGCACTGTCGAAGTTAAAATATTAAAAAAGTCACTTAGCAGTAACAGACGCGCCCTCTTCGCGCCGCGCCCTCTGTGTGCCCATTTACCTCTCCCTCGGGAAATGACACACGAATACATGTAACAAACACGATTCAATCAACAATTAAACCTAACAATTATGTTAAGTGCTCTTCATACATAAAGATTACACACATTGTAAAATCACAAATATCAAAATGTTTTTGTTAGACTTTTGTGAAAATGATGAAAATATCATCCATTTTTTGTCCTGAAACTGCTACCTTGCGTTGTTTTTTTTTAATTTCATTGGTTCTCGTTAAATTTTATTTTTTTGTTTACCTACATATGTAAGCTCAAAAAAAATCACAAATACTTATAGATACTATTAGGTATTGCGAGATAGATTTATTTCGATTTTTTTCGTACAAACGGTTTTGTAGGGCTCAGCGCATTGCTTAGATAAAATATTCTTCTATTACATGAGGGTCTATACAATGTCCAAAATACTTATTATGGAGTAAGTAAGTTTGTTTGTCCTGCTTTTGTAAGCCTTCTCAATCGTAGGTATCAACTGTGCGACCGCCTGAAAATTGATACGCTGGTAGTACCTACCTATGTGACATGGAAATGGACATAGGCTACTGTTTATCCCAGTCACACACAACTGAGGCCGCGGGCTAACGCTGGTGCTAAATAATATATCAACGGCATGCGCCAGCCCCGCTTCCGTTCGAGGCAGACTAAAAATGACACACGCCACAGATAATGCAGATGAGACCTACTTACGTACACTCCACAGAGCACTGATTCCAAATTTTCAGAGTATTTCAGACCAAAGGAAATTATTTATTCATTATTGCAGTGTACATTTTCTAATAAAGCAAGAGTAATCCACTCGGGATGTCGAGCGAGCGTTACAAATGAGTAGGACGCGCGGCAGTGCAGCCGCCAAGTTCTCTGCGAATACCATTAAATTATCGGCACAAACAATCATGGTCCCACGGAACTCGATGCATGTTTTTTAAGTGTGGCTCGGGAAGCGCGTTGACGCCGCATCACCGTCGGAGCGGAAACAGCGTAATGAAGATGAATGTGACAGTAACTTAATGTTCAAGAAATATGACTTGAAATAATAACCTTAGATTTGACGTGTGATGATACATGTGCGTATTTTTATAATAAAATGAACGTGAAAAATGTGAACCATCAGATTGATTAAAATAAAGACTAGATGCCGCATCCAACAAAGGATGGAGTATCCTAATTATCCTTCAACTAATATTATATATGCGAAAGTAAATTTGTTTGTTACCTTTTCACGCCTAAGCCACTGAACCAATCGTCCTGAAATTTTGCATATACGTTGTCAGGTGTACAGAAACGGACATTGGGTACCTTTCATCCCGAAAATAGTACAGTTCCCGAGGAAAACAACAATAAACTTCTTATGGACTTGGTTCCGCGTTCTTAAGACATGTGACGCCATCAATAGATGGCGTCACATATCTTTCGAATCATGATTGAATTATATTATTATAGAAACTTTAGTAGTGTGTTAGGAGATTTTTTTAATTAGGCTACTTTTATTTTAGAAAAATAACTGGGGTTCCGCGCAAAAAAATGAAAACCCATGAAATTGTGAACAAAAAGTCTCATTTGAAAAATTGTTTTTGGATCTGGTAGCCTAATTCTCGAGGATAGTTATAGGCTATTTAACATCACGCCATGAACCTCAGGTGCCGAGCAAAAAGAAAAAAAGTCAGAAAGAAAACAAAGCAAAAACGAAGTAATAGCGCGGGCGGGCGATGCAACGCGACGGGTCGGGGGACGAAGCAGTTTTATTAAAATGTGGCTGTTATTTTAGTATATTGTGCATCTTACGGCTTCCACGCGAACGAAGTCACGGGGCACAGCTAGTTTCATATAAAGCATTCTTTAAACCAAAAGTTTCAACATTTTGATTCCCGCGGGGCAGATCACATTTGTTATGTAAACTGAGTCAGTAGTTACAATCATGCATAATTTTATAATGTATGTACAGGAATAGAGTACACAGGACTTTTTGTACGTTTTTAGTTTAATAAAAGTGTAAGCTAAGGGTAAGATTGTCGCGGCCGGGAAATAAGGAAGATCTCGTTTTGCTAGAGGGAGTCAATTATTTAAGGATACACCCTCTGAGTACGCTCTCTGTATACCGAGCAAAACAAACTCCGTAAATACGTTTGTATGTCTACTTTTTGGGACTAGGTACCCATTACAGTAAGCATTACTTAGAATGACAGTGTGATTCATCATCTGCCTAGCCTTTTCCCAACTATGTTGGGATCGGCTTCCAGTCTAACCGGATGCAGCTGAATACCAGTATTTTACATGGAGCGACTGCCTATCTGACCTCCACAACCCAGTGACTGGGTAATACGATACCCCCTTGGTAAGACTGGTTGTCAGACTTTCGGGCTTCTGACGACCCATAACGACTGTCAAAGATCCACGAATGACAGCCGGGACCAACGGCTTAACGTGCTTTCCGAGGCACGGAGGAATCTCAGTATGTAAAGATGGTCACCCATCCACGAACCAACCCCGGCAAGCGTAGCTTAACCTGATGGATCGACCCGTGCGGCTGTTATTACTTAGTCACCACGAGCTCCTCACTCACTCACAGAATGACAGCGTGATTCAATGTAGTTAATATCAAATTAATATAAATATACGATTTCATACAGAAACTTTGTAGGAGATGCAAGAATAACGTTAGAGCTGGCAGTGCAATAACGTGTGAATGCTTATCATCGGTAACGTTACAAACAATCACAGTAACCGTCGGCGTCGGATCGATGTTATTTATTCCAGCTTCGCAAATTAAAATGAAAACTGCCTCAGAAACGCCAGAGGATTACCCTCCAAGCTCATTTCAAAGCTTAGCCCGTAATCAGTGAAGTTAATTAATGTCTACGTCGATTCAGTCTTAGGGCTGCGTCTGATAACCTGAATACCCTTGTATCCGTAGCCACAGCGAGATTTAGCCATCAAATATTCACGTGTGGAGGTATGGTTGCCGTTTTACTGCCTCCCCTCCCCGCCTCGCCCCCAGGCCTCCTGAAATCCCTCGCAGGCCCGCTGGCGCCCTCCAACGACCCTGTCTGAAACAACTGAATGTGCTAAAATCAATAACTGTTGTTTGACGACAAAACTTTTAATCTTATAGTGCTATTATTGTGAAAAGTAGGCAAAGTCACGACTTCCCAGAAATAAACAGCTCTCCACTCCACCTGGTACGAAACGAGTTTTACAAAAAAACGAGTCGATCATTATAAAGAACTCAATATTACCTATTATGTATTACAATAAAAACTTATCAATGATTGTATACTACGGAACATTAAGTACAAAAAGGGAAAATTAAACCTCTCTTCAGCTATTATGGAATATAAATGTTAAATACCGTTTCATGCTCCCATCGTCGCCCCTTTAAAGTTCGCTAAATACTGCAATGACGAGTTAAGGCCCCTCGTCCAAACTCAATAAGAACCGCGACTGAGCCCGTCACAAATGATTATACCCACTCCCTAAATAAATTACAAGAGAATGTTTTCATTTATTATACTGTAAAGCGGACATCAACATGAGATATTATATTTTACATTACTGAAATTATTATTCTGAAGCCTACATCTTTTTATGTCTACGCATTGATAATAATCTATAGTTAGAGGTATTATGTTTTCTGTATAAACCAAATGGTATAAACTCACTGCACCGTACGTAATTTTATATTTGCACAACATTTTGGAGATATCGCAAGTTAATTCGCCACCTTGTCTAATAAATATATTTTTGTAAATTATGACGTTCAAAAGTGCTTACGTTAAATAAATGATTTAATGTTGACTTTCCATTTTAAATAATTTTTACGGGATTAAGAATAACCTGTAATAAAACTTCCGGAAGGAAAGTCTGAAACAGCTGTAGTATGTTCACGTCACGTACACACATTTTTTAATTATTCATACTATTTACCTATCAAAAAATCCATTGCATATTAGCCGTCCAATAGTCCATGTTCTTTTAGTGCAGGGTTTCAATTTTTCCTGACTCGAGAGTCGACCCGCCACCCCGCGAAAGAGGTCCAAGAAATCGGTTAGGTTAGTTGCCTCGGCCCATAGAGTCCGCAAACTGCTACAGACCGAGCCGGCATAGAGCAACGAAATTGAGCCGGCCGGACCCCTATATGCTGTCGCAGAAATATCTCTATAGCGAGATTCAGGATTCGACACAAAAAGTACAACGCCATCTAGTTGTCCTGTTCGAAATTAATCCCGTAGTTTACGAGTCGTTCATGTCCAATAAATTAGAAGCTCAGAGTTTATAATCCCGTTTTTGTATACCTATGTTTTTATAATATGTCGAATGGCGGCGTTATATTTGTGGAGTTTTAACACCCTCTGCCAGGTAGGCAAACTTTAACTGTGGCCACCGTGGGAAATATTTTTAACTGACTGACGGTTCAAAGAGGCGTTAAATTACGCTAAAAATTGTATACAGTTTTTTTACTGATAAAGGAACGCTTAAATTCGTTCCCTATATCGTTGGTGTTTACCTAGGTACTTGCTACAAAACTTATACATTAAATTAGAACTTTTGTTTCATTCTCGTTAGCTCGTAACCTTGAATGCGTTATAAACTTTTGTAAGTAAAGGGCTTCAGTGTACAGATGAGCTAAGCAGGTACTTCCTTTTGTGTGTAGGTAGGTAGAATAAATAGTTATAATAACAACGTTACTTTTATTAAATAGTAATGGTTATTAACCCCTGATGTAAGCTTCAACAAAGCTATTATGTAAATTGAAACAATTTGGCAAATTGCGTGTGTGAAATTACGCCAGCATAACGAAAAAAGAATTAATAATTGTTTTACAATTACTTTTATTATAAACTTTACGGCAATTTTTTCATGTTTATTTTTAACAATGGTACCTATAAAAATCCGTGCTGGATAATGACTGCTTTCTCTTTTAATACGGCATTATGTCCGGTATATCGGTGTTATATCACCCGCGCGGTTTCCTGCGCCTGCACAGGATGAGCTTGTGGTTACGACAACCGATAGCCACCCCGCTATAAGACTACTTCATTGAAACCTAACCGGTCCACCATTTCCTCTCTGTGGCAACATCCTCTACACGCAACTTTTTTTTTCTATGGATATGCGGTACAGGGCACCTATGAATTTATAATTGAGTGTGTTATTAAATCTGCTTTGCGTGCACACAGTACATACTTAAATTAAACGTTGGCTATTTTTCATTCGAAATACAGGACAGTAGACATGGTCATTGGACGAGTCTAGTGCAAAAATATCCAAATTACGAACAAGTTTATTAAAACTGCACTTTATTAGTTCTGCTATTTCCGTTGAAAAATTAATTATCTACCACCCAGTTAAGCTTTTTAAGTTATGTAATTTCGGGCCTTTCTTTTTCTGTTAAAGCTTTTTTCAAGTTTTCTATGTCCGTCGCTCTGCCAATACTTACTTATCTATCGTGGCGGAAATTTGTTCTCTTATCGCGTTCCGGCAAAAAATCGCATTAGCCACCCTCTATCTGCCGTTACATGGAAATTAAAATTGTGATTCGTTGGAATACGTGTTGTAATAAAAGTTTACGAAATGGACAATCTGATAACTATACCTATCTATATTTATACTAATCTATACAAAGAAATAAATTTGAAGTATCTGTTTGTAATGTCAAAATAACAACTTTTTACTAAATGCATAAGAAGGGTATATACGATACATATAACAAAAAAGCAATTTTTAAAATGTTTGTCTATCTGTCTGTTTGTTCCGGCTAATCTCCAAAACGGCTGGAGCGATTTTGACGGGACTTTCACTGGCAGATAGTTGATGTTACGGGGAGTAACCTAGGCTACTTTTATTTTAGAAAAATTATTAGGGTTCCGCGAAAAAAAAATTAAAACCTATGATATTGTGTATACACTAATATTATAAAGCTGAAGAGTTTGTTTGTTTGGTTGAACGCGCTAATCTCAGAAACTTCTGGTTCGAATTGAAAAATTGTTTTACTGTTGGATAGTCCATTTATCGAGGAAGGCTATAAGCTAGATAATATCACGCTACGACCAATAGGAGCGGAGCATAAATGAAAATGAAATGTTACAAAAACGAGGAATTTTTTTTTCTTTTGACAGCTTCCGTTACGTGCGCTGCGTAAACGGTTAATAAAGTTACACAACAATCATGTATACGGAAATGTTCCTCTTAAAAAGTTCTAAAAAAAAAGTCCGGAATAGCATGCATCTTTTAAGGTTGGCTCACTATAACTTTTTTAAGGAGCTGAGCAAAAAGAAAGAAAGTCGGAAAGAATGTTAAGCGAAACAGAGTAACGGGGCGGATGAAGTCGCGAGCAGAAGCTAGTGGTTGATAATTGTGGAGGTTGTGTATACCTAAAGATTCGATAATGCCGAGCTATTTCCGTTGGAACACAATCAAACCGAGCTGTAATTGAGTTTAGTTTGCATCTAGTCTGTTTGAATTTTGGCATTATGAGCAAGTGTGTAGTGAATTGCATTAACTTGATTTGGCATTCAAATCTCAATACATAAATGTTAAACATTCATTCTATCCTTGTTTTATTGCTTGATAGCCGTTTCTAATGAAGGAGAAAATGACAGTAATTCACATACTGTAGTTATTATAAACTTACTTTTTTGAACCTTTATGTAACAAATACACACTAGTCACATACCTAAAAAAATGCATAAATAATTAGTCGGAGCACATAATATTTACATCGATTAATCCAATTTCCCAAAATAGCCATCCCAATTCCAATCTGTAAACCGAACAAATTAATTAGACTACATGTGACCTACAAACAAGAACATCGTTGTAAAAGGGGTGTTTGCGACTCCACAAGAACAGTCGAGCCGTGCTCCGAGCCGGGTACTGGGAGCTGGGAACTGGGAATCGCTGGCATCTGGGCACTGAGCAAATATTCCCGGCGCATTCCCCGCTTCCTTCCTCCCCACTTTGCACTGATAAAACTGAAATTTAGTTCATATTTCGAAATGAAACTCACCAAATTATTTCACATGTTGAAATTTGATATTGGATTATATGCCTATGTGCCACTGGTCGGGTTATTTGGGGGAGAGTTTAATATGAATGTTTTAGAACTCTATTTTCTATAAAATATGCAGTGTTAAGAATTGTACGTTACAGAGGAAGTTTAAGCATACTTAGTCTACGATGGATTTATACTTTATTAACGTTGGATTCTTAAATTAACCCGACTAGGTGTTCCCATTACGGATGCAGTTTTAAACAATGACGCCATTACGCCAGCTACGGCGTAGGCTGAACTAGCTCGTCTTATGAATCCATTATGAACCATCTTATGTCCCATCTCCTGCCTGGCACAGAAACCTTATCTTAACCATTTGTCACCTGCAGCAGAAACAGAATACCAAATTAAAGCACAACATTGCAATGCAGACCAAATGTCCCTTCAACTTATACTCGCAGCTATGCGGCATCTTACTTTTAAGTTACCAATTAACCACAATAATACTCTTTTAGAAATGAAGATTTCAATACGGTTGTCTAAGTCACGACTTCATTACAGTAATTGAAATAGATGTCAGACATTCTGTAATGCTTTAATATATATCCGTCACGCCCCAACGTAACGGATGCTTGCTTGTAGACAAAAATATTGCTAAAGTGACGAAAATAATGATAATCTCTTCAAAAATATTCGAGACTAACCATTTCATGGATTGAAATAACTCTCAAACGAGAGGTACGCTACGTTTCATAATCGTATTGCTAAAATATCCGGACAAAAATACAAGAGTTTTCACGAGATACCTCGGTAGGTGGTGTGACGTCATTTTACTCTCGGAAAGCGAAAACGTAACCGTAAATTACATTTATTTAGAGCAGTATCTGACTTGATTTATTCCCTTTTTATGGTACTTAGCACATTCACGGCGGAAGAAAACGTATACCTGCTGAAAATGAAAAGAAAAATGTATTAGAAATTTATTTTTCAGTCATTGTGGTAGCTGTATAAATCACAGCTAATAAAAATTTAACTTCAGTCATGGACATTGTTGTTCCTTACGTATATTATTTCAGGCTACTTTGACGCCTTGATAGCCGCCTTCTGAACTATGTTCATTAGGCGCTAAGTGCATAATAATATGCTACGCGTCTACCACTAACTACTTAGGTATTATAATCAATTTAAAAGAAACGTCTACGACTCTGTTGGCGAATACTTTGAGTTGATGCCAAATATAGTCATGCATACGTTACAATTTCTAAAATAAATTTCAATACAAAAATGGCAGCTAATTAACATACAGAGATCGGAATACAGCACTTCAAACGTTTGCAAATAGCTACAGCTATTCAGCAGCAGTCGGTATTGTGTCGTGTCGTTTTAGGATAAACTGTTCATGTATTCAAATAATGCTGGCATTTCGCGAGCTGTTGTAGCTAACGAGTAGATATGGCAACATGGCCGCGGGAGCCCGTGTCGAACAGCCCTCGATGATTAAAACCAGCCCAGTTGATTACGTTGCATGTTTCTACCCTTTCACCGCGTATGAATACTGACCGATAGCTTTATTTAGGTTAAACATGTTTCGCATACTTTTTCCAAATTGCTTCGGTTAGTAGTTTTAGTTTTTCCTCTAATCTATTGGAAAAGCGAATAAGTAAGGGATGCCCATAATTATATAACACAATATATTTTTTTAACCTAATTCGCTCCTAAATAAAGCATACAAGTTAGTTTGCGTAATCCAATTTCTTTTAAAGTGCCCTCGGTAACAAAAATAAACAACAAAATCTACACATGGTTTAAGATACAGTCACATAAAAAGCTTAAAAGATTTAGGTCACCAAAGAAAGAAAACAGGTTTCCTAAAGTAAACTTACTGATTACCGTACCGAGCACTCAATTGACGTGTTTATAATAAAGGCTAACAATAACCAGAACGTGCATTATGTCGAACAAACTAGATCACAGCAATAAGCCGCGATGTTGTGCGATGATTACCATGAACGTCGGGGTAATCAATTGATTCGCGAATTGTGGTGCGCGCAGTATCAAAAGATTCATAAGCCGATACAGGAAACGGCGCGATTAAGCTGAACGGAGCGGAAATTACGCGCCGCCGGCAGCCGTCTCCGAATCTAACAATGCACGATATTGATCACATCACTACCTACCTACATACTGAATGTATTAACTCAATGTTGATTGCTGACTGAATGTGCTCATAACGTAGCTATTTGTTCACAGAATGCTCCGTGGATTAAATCCGAATCAGTTTTTAAGCCTTCTGTTTGCTGTACTCAAATCTGTGGCCTTTAATGTCCCTCAATCAGGACTTAACTACTTTGTCGCAAGTAAACCCCAATTAAGCTCAGGTTGAAAAATGAGAGAACACATCGTGAAAAAGGATTAACCAAAATTCGTGCCCGAAAAGTGTGAAATGAATATAATTTAATTATTTTGGGTCAGATATATTAAGCTGGTAGCTCGGCAGTAAAGAAAATTAATATTTTGCAGCTGAACGCCTCCCTGGTAAAATATTTTATACCGCACTCGTTCTGTCTACCACAGACTGTCCTAGAGCCACTAGAGCATTTTAATTTTGCTGCTGTTTCATTTCTTGGTTTCTTGGTTCATTAAGTGGTGCGACAAATTACTTGAACAAGTGAACACACAATATTATCTTATAATTTGAAAGGAGTCGTGCTGACAAAATTGTGCTTATTAGATTAACTTGGTAATAGTTTTAAGCTAAAATAATAGGAGCATTACAGTAATAGTGATATGAAAGCGGCATCAATCACATCTGCGGTGGGTGTCGCATGCGACGGCGGAGCGTGCCGAACGATTTGATGTGTGACGCTTCCTTAGATCGCTCAGCACCATTGAGATGTTTTTGATTGCATTCCCGACATTCCTCGGCTCTTAGACCCTTTGGACTGTGAGCAATCACAGTTTAAATCGGAATTTAGATTGCATGTTAAGGAGGCCGGCATTTTTTTGAGAAAAAGTGGAGTCGCCTATTGAGATTCCGAAGCGGAGCGGTGTGGGTGGCAGCTAGCAGTGCTTTACTTCCTGAACAGCTAGTTTACGTGTTAATGAGCTTTGAGGTAACTCACTGAATACTTTTTCATTGTTATTAGTGTCCTTCATTTCGGCGTGGTTATCTTCACAACAACGACGGTTGACACCATCAGATCTTTCTTTGTGATGTTATTCATGTTTTTTTCAGCTAATTGAGGTATGCTGTCATGGAATCACGGGAAGTCATGGGTCAACCCATAATGTAATAAAAGCGATCAAAGGATTAAGGATTATAGTGGTTTGTGTGGCATGGCTGACATGATAGACTTTAAGTTTTATAAAGCTGTAGTAATTAGTATCTCGAAGTTAGTGCAAAACAGCAAAGCCTATGTACACCGTTGTACAGTAGCTTCCTTTTATGGACAGAATGCCAATTTGCCTACCTACCTCTTATCAAAAGGTTAAAATAAATTGATTGACGCCATCTTACATGAGTCAAATAAGCTACCAATAAGCTCCCAGTAAGTACCTAAGTGATCTTGTAAATTCCGCAAACCAGATCTAGCAGTGACGTAGGTGCTATCGCTCCGGATGTCCCGACGTACCCTAGATGCGGCTGCGTCTGCGGGACGACGCCAATCAATCATGGCGGCCGCTGACAGCGCCAGCTGTTGGCAACGCGGCGGCACTACACACCCGCTTCACGCCGCCCGCACCATCATTAACTAGTGGTCACAAACAAGCGCTGATTAAAACAACGCCTGCTAACTAACACACAGCCAATATTGACAAACCACTCATGTTTATGAATCGTGCTATCGTTAAATATTGGTTAACTATTCAGTCACGAAAAGAAACACAGATGGTGAAGAATAGGTAGCATACCTACCACTCGCCTCACCATCATTCGTATAATAATAAAAACATTCCAAGTAATGCAAGAATATCGCTAAAAGAAGTAAATTGCCATCTTAAGTAATCTTAACAGCGGGCTTTCCTGTAAAATCGACTTCGTTCATATCTCCGAGATAAGTAGCCCACTGAAATCTAAAGAACACAATACGGAATGCGAACGCTTCGAGCACTTTCAGCGCTTTTATTCACGGGCAGCCCAAGCGTGACCACAGATAAAATATCACAGTAAGAGCTGAAAACTGGCACTGGAAAGTACTAGCAATGTAGCTTGATGTGATTCTTCCGAACTCTGATGATTTTCCGTATGCAGATGACTGGATAAACTGGAATTTTCTTTAGGATTAGACATTTCTTGCAAAATGCACAATGTTTTTCATGCGAACGCAAATCTGTCCAATCTGTATGGTTGCTGTTTTCACAACAGATTTTTCTGGAAATTCAAATCATTACACATGGGCAGAGCCTCGTACGATGTAACTTTATTTTTAATATTATGTACCAAGGTATTAGAGCCAGACAGTTACAATTGCCGTTACGCTGTAAAAGTATCATACACAAAAGTGAAATATTCCTTCTTAATAGCTATAAATAAGCTTGAACTCTATGAAAATAGCCGAAGTACCTATACATATGTAGAAACAGAGGCAGCAAACGTGTTTAATTAAAAGACACTATACCCATTGATGGGGTTTTAGTAATTTAACCTCCCTTTGTTGTAAAAGTCCATTTCCAATTTAATGATAGTCCGCTGACTATCATTAAGTTGGAAATGATGCCACCGTAATAAATATATAACATTGGACGGTTTAACAGTTCTACAACATCCGTACAATGAAATCTTTCTTCTTCATTTAATATCACGTACGCATCAAACTTACGTGGGGCGCTTATAAGCTTTCTGCGTGATATGTGTGAATCCAAGATATCAATAGAAAACAAGCAGGAAAATTATTTATCGGAAAATTATTTATCTTGTTCATACGCCGAAGAAGACACTCGTACGCAGATTTTCTACATAACATATCATCACGTCTGTATTCCCCGAAGGGTTGGGCAGAGGTGTATCAATAGTGCACCCACGTTTCACAGATTTTCTATTAACTAATTACAGAACTGTCCGCATTTGCCTTTAGGTAAATGAACGGATCGACTGTCCATAAGCAGTAGGCAGGACTAGCACCTAGCTACTTATACCCACGTGAAAACGAAAATTGTAAAGTAGGTAACTAACGCTATTCCATCAATATTTCACTAAAGATGAACCTCGCTCCATAAATCGAAGTAATAAAGTTCTCAATACGGCTATGGAGTTGTAAAATATAAAATTAAGAGTGTATTTCCTTGTTGCAGATCCTGGCGCCTGGTGGTGGTCGGATGCAGCGCACACTGGTAAGATATTACGCCACTCACTGTGCGTCACTTTCTTTTTTTTCTTTCTATATCCACTTGACTTTGTTTCTCTCTTAAAAACTATTCGCTGATTCGCTCCACTCAACTAGATTAGATCGGTGCCTCTCCTAATTATGCCTCCACTTAAACAACAGTATAATATTTTCGCGATAATATTGTAGTTCAATTCTTTATCAGTTTTCTATAAGGATTCTTTTAAAACTTCTTACAGTGGAAACTTTTTTATAATTTTACATCAACATTTGATGAAAACGTAAGCAGAAACCTGTTATGTTAGTAAAATGCCTTATTACCCATTCCCAGACAATCACTACATCAACTAATACGTCCCGCTCAAGCCCATCTAAGTGGCAACTGGAAAAAAACTAGCGGCGATGTATCGAACAATTTACTTAATGTACGTCAGAAACTGGCCCGAAAGGCTTCAGCCAATTACCTATTGTTAGTGGTGTGCAGATGTAAGGGCTACAGGGCAATATATACACGCCACTCATTTCATTACACAGAGATAAGGGTCTTGTGAATATTTGCGCTCAATTTGGCACATTTATGTTTTGGCGTTGAGTGACGTGAGTGAAGAGCACTGGCCGAGCACAAATCTTTGTCTTTATTTATAAAAATGGAGATGTGAGCGGTGACAGTACAACAACAGACATACCTACAGAACTGAGCAAGACTACGCCAGTAGACATGAAACCCTAAGAAAAGCTGTTAGGGTCTTACATACATGCAAGTAATTTGATTCGGGTATCATAGAGCCAATAGCAACTCGCCCAAACTCGTAATTGGCCGTAACTGTCAGTAGCTCCAGTGTGTAATTGGTCGGAATCAAGTTGGCCGCGTGCGGCATCCGTTGACGTCACACTCGAATGCAAAACGCTAACTAGTGGCACTCAGCTCGGCCAACACGAGCCCGGGCAAGGCTCACAATACGGATAGTGTATCCCCTCAACTCATACGAGCCCAAATAATCGCGTTATCGTTGCGATATTCCCGGGAGCCACGGAGCGGGGAAGGCTGAACGAGTAATCCGCTTTGGTCGCGACAGCCACAACTTTGTCGATCGCTCTTCTGAATTCTCTACTTTAAACTTGCATGCCGCGACAAAAGAGTAATAAGATTCGTTCACGGGTAACTTCCTTAAACCTTTAAACTGAAACTTTGATTTTATTCGGTATACTAATACTTTGAAAAATGTCGGCGTTTGCGGCGACACACTTTTTGAATACCATGTATATTGAACACGTCCTCGGCGCGACAACCACGCGCGCAAGTACGATGTACGTCGTGTGCTATCCCTACGTTCATATTTGATTTACGTGTTCAGTATTTATGCGTATACGTTGTATATTCGGTGAACAATAACAATTTTGTACTTTTTTCTTTGATATTGATCGTGAATGCTACAATATTAATACAATAATTTTGTCGGCACGATAGCACGAAACGTTGAAACTTAACTGTTAGTACCTATACAGATAATAGGCTTTGGTGGTTATTAAAGTAAGGTCTCGTGCTGTGTGATAAAAGGGAGACAGTCATCGCAGGCACCGCGTCGACGACAGTGCACGGATTCGCTTGCTGCATTATTTAACTGCATTCTGCATTTCAGTACCTACCCATGTAAACTTTGTATCTGTAGTGCCGTGTTTGTGAATTTATGAAGCGACGTGCCTATTACAGTAATGCCGCGTGATAAGTCACTGTTTAGCTCATTCTTTTGAACTTTTAACTGCTAAACTATTTTCTCCCATATCCTAATAAATGTTTTGCTACGATTGGTAGCTACGTGTGTACACATATGTAAGAGCGACACGATACACACGTATACTCCAAATTTATCGGCAACTATTTATTATATTTCGGGCGCCTCGAACAGAAATGGTGATATGAAATGTCTATAAAATATAAAAGGCGGCGTGTAGTATTTTCGGTGAGAAAGTCATTTTACTGGGCGTCCCTTCCTGCGCCAACCCGACCGGTTCCCGTCTTCCATCACTCATTCCGGTCACGAAATAGCTGGATATGTGTGTAGTATGTACCTACATGATATTTCTGCCGCAACACAGTCGCGGAAGGGTTCGGTTAGAAACTGGAGACGGTAATCTTTTCTCTACACTAAAGTCTGTCTTATATTAATCAAAGTTCGGAGCCCAAACTGACAAGTGTAAATGTCAAACTGGCATACATGCCACTGTAATGTAAGTCAGTTTGCCATTTGCACTTGTCAATTTAGTCTCCGAGATAAGAAAACAACCTGCAAAGTATTGACGGAACTGTCAACGAAAGGATTACGTTTTTGTATCTCTGAATACACGTACCTACCTATAAATCCTATTTACAGTTGTGTATATGATGTGATAATAATATGTGGTACAGTAATATGCTTATTTTATTAACAAAAAGCGCATTGCTAATGTGCATTAAAATAAAGGTTCTTGTTTTGAAATAAAACTCGGTGTTGTATTTTTATTCGGAGTGCAGCGCGGAAGGCATTTCGAGCAGTGGCTTGTGAGAACGTATGATATTCGCGTGTACGAGTGTAGTGATAGGCTTTCATGAGACGTTAGCAGGCTGGCTGGCGGCTCACTAGCTGGCAACACTCCACGGTTGTGCACTGACACCTCGCACGTCACATATTTACTTCAACATAGTTGTGTTATGTTCATATCGTCGCAACAATAAAGTTATCTATGACGATCTACAAGTAAAATTACAGTTATTGTTGTACTTGCACAAAAATTCTACATTAAACTATGTAACCAAAGTATTGCTAAAAGATAAAATAATAAGTACATACATTACACACATACACACACACCTCACACATAAACTCACGCCTTCTTCCCATGGGGTTAGGCAGAAACTACAGAACGCCACCTGCTACGATCCTTACATACTCATATAAAATAATAAGTACTTGTACTCATATTCATTTGTAAATAACAAAGTTCAAAGGGAAGAAACTGTCAATGCGATAAAGTCATGCCTAACGCGGCTCTAATCTCAATGTATTCTTTGCACGCGCAATGAAAAGATTTTTCGAAACACGGCCCCCAAGAGGGAGGGCAGCAAAATGTATTTTCATGAACTCGGTTTCAGAGCGGATGCTTAGTTAAAAAATATAAATACAGAACCAAGTTATTCCCTGTTGTATAAAACAAGGAGCGTTTTAATTCATAGCATTAATCCATGTCTTTCAAACGAAAACGATCGTACTTAATTGCCTCGTTAAACTTAAAATAAACTTTTTTACCATTATTTTTTTATATAGGTACAGAAATCTTGATTTTTTAAATTTTTATTTTTTATTTTTTTATTTATTTGCTAACATGCAACAACACTGGTTAGTAGGCATGCATTAAAATTTCATGGCACAGTGTAAGACATGCACCCTGTAAGGGCACTGCAAAAGTTTCATGTCGAATTGAAATATAAAATTGATTCTAATTATTACAATTCATTACAATACTAAACATTAATCAATAATTTATTACAAATATATTAAAAAAAAAAATAACATTATTATCAATTCGTTCAGTAATTTTAGTCATTTAAGTCATATAGGTAAGCATAATATACTATAGCCATTTATTATTTCACATTTAGGTACGTCAAGCATTACAAGGTCAATCGATTTAGAATTTGTCAGCTTTATATTCCTCAACGGTATAGTAGCCTTTCTTTATTAACAGAGATTTTCGAATACTTTTGAAATTAAAGCGTATAATTATCAGTTATAGCACGATCCGTAATAAATAATAACACATGTTATTTAACATCCAATCAATAAATACAGCACCTGTTAATTACAAAGCTCTTAAAAAATGTATAACAATGTCGTAGAGGTGGCGTAGGCCGCGTAGCAACGCGTAGCGGAGCGTAGTCGCGTCAACTTCAACGCAATTTCTTAGCTATGGACAATTTTCTTGGTATAGTCTGTGCATTTTACTTCTGGATATTCTAAAACGGCTCGTATTACTATGTAGTATTCGTTAAGTAGGTAAGTGGTACCGTATCATCAAGAAATAAATAATTATGGTGGTATCTAAAAATAGATATCTGACTGTTTTATTTAAGCTGAATGAGATCACCACAATCCCATCAGACCTTGATCTGAATCTAATTTGGGAAATAAATAAGGATATCTAAAATAAGCTAAGCTGTCGTAGCCAATGTCTACGCCATAACGCGCGTCAGAAAACAGTGTTATTCCCATGTTATTTTTCCCGTATATTAGATTATTGGTTATCGATAAACTGTTTTAGGTAACAACAAGCCTGTATTTTATTACGATATAAATGAACTTTCAATTACTTGTCAAGCTACGGGCACAAAATATGACAATGTGGGTGAAATATTTTTGTGCGTCGTCATCGACTCTGGTAGCGTATTACGGGAGGTAATCAGTGCCCGGCGGTATAAACTGTGGAAGGGATTTGCTGTGATCAGTGACAGCGCATTAAGGCGCATATTGGCAATATAGGCGCATTGAGCGTCAGCCGGCTCAATACGACGCCCCTCGCGCCACACTCATAAACCTGTCGTTGAATGCTCCATTATGATTCCTATAGATATAAGACATCGACGATCGTGCAATTGTCGAGTTTTAGACTTTATTATGCAAAATTGGTATAAGCTATCCGATACAACAGTTGCCATTTCTCATGCAGTCTTACTTCTTATTTCATAGATTCTTAATGGCATAGATAAACCGCACGATACAAAAAGTAATGTAGGTATTTCTGACATATTTAGTTTACGGAGAATATTTAAAGCTCGTAGCCACCAAAGAGTAAATTGTTTAGAGCTGTAAAATCAATCACTTTAAAAATGATCACATTATCGGGAACGATATGGGCCACCTAATTTTTAAGCTAAATGATCGACGTGTAATATAAGCGCAGGGAGTATCGACATGCAGTGAGGACGTAGTGGTAGCGCGGAGGTCACACAGCAGGCCAGGCCGGCGAGCACGTGAGGTTCCACCGGGGACCATTCATGTGCGAGGGCGGCGGCTTGCGCGCGCACCGATCAATACGCGCTGGGCGCGGGCGGGCAGTGCCCGGCCCGCCGCGCGACGCCTTGCACGCGTACCGCCGCCGCGAGCCCATGACCGCCCTCCACAGATGACGGAGCCCCGCACCCAACGAGAGCGCCGCACTGTCCCCGTCAGCACGACCACACTCGCCGCGCGCCCCCGCACTCGCTCGTACCGCGCGACGATAAGGTAGGAAAATCGATAGCTCCGAGTGCCGCAGCATCCGCTGACCGCTCCGCCGGCAGCACGCGCGCGTCTGCTCGTCTGCTCGCGGCCCCTGCCCGCTGCTCCCTGCTCGTGGCTGCTTACTGCTCAGTGTGTCATAACTCTTGCTCCCCGTGCCCGACTTCTGCCACGTTGTACCCTTATCACTACATTTTTTGATAACCCTTATTTATTACAACTTATACCAATTTCTACTGAATTTCATATGCAGATTTCTCTGCTTTCCTATCTCATTGCTGAATAAATTTTTTGCAATCTTATAAATTCCTGATTATCCAGAAGTGTAAAAAAATCCTCTGAAATTATGTGGCGGGCTGATCCAAAAAAGATAACGTACTTTTCCATGACACCTAGACATCATCTCTGTGGTGTTAAGTTATTAAAATTAACGAATTCACGGGCTTCCTAATAGGTCCTACTTTTTATTACTTTTAATTATGGTAGAAATAAGTCGCTTTTCATTTAAAAGTCCTTGTAATTTAGTGATCATAATATATTATTAGTGATCTTCCGAGCTAGCGAGAGCAACGCTTACGAGTGCACGTGTGATCTCCAAGTTAGTTGTGGGTGATTATGTTAGGTTGTAAGTTGTAACTAGCTATAATTATTATGTTGATACATCATACTTATACTTTTTAATGAAAACAAATAATATTAATGAAATTACATACAAAAGACCTTGCGTTTCGATTTTTTTTTTCATAAAAAATTGCTATTTCTATTCAGCGTTTCAACTCCTTTTTTAGTATTTTTTTTTAAGTCCGACTTAGATCCTGCTTGAACTATGGTAGGTCTCCAAGCGCACAGATGTAGCTTTTCGGACAAATAAAATATTTATTTATTTATTTAACAGTTTATGTACACACATATAAACAAACAAGAAGAAAGGAACAGAAAAATACGTACAAAGGTGATGCTTATTGGGAATATCTGCGCGCTCGAGTTTTTAACTTCTTCATGTTTGGGCAACACATATGGACCATCGCGGACATTTGCGGTAAACCACTTTACGACCTTATTACTAAGGCAACAAGGTTGAAAAGTGGTTCACCGCAAATGTCCGCGATGGTGCCTATGTATGATTTAAAAGTGGTTATTTAAAATCAAACATCGGCTGAAATTATGCATATTTATGGATTATTTAGAATTAAATGACACTTGGACTGCTACATTAATTAATTAACTTCCCATAATACCAGCTAAGGAAAGAAAAACGAACCAACGTCAAAAAATTTCAAAAAGTACGTCTTCTATAATAAACTATAAACTTTTATCAAAAAAGCCTAGAAGTATAAGCATGGATCGTGGTGGCTCGTGTATAAAACCTTTCTTTGCTAAAAGTCACAAACCCATTTTTGTTATTCAAACAAAGTATTTTTTTTAGAAGCACTCTTGTAAATCGCCGCGGTTATGATGATATAGAAGCACCCTATTCGTATTTGGAGTAAGAAGGAGTATCGAAACTCATTTAATAGAATGGGGTGTCATATAGGGGTGCCATCTGACCGAATCTCTCTCAAGTAAGACTCAAAAAACGTCATATAAAAAACTGCTTTCGAATCCGTTCGAAATTGCCATTTAAAAACATGAAATATTCATTCAAAAAGGATAGCGGCTTCCTTGAATATTATGTTGATTTATTTTATTGTTTGTCATTATTTCAGATTCAGGCCAAGGATCTGCTGCGATTCAATTTGCATAAAGAAAATTACTGTAGTGTCAGTCACAGCGGAAAGTCACTTTGCACTTTTATTACAACAAAAAGATTTCACTTTTTAAATAGAGATACTAATTTTCTAAAGAGGGGAGAAACGTGAAGTTAAGCCTTCGCAAACAGTGTGTGAGCTTATTCATTATTTTCACAAAACTCACGTGCAAAGATCACACACCAATATTAAAACTAATAATTAAAATTATTCTACTAATTTCTAAGGTTTCTACTAATCAAAATTTGGCAATTTTTGAAATAGCTGAACTCGTTTAGCTATTTATTTTGTCAGTGTAGTCGTGCCCAAGGTACCAACTCCACGAACAGAAGAAATATTTTATTTTCACGAACAGAAGAAGTATATTTATAATGCAACAAATAGGTAGCATAAATAAAAGCTTGGCATGTAAGCGTCGTTAGAATATTGACGGCTATGGCAGGCTGTAGGGGCTGGGGTGTAGCTCGATTATATGTCGTGATGCAGTGCAATTACTAGCCACGGGAAATAGTCCAAGGACGAGCTTGGTTCAAAGGTCACCCACCTCTCATACACCGCCTAGCTTATCGGCTATGCTAATATGTATGATATTTTTAAACGAAGGTACCTGCGTAATTACTTTGGCTATTAACTAAAATTGTTATAACTGTTAGGAATGATAATTTATTATTGGAGTACGGATTCTTTACTGGTGCTTGGTAAGCAATGAAATCTACATAATTGTAGATCCAACATTTTCTTTATTAGTTTTCAAGAATTTTTTAAATTGTTTTTTTTTTTTTAGTCGACATGCGTTTTATACATTTGCCTACTATCAATTAAGAAAGGGTTAAAAAAGATTATGGCTTGGACGGGTTTATCTACCAATACCTACGTATTGCATTGTAATTTGGCTCTAAGAAGTCATCATGAAACGGTATACAGAAAAGAAATACCCAAAAATGATGAAAAGAAATACCTACCGACCAGCTGCTGACGACTATTTCTGTTTTGAGTGATTATAATGTAGATCTACTTTGTTTTATTTTTCTGATTACTCTTATCTTTTTGTATGCACGTATTTCTGTGAAAATGTTGGCTATTTTTACCTTGACTTGACTTCATATGCGCCATTTTACAAATATGAATTTAATCTAAATAAATCCTCAGGTAATTGACACATTTAACAAGGAGTTAAGTCTTCGACAAACACGTTTCAATGACGATTACACGCGGATGTACACGGAGATGAGAATACAAGCATTTTCTTCATTTTATGCCCTGTCGAGTAATTTTCGAACATTGGAAAATAGAAAATATGGGCAGCTATGCCCACCAATGCTAAGACTTGAAGAACAGATAATAAGGGGTTGATACACAGGGAGCTGACTCAAATTAGTACCTAGTAAGCATAAATGTATAGTTGTTATAAAGTTACTTGCAAAAAACCTTCATATTTTATATTTAAATTTAACTTCCAAAGGTCATAACGAGTTCTTTCCTCCATGATTAGGGGGAATTTCTTGTTTTGCGTCGAGCTATAGTAGGATTTACCTACATATAGTCTAGTACAGTCTACGACACATTTGCAAATTATAATGCCCTATGGTTAGGTAGTATTACCTATATGTTTATGTGTGCGGTGTATTGTAGCCTTCTTCATCGTGCTCGATATCGCCCTATTTTTTCACGTTAAATTCAGCCACATTTAGCATGAATAATTGAATTTATCACATTAAGGTCTAATAAAGGACTACTGTCAGCGGATGGTGGGTGTGTTTGTTCATAATGATACCTAAATACCCTCTAAAGCCTAAACGATCCCCCTCGAAGAACAAACATGACACTGACAAGGTAATGACAAGCTCTAATGCTATACTAAATAACTAAAACACATCAGCATAGGAAATTGTCTGAAGAGACATTCGTCGCTCGATTATTTATGGAATTTAAAATGAGTCGCGGCATTCAAGATTACTCTGGCGAAATATAGAGTAACACATGCATGGCAAATAAAGTACCAAGTTGCTTACGGTGAGGATAAATACATAAGAAAATCGCGGCAAAATTCCGATTTTCAGACTTAAGAAGCCTGACAAGAAAGGATGTTTACTGTTACAAAGAAATCCAGCATCCCACATAATCAGTCTATAATGTTCCCACTGCTGGGACACAGGCCTCCTCTCTTCGAAAGGGAGTGGGTTCCACCACGCGGGCCCCAGTGCGGGTTAGTGGATGTCACATGTATTCGAATTTTTGGTTCTAGGACATGCCAGTTTCCTCACAATGTTTTCCTTCACCGTTTTGAGAGCAGTGTTGATGAAATTATTTACACAAAGTAAAGCGCCTACCTGGGTTCGAACCCACGACCTACATATATACAAGGTGTAACATAAATAACACACAACCCTCTTAAGGGGTCATTGTACTCATCATTACGAACAACTTTTACTATGGGACCAAAGCTGAAAATCGCGAAAAAAATCAGCCGCTCCCCTACATTTATGTTCGCATAAACTCGTCAAAATGTAGGGAACAGCTGATTCTTTTTTCGCCATTTCAGGTTTGGTCCCATAATAAAAGTTGTTCATAATGATGAGTACAATGATCCCTTAAGAGGTTGTGCGTTAATTATGTTACGCCTTGTATAACTCGTAAGTCGGGGCCATTGCCACTGGGCCACCAGTGCTTTCAGCATCCCAATCTTGAAAAATTATTGGATGTAGGAATACAATTCGCACCTTTAAAGACAAACCGTTACTAACGAAAATATAAAATTTTACACAGGAGCTTAAATAAAAAATATGCACGGCTTTTTCGCAATAGAATTTAAGATCATGGTGCTTTGAGCCATCTTTTGAGGTCATAATGATGGATATTTTACGTAATTTCATTTTATTCATCGTATAGTTTACGTAATTTAGAAAGATGGCATTAGTAACTCAATTCTTGAAAAATTTCGTTTAGTAACGGTTTGTCTTTAAAGGTGCGAATTGATAACCAGCTGTGCCGATAAAACGAAAGCCTCTGTTTCGTACCTCCCACACCTTCACATAACCTTTAGAATGGGTTGTTTTCGAGATTTTCGATTTTAGTTATAAAGCAAGATTCAAATGTGGTTGTGTTCTCTTGCCAGGTGATGCATCAACGATGAGTCGCCGCGCGCGGCCGTGACATGGGAGCGCAGGCATGGGCTGGCGCGCCGTGCAACCGCCGCACATCGCCGCCGGCTTGCTCCTACTGCTGCTAGTTAACCTGCCAGGTAGTATACCATGCTGTCTTGCCCCCATAACTATCAGTCCAGTAACATATAGGTACCTATCTTTGGATACACATCTCTTTTACAAGCTTGGCTATCATTGAAAGTAAGTAATTTGACAATATCTGGCTCCTGTTCATCAGACAGGAATCAAGTTTCAGCATCACATCAGCTAACATATTTGATTCGCTTTGTCTACGCAGTAACCTGCCACCAAGACCACCAAGAT